>VZSC01009688.1:228808-248769 GCA_013398225.1 Steatornis caripensis
GCTCTGCCATTCAGCCACAGACCTGCAAAAATTGGCAATTTTTCCTGTTTGCTGTTTCATGCTACTTCCCTGCTTCTCTGCTGAATTGTTACTTTTGCTTCTTTGTTTAGGACGGCAGCATATGTTAGTTAGATATGTAGCCTTGGTTTTCCGCACTGTGTCATTTTTCTGTGAAGGTGTGTGAATATTTCATTGTTACTGTTTAATTGGAAAACTGACTCTTGTCAATAAACTGTGCAGATTTAAAGCATTTAATATATTTAAAAGAGTGCTGACAAAAATCTATATATTTAAATCCTTGAAGTGATCTTATGTTTAGCTCACCACTTGTGGTGTCACACTGATATCAGTGGAACTGCTCACGACCATTAAGCACATGCCAGTCCTACAAATAATCCTTTTCATTACAAGTGTTTCAGTACTGATATCCCTATTTTGCAAATGGGAAATCTTGCATCCAAGAGGAAGCTAGCAACAGAGTTACAAAAACCCAGCAGGAGACCTGGGTTTCACTCCCAGACACACTGTTCAATTACATGCATTTTTTTTGTTCCATCTCTTTCTCTTTCCCATTAGCTCTTCTAGTGTATTGCCTCAGTGAAGTACACCAGCAAGCGTTTTTGGGGAAATGAGTGCTGGCACGCTCATAATCAGTCTCCTTTTACATTAAACTTCTAATTTAACAAAAGTGTTATTAAATGACTTCGCTTCAACACTGAAAGTTCAGTAATTATTAGGACAAGACTCTGATTTGAGGTACTGCATACTATAAACAGCTATAAATGCTTATACTATTAGAGACCTTAATTTATACCTATTGAAAAAATAGGTTGCACAGCCAGTTAATCATAGAAATATATGTAGTATATTTATTATTTTAATTCTTTACTTATATTAAAGTGTTATATTTTTAAAAAATTGTTAGGAGTTAGGTCTCCATTCTCTTATCTATGAAATTGCAGCATTGGACTGGACCACTGCTAGACTGCTTTTCCTATTTCTTTCATGCTTGAAATAATTCCCTGGCTTATTATATTCTTATAAAGGAGGAATGTAATGAGACAGTGATGCTTCCCTTTGATAATTTTAATTACCTGCTTTGAAAGTGAAGGAGGGGGAAGGGCACATGGAAGTCTTCTTCCTGTGAGAGAGAACATCAGCTAGAGTAGTTTCTATGCTGCTTGCTGGAGTAAACTGCCCGTGTGCTGAATTGTCATCAATGAGCCTGGGATGCAATGCCCAGAGATGCATTTGCATGCAACGAAATCTCAGATATAGAAACAGGTCTCCACTGGCAGTGAACAAACGTGATTTCATGTGAGGATGAAACACTGCTGTTCCCTCAGTGGTAACTATCACACTGCATGCCAAGGAAGCTGCAAAGCCAAAGCTCACCATGGTCACGGGGTCTCCATTTTTGGCAGCAAAGGTCTGCACCAGCCACAGTGCTCAGGCTGGCCCCATGAACAAAAGTTTAAAATTGTTACTTTTGCTTCTTTGTTTAGGACAGCAGCATATATTAGTTAGATACGTAGCCTTGGTTTTCTGCACTCTGTCATTTTTCTGTGAAGGTGTGTGAATATTTCATTGTTACTGTTTAACTGGAAAACTGACTCTTGTCAATAAACTGTGCAGATTTAAAGCATTTAATATATTAAAGAGTGCTGACAAAAATCTATATATTTAAATCCTTGAAGTGATTCTTAGTCAAGGTGTCACCCTTCCCGTGTGGATCAGATGACCAAAGGGTGACAGTGGATCTGCCCTCACACCATAGGAAGGGTTGTGCTCAGTTTGTGGCCAAGACAGTGTGCCTTGCAGCGGCCTCTTTTGGGTGCCCGGGGCCCCAGCAGGAAGCATACCCCATGGTGCTGAGCTGCCTGAGGTCTTGTCCTTGATTTGGGACTTGTCAGGAGTAAGAAATGGGGCTATGAAATGGGTGCAGTAGAAAGGGATTTGATAGTACCAATGGAAACAAATGGCACTGGCCATCACAGGGCAGAGTATTAAGTGTTAGCACCCTCCTCACCCTGCATGGGAGTGTCAGTTTTCCTCTGCGACCAATGGAAAGAAAATGAGACCAGAAAAGGATGGGAAAAAACCACTCACCTTGCTTCCTTTCCCTGTATTGGATGCTTGAAAGCAGGACTGTAGCTTGCGCTTCAGACTCAGAATCTCCTCTTTAATGCTTAAACTCTAGAGACACAGAGCCAAACTCCACCCGAATTAACTCACAGGTTTAGCAGAGCAAGAAGCCAAAAGCACTCTCTTGTGCGGTGAATCTCTCTCTTGCTTTTCACTCCTGTTTTGTTGGTAACTTCATCTACCACTGTATTGCAAGCCACTCAGTCTTGTTGAGCAATCTTACAAAGGTGAATGATTGAGCAATAAAATGACAAGTGAAATTCAGTGCAGACAAATGTCGTCATCCACATCGAGGGAACAATACTCTGAACTGTAAAATAATGGGCACAATGCTGGTGATAGTTGTATCTCAAGACTTAAGGTTTACAACAGGTATTTCTATGAAAAGCCCAGCTCAGGGTATAGTAGCAGTCAAAACCAGCCACGTATTGAGTGTTGTCTGCAATTTAAGTTGTTTTGTCTCACAGGAACACTGGAACAATATCAACAAAGATATTGGACAACTTCCTCATGAGGAATACATGAGCATGCTGGGACATTTACTCTGGAAAAGAGACACTGAAAGGGGAATACCTAACATTCTATCAAAAGTGACAGAGAGAGTGAAAAAAAGGAATGAGTGCTTGCTGTCTCCACCAAAACAAGAGCTAGAGGCATTCAGTGGCGCTAGTGGTAGTCAGATTCAAAATGAGCAAAAGGTTTCATGTGACACATAGTAGAGTTCTGGCACTCCTTGCCAAACAGTGGCCATGTAGCCTCAGGAGGAAACTGGGAAGTGTTTGGAAAATAAACTTACCGAAGCTTAGTAAAAATGAAGAAACCTCATTTGTCTTAGGTGAGGAAGTCCCTGACCTGAAAAAGTTTGAGAGCAGGAGAGTAGAGGGAGGAGAGTTTTATATAGTTTCTTATTCCTATTTTTATTTTCCCCCAGACTTCTACTTCTGGTCAGCTTTGGAGAACGGATACTGTGCTAGGTTGAGTTTTGCCCTGACCAAGTTATGTCTGATCTTATATTCTTAAACTTTCTTACAGACGCTAAATTACTGAAATCCCCATATTGCTTCTAGCAGGACATTCTGCAATTGTAAGTGAAGAGCTGCTGCCTCTCTGACTTTGGGGCTCTGCACAACAAGCACGTTGCTTCAGGTGCACTGGAGGAAAGGGAAAGGCAAAGGCCAGGATATGAGATGCCAGAAGACTGGATCCCATGACTGCGATGTCTATCTGACCTTTAGACCTGGATGTAGACTGGGTTTTGAGGCTCTTAATGGGAGGAGAAAGCACTTAACTCAAGGACTCAGGCTACCCATAGTATTTCCTGCAACAAGTCCAGCTCCACACCAGAGACAAATGCGTCAAATTTTGAGCAGTGACTCAATCTAAGCAGACTAGATCTTAGCGAGGTAAAATTGGAAACAAATCTCTGTGCATGGAGAGCTCTGAACAGAATCTGTGCTCATGTAGCCTCTGGGATAAAAGGTGAGAAGCCGCCACAACCAAGGAGCCTCTCAAGTCTAAGTATGAGCGTGGCCTCCCTCAGGGTTATTTCCAGCTGGTCCTCAGCAGCTCCTGTAGATGTAGATGTACATAAGCACTAGTTCAGTTACCTGTGCTAAGCACTAGTTTAGTTACGTGTGCTGCTGCTTCTGTTCAGGTGCAAAGAAGCAGGGATGAATCCATCTCTCTCAAAATGGCTCGGTCCTTTCTCTGGACCTTTTGGCATTCTTCACAGCCAGCTAAAGTGGGCTGCGGAAAAGAGCTATGCTACTGGGACTTTTTACCATCTTAAATGACAAAGAGATTCATAATTAGGCACGTCCTGTCATTTTCATACTGTGAATTTTGAGATAAAGCATTGGTATGCAAGACTAAGGACTCTCATACTTCATCTTCCCCTTGGCATTAATTCTCCACACACTTTCCAAAGTCTCTTCTATCAGGCAGTGGCAACTGACCCCGGTCATGGCTAAATGCCTCCACATGTTTAGCAGAGATAAAGCAAAGAAGAAAATACCTTCTCCAGAGGTTTGCTGCTTCTGCATCCAATTCCCAGTCCAGTGCTATTATTATTTCTAAGTGGTCCCATTTTTTCTCTTACTTTCCATAGCTCTCAACTGCAAATATATTTGAAAACTCCATCATGATTACCTTAAATCAGCTCTGCAATTTGACTTCTTGTATTTCATTTTACTCCTCAGATGACACTTTTAACTCAGTTTCATTTATTTCTGTAGCTCTCCACAACACTGTTTCTTACAGGATTATTTACATTTATTTATTCATTTATTTAGGACATAACAAGGAAGATGGCTAAATGCAGCTGTTTTCTTGTAGTTTCCCCACATCTCAGCCTGTGGTTTTTTGTCAGCACTTTTAAATTGAACTGGATGGATGCTCAGTTGAGAGAAATCTGAAAGCACTTAGGGTGGTAGTTTTGAGGACTCAGTGGGTAGCAATCCGCACTTTGAATTAGTACCAAACCACTNACCTTAAATCAGCTCTGCAATTTGACTTCTGGTATTGCATTTTACTCCTCAGATGACACTTTTAACTCAGTTTCATTTATTTCTGTAGCTCTCCACAACACTGTTTCTTACAGGATTATTTACATTTATTTATTCATTTATTCATTTATTTAGGACATAACAAGGAAGATGGCTAAATGCAGCTGTTTTCTTGTAGTTTCCCCACATCTCAGCCTGTGGTTTTTTGTCAGCACTTTTAAATTGAACTGGATGGATGCTCAGTTGAGAGAAATCTGAAAGCACTTAGGGTGGTAGTTTTGAGGACTCAGTGGGTAGCAATCCGCACTTTGAATTAGTACCAAACCACTGCTTCAGGGCAATGTAAGTGCCATGTTGCTAAAGGTGCTGCCTTTTGGAAAAAGAAGGATGATGTTGTAACTCCATAAGATATGATGTAAGGCAAATCCCTTTGTTAGACTCTGGATGATAGTCATGCTTTAATGATGAGAATTCCCCATATTAAAAGATTCAGCTTCTTTTTCAATTATTTTTTTGAAGTGGACCTTGTTTATTTGCACAGCGTAGACTAGGAAAAGACATGTCCACAGGTGCTGAACTGAAAGATTTTATTGGGGTATTGTCTACTAGTACTAACAAAATAACAGTCATAAAATGCTCATAGAATTTGATTGCATTCTTAAGCAGTATTTAGACAGCATAATGAATCACTTCAAAATCATGAAAAGTCAAAATTAATCTTGCACCCTTTGCCTTCGCTCAGTTTATACACAAGTTCCACACAGTATCATCCTTCACCAGCTTGGGCTGAAATTGCCACAGGAAGCTCTAACCAGGCAGCCTGAGAAAAGTTCAGAGATGATCCAGTTTTACACATCTGGAAAGCTGGTAGGAAAAGAAATGATGGCTGTTAAGTCCTCTCCTGTCTCCATTATTGCTAGTGACTGTGTGAAACCAAGAGAAAAACAGCATGTCTCAGAGTTTGCCTGCTGCTGCCTGTGGAGTACGTGACAACAAAGGGTGTGCGACACTTGGTTATCAGAGCAGCCGGATCCTAACAGAATTGCAAACACTGCGGCTTGCAAGGAAATTTGAGCAAACCTGCTGTGACACAATGACTGTGCTAAACTGAGTGCTGCCCAGGCGACAAGGGCAGGAAGAGCCCCTACAGCAACAGTGGGAAACGATGAATGACTGAGTGAAGGCGACCTCTATGCTGATAGGTCAAACTGCGGGTTGACAGAGAACATAACCTGGTGCCGTGTCCTGCAACAATTGGGACCCACAACTGGGACTTGAGAACCACAGATCAATGGGACACCACTGACTGCAGAGGACCAACAGGATGCTGTGGTGGTGACCGTACTCTTGCTGTGCTCCACAGTACTGCTTCTTTTCTCTACCTTTTCTCTACTTCCACCTTTATCACTTACCCTAGTGCTATTCCTGGGCAACAACTATAAAGCTCTAGTGAACAGCATTTGACCTCATTTGTGTCTTAATCTCATGTCTGGGAATACTACAAGCCTCCAGGACCAACAACCGGAGCGGAATGTAACAATGTGGTGAAGTGTGTCCACCAACACTGCGTGGTCTTCCAGTAGCCCAGGACTCAGGAGTACTCCCTGGGTCCTCATAAGTTTACTATCTTTTTGGGCCACAGTACAAGAAGCAAGACACAACAGCTATGCTCTAGCTAGGACTGCAGCCAGGACCACAGCATCCTCTGCTGGGTATGGAGGTGGCCTTTGGCTGGGGAAGACAGAAGCCAACTCTCTGGCCTTGTGCTCTGATTGATTTGCCCGTCAGTGTGACAAATACCCAACGTGTGAGCAGGCGGCGTTTGTCAGGAGTGACAAACAGAAATCCACTTGGCCAACAGAGAGTGAACAGCCTGCTGGTGCCTGATTTCATCTGCATGTAGAAGCCAAGCTGTTTTAGGCCTGTCAGCGGTTTGGATGAGTGACCGCTGTGAAGAGCCGGTAGTCTCCATTTTGTTGCTTCTCCATGTGCTTGCTCTTAATGATTTCACCTAAAGAGCTGCTTCTTTTGCACAACAGGTAGCCCTGCTGCTCTGAGTTGAAAAGGTCCACGGGTCAATTCCTTGCTACACTTGCAAGCCTCATTTAATGCTTTCCCACTTGGTTGCTTTCCTGTATTCTCTACCACTTGTGTTTGCCTTGCTGTCTTGATGTACCCTTACCGGACAGCATGCTGCTTTGGGGAAACTGTCCGGTTTTGTGGTGAGGACAGGAACAGGGAATAAAAAGACACAGGTACTAATCTAGCTCTGACAAGATCTTGTTCTATGACCTTGGGTGAGTAATTAATTGCCCTTGTGCCATTTTTTTCCTTTCTAATATTAAGAAAGAACAACAAATTTCCAACATATCTACTAGAGATATTGTGAGGCTTATTGCTCCAAAGATATTTAAAGTGCTCTGAGACTGGGAAAAACATATTTAATAGCTAATTAGTGGCACCAATTTTGCTGTTGATTATTAGTTTTAGTTAGTAATTAGCACCCACATAAATTCATTGAGATATGTCAAGTCCATTTACTATCATTAATAAACTTAAGACATGTAATGCAGGAAGGTATCTATCTATCTCCCACAATGAAAAATTCTCTTCCTACCTAAGCAGTATCTTATTCATGAAGGCAAGCTGCTATCCACCTCAGAAAGGACTGGGATGTTACTCTGTCTCTCTGTGTATAAAATCCTTACAGGGAATTCTCAGATTCTGTATAAAGGTTAACACTAGGTTGGACTAACAACCCTTCATGTAATGGAATTTTGTTATTCACATAGCTTTATCATCAGTGAAGCACACAGTACTATTTGTGTGAATCGCTATTAACTACTGTCGGTCTGCATCTGTTTGATTTTTTTTTCCATAAAATTTATGTGACAGCAAAACTGGCCAAAATTCTTCAACATAAATTCTTTTTGGGAAAGACCTGAGGATGTTGATACTAATCTTTGGTTCAATCTGTTATTCCAAATTCTTTATTTATGGAATGAGGAGAGGAAGAAAAATCATGAGAGGGAAAAATATTATAAATCTCACATTTTCTGAAGAATTTAAATTCAGATTTTCTCATTAAAAATTATTTTCGTGTTTATATTTTTCTTATTTTTTATTTAAATATTCTTATAAATGCTTGAGATTTGAACAGATGTTTGAAGAAACACTTTAGAATTCTCTTTTGGAATTGATAGCAAACGAGGTTGCGCGGCTTTCTGACAAAAAAGATGGTAGCTGAGGTTACAAATCCTTTCCCATTGTAACTGCAGAATGAAACATTTGTAACTTTCTGAAGAATCGCACTGATGAGCTGCTTTGAGTTTCCACCAAGATCCATCCTATTATTTCAAAAGCCTCCACAGGAGTCTCTGCAAAACAGGGGAGAGACGATTTAAAACCGTATTCTACTCTATTTTTTTCACACAGGACTGATATTAAATGCCTGAAAAAAATATAGTAATGAACAGCACTTAGTGAGGAGTAGTGCCTTCCTGGTTTTTGGGAATACAGCTAGTAAGAACACTTCTTGCTACTGTGAGGGCCAGAACCGAACATCCATAGATAGGCAAACTAGTCCTTGAAAGATAATTCACCACTACACGCAGCAGAAGCGTAAGATTTATAAATCATTCAAATACTCAGTTAGGCCTTATCTCTGATACTATAAATAATCCAAAGACTTTGAGCTGATAGTCTAAAGAGGGGTGAATTTCACCCAGGGTGAATGAAAATATCAGGATCAGCAGATGTCATCTGACTAGCAATACCAAATTGTATTTATCCTTTCCCAATGCATTCCTGAGTCCACCTATCCATTATCTCATTTCCAGCTTTACATGGTATTAGCTCTTTCAAAATAAGGAGATAGAGCAAGCTGTTGGTTTCTCTTATTGCCTAGGTAAGTGCCCTCAGGGTTTTGGATCAGCATGATGAATATATTGATTATTATTTTTAATCTGGCATGATTACAAATTACAAATACCTTTGGTTCTCGTAAGATGAGACATGCACATGCATCCCCTCAAAGCAGGATTTCCTTGAATTGTTTTCTATATTAAGCCTTGGACAGTCTGGGGAACTTCCCCACTAAAATAAATATCCTTTAAAGATGGTGTCTCCCTTGATCTGTACAATGACATGCACCCAGAATCTTCCTCCCAAGCCTGTACAACAGACAGGTTGATTTTACTAACCTTAGCTTGTCACATCCACTCTTGCCACATAAGTTCTGTGTGTGATTGGGAACCATTTGCACCAGAGGTGGTTCTGGACTGTGCCTGGATGGCTCTAGGCTTTGAACATTAGTGCCTGCTGAAGAGAGAGGGACTTCCCACACAGATGCCTATGACATCCATGCAAGCATCAACAAAGAGTTCACCATTATTATAGTTGCTGCTATGAGTACTGAGGAAGGACAAGTAATTTGACAGTTTTTACAAAGTTTTGCCCAATTTCCATAGACTAGATAAATCCAGATGGTAGAAGCATCTGCTCATACACTGTCTCCACTCAACACTAAGCATTAACTGAGTAGACATATGTTTACTCTTTGCTGAAGTTAAAAAGCACAATGGTGATTTTGTTTCACACCAGGAGGCAGAAACAAGTTTGTACATCTAGAGGAAAATGTGGCCGGACACGAAACTGGAAAGGCAGAGCCCTGTCTGGTATAAACCAGCATCTCCATCTTGTCTGCAGGGAAGATGCACAATAAATCTAATCCCAGGTCTCCTGCCCAGCATACAGAGGCTGGCATTTCATTAGTAAGTGAAGGCAGGTTGGGACCTAACACCTGAGTTTAGTAAGTTTTCTTTTTCCCTGTCATTTCTGGAAAGCCTGCATCCACTGGCACAAACTGATCCAAGGTCTCAGTTTAACCCGCGGCTACTCCAAACTCTAGATCAAAAGTCATGTCTCTGTGGAGATTTTTATGATTACTGATTCCAATAGCAAACATCTGACTTGAACTTTTGGCTTTATTTAGATGGTGTTGGCAAAGTAGATATCTCAGTGGACAGGATGAGTACAGGGATACTATTAGACAAGAAAAAAAAACCAGTTATTTTTTCTTCTTTCATATCTCAGATTATAATTTGTAATCCTTTGACCTGCAGTCATGGGGATGTGCTCCACTCATTGCGTAGAGAAGCCCAGATCAATGAATATGACTTTGTCAGCAGCCTCTGGTAGGCTGACACTCCATCAAAGAGCAGAGATAAACAAGAGACTGCTGGGGAACCAGACACAGTTATCTGGACCAGACTTAGCCATGAACTAAGTGAATGGATTAGGAGAAGGAAGCTGGGATGAACTACTCAGCTTTGTAGCAGTGCAAAAATACAGGAAAAAATACAGCCTACAACCCATACTATGAAACAGAACAAGAAGTCATCAGAGATGACTGGTTTCAGCATTGACCTTAAACCTCTCTGCACTATCCCTAGCTCTGCCATAGATTATTTTTTTTTTCCTTGAGGAAGACATTTTCTCTCTTTGCAACATTAACAATGGAAATAGAAGAATAACAAGTGAATGTAAAAGAAGTTTCTAGGCCAACCCTTGTTATGGAAGGAGCAGAGCTTTTCGAATCATGTAACTTTACACGCTTTCAAAAAATACCAGCATTCTTCCAGCAGTAGGAACTCCAGTAGGAAATGTTTGGCATTTGGTTCTCTGATGTGCGTGTGTGTGTGTGTGTGTGCAGTGGAGAAAGAAGGGAGGAAAAATAATTCAATAAAACATTTGTTTTTCAGGAACGCATATTTTTCTCTTCTTTAAAGAGTTTCCATTTCTATGAGCTCTGCTAGAAAAAAAGGTGTTAGCAGAGCTGGCATGAGGTGCATGTTCCTCTTGCCAGCAGCCATCACTGGCATCCCTCACAACCACCTGCACACTGCTCACCACCGTTCACCCCGCAGCACTACCACCTCTCTCATCCTCCTGCAAAGGTCACAGAGAGGCAGGTGCAGGCTAGTCTCCAGGCTTCATCATTTCTACTGTTGGTTCTTAAGAGGTTCAAAACCTTTATGAGGCAACTTAAATCACTTCCTCAGCCCTATTTGTTCTCTTGACGTGACTGTCAAGCTTTCATGTTATCCATGCCTTGATTTTATCCCAAAAATGTCTCTGATGCATCACCAGAAGAAAATGTCAGCTAGTTCTCAGCTTCACCTAGGAGCCTGGCTTTTTTTTCTTTTTATGAAGTCTTACATCAGAGGCAGGACTCTGGTCATAGCAAACCCCACATCTTTTGTTGTCGTTGCTTCTTTTTCTCTAAGTGAATTCATTGGCAGTGCAATGAGCCAGACTACCACCCTGGAAAACAGAGCATCTTCTGCAGCTGGCTCACCACCAGGAAGACTTTCCTCCCAGACCCTCCCCCATGCTCTGCACTGACAGGTGAAGTCTGGAAAGTCAGGAACTTCCAGAGCGTCATGAGCTGAATGACGGGTGCCGCTGACTTAGCCTCTGTCCTGCAAGCATCCCTTCACGACTGCAAAGCATAGCTGCTGTGACTACGTGAGGGGCTGGGAGGGAAGCAGCTAGCAAGAAAGATTCTTACACACATAAAACTTCTGCCGTTTTTTGTGGAACCACTTGCTTTGGTGTGCTGTTGTTCTCTGTTTTGTTTAAAAAAAAGACCACGGTCATTTTGGTATAAAATATTGTCTGTATCCAGCCTCTAGTAGATTTCATAGGGGTGATTGTGGCTATATTCACTAGCCAGCTTTAAAAACCTCATGCTATGGACCAGTAGGATGTCAAAGTTCGACATAGCTGTGAGAAACACACAAATAATTTTAGAATCCCCTTCCCAAAATGACAGCAAGTGAGAGTGAGAAGTGAATAAAAACAACAGGCTGTTTTTTGTATTAATAACTTTTTATCATTGCAAATGACAGCACTTCGATCCACAGTATTTGATGGCCTATGGCTTTTTCTCCTAAACAAGACTGAGGTTCTTCAAGTGAAAAAATAAAGAAAAGACAGAAGCATTGTTTAAGAGGTTGGCACAGAATATAGAAATCAGATCCCTTCACTGGATATTGCTTCAGCTAGTACTAGTGAAAATAGCTATAGCTTCAGGTAGCTATATTCAAGCAAAGCAAAGCGAAAAATAAATGCACTGTTCAAACTCCAGCTCTTACTACCCTATGTACCAAGGGTCTTCATCAGGCAGACAGGAATAGATGGGGATCTTGTTAGAGAGAAAAAATCCCTTATCTCCACCCGTGTTGTCCTCATTGAGGCTAACAATAAGTTATGACTAATGATTTTTAGTATCTTGATCACTGCTGCAGTACGATGATGTCCATGCTTTGCAATTTAGCTTGTCCATCTTCTCCTTCGGGCAGTCCCTTGCTTAGCAAAGCCTCAGTCCCTTCTAGGGATCAGCACAGCCAGTGTCAGGACGTACTCACAGAGAGAAAAAGGAGAATGGCTCTGTGCTTGGCTGTCTAGGTCTAGAGTTTCAGTTCAAACGGTTTCCAGCAATGAGGGATATGATTAAAATGACAAAAAACCTAGGAAGCGTTGTGCTATGGCTGACACTCCACATACTGCCTGCTGCCACACAAATGCATACTGTCATTAGAGATATGAAGTCAGGAGCAAGAGTAGGGACAAGGCATTTGGAATCTCCTGGCTTTTGTCAGTTTGCATCAAATCTTTTCTTTCACTGGCAGTGTTTAAATGAAATATAGATTTATCTATTTTTGCACTGAATTTCTTGCTGATTCCTAAAGCAAAATCAAACCATCATGGAAGGTTATGAAACATGCAATGTTTTCCCAGGAGATAGCCTGTTCTCTCTAGGAATCTCTTGTTTTGGCTCCTGCAAATGCATATTTTAGATCCACTTACACATGTATTTATGCATTTTTTAAAAGCTTCCTTTTTGGTCTATTAAGCACATTTTCTGGGTCAGGCTGTGTCTTCGTAGTCCCACTCTGCATCAATCAGGTAGGATCTCGAGTAGCATTTTACTCCTATACCTGTGTCTCCTCAAGCTGTGATATCAAACATTCAGCGTTGAGATGTTGCAACAAGATTGAGTCAACATTTGTTTAAAGCCACTGGAAGCAGTTCCGACAATTAGTAGAAAAAGCAAAAGAAATTCTCCCAGGCACACACAGAATCAGCAAGCAGGAAACATACAGTAAATTTGTCATGTAAGCATGGTGAACTTTAAAGCATTTCCCACGGCGAAAGCTCTGTCTTCTTTAGTTAGATGAGAGAGAATCAGCTTGACACTTTGATTAAGATGAACAAGAAGGGGCTTTAAAATAATTAGCAACTCTGAACTTCAGTCCACCTCTTGCATCCAAGTTTCTCGGAAAGCTTCAGGAACAATCAGTCACGTCTGGTAGTGATGCTGCTACCAGTTCATCCTCAGTTTGGAGGTAGGAGTGATGAGACACAACGAGTGTGATGTGACCAAGGCTGCAGGAGCCTAGGAGAGCTGCTAAGGGACCCAAGGATGTGTTGCTAATTGGTTGTTGCTCTTCAGACTGATTGCAACTGAATAATATTTTTGCTTCAATATAGTTTGTGAATAGGACTATTCACTTCAGGGACCAGAATAATCTTTCTGCTATCATTATTTGTCCAGATGATGTTGGGGAACTGCACCTCTTTGTCCATTTCACTTCATCTATTGAATGAGAATCAAGTCACTTGGTCTTCCTTGAAAACTGCCTGTTGTTATCTCTTGAAAATTAGAGTCCATCACACCAGCAGGATTCCATTTTTACTTTTCCCCATCATCAAGACACGCTAGAATTTAATTAAAATTAGTGTTATGGCATTCCTCTGTAATGGCAAAGGGCTCACATAGTGTTGCCCTCACAAGCAAAACTGAGAAGTGGGAGTGCGTATATTACGGTCCCAAAATGTCTCCTCTTCAGCACTTCATGACGCCACAGAGCCTTTTGTACTTTCTTTCATGATACTTTCACAGCATGGGTTGCAGCTGCTGTATATGCACAGTGCCTGAGCAAGAACTCTAATTGCCCTTCAGAAAGGAAGAGGCAGAGGCAGAGAAGGAGGAGACATGAAGGGCCACAGATCTTGCTATAAGGAAAGCAAACCTAGAGTCCTTCCTCCACACTGCCCCGAGGGCATAACTATCCTATCCTCTTCTAGCTTCTAGCCCAGCATTCAGCAAAGACACACTTTTTCTTAGTTTGCTAGTGGTACCACTCACAGCCAAGCATGGGAAACATGGTGGGATCTGCAGCAGAGGCAGTAGCACCTCAGTACGAACAGCCACCAGCCTTTACAAAGAACACGAGGGCTAGTGCAGTGCCTGCTGGACAACCAGCCCTAATGGGGACTCGTGAAGGCAGAAATGATGGGCTTAACTGCTGTGATGTCTGCTCATAGAGTTGGTTTTTTTTCTCTGTGTTGTATCCAGAGATCACTGAAGTACCTGCTGGCAGCCATTTCCTCCTCTGCCTCACAGTTAAGACATGCTGCTCTTTTATGGTGACTTGGCTTTTGTTTGTTCTTGTGGTCTCCAAATGAAAAGTAAAAGCCTGTCATTCTTAAATGTCTGCCTTATTCTTTCTTATTGAGGACCTTATTACAGGCAGATGAAATTCTTCAGGAATTGATTAAAAGCAACATGGCAGTGAAATATGGCTTTGTTTGCTTAGCTTTCTTCAGACAAAGTGTTTGCAGTTTTGTGTGTTACACTTGCAGACACACAAATAAAGATACAGAGCATCCTGTAAAATTGTCAGGGATTTGATATTTCGTACTACTCACGGGCATCAGGATCCCTCATGATGATATCTGAAGGAGGGAAAACAACTAAACAGGGAAGGGAAATACATAGTTACTGTAGAGATCAGCATCCTGCATCTGCAAGTAATCCCACTGGAATTGCAGCAAGGTACTCCTCAATAGGAGTAAGGGCAGGGAAATCTGCCTTGAATGCATGGTGGAAGGGTGCAGGGAGCAAGACACAGAGTCATCTGGAGTTAACCAGTGGGTGATAGCTGCAAAATGGACCCTTGGAAAGAAAAGGTATTGTTGGACGTCTTGTCACAATAATTAATTTTAGTCTAAAGACTGTATTTCTGTCCTTGTAAATGAGTTTTGGTGGTCAAAGCTTTTGTTTTCAGATATAGCTCCTGTCTGCTATGTCTAGAAAAATACTACCTGGTCACATAGTGACTGCCTTGTTGTTTTCCCATGAAGTTAATTTTAGCTTGTGGCAGTGTTTTGGCAGCCTTGCGATCATGTCTGCTCTTCCTCAGGAGGAGAGGCATGATGACAGATAACACATGCATGTAGTACAGATCTCACCGACCTCTGTGTGTGACTTCCAGATCAGAAGGGAATAGGTATCTCAGGAGAACACCAATCAAACCTGAAGCCTGTATCTCCTGAGATTCCCTGTCCCCTCCCTCTTTCAAAGATGAGCTGAAAGCTGCAGCCAGCTATGCAGGTGCGAGGACAATGCTGTTTATACTCCTTGCTCTACTTTGCCTCTACATCAGACTGAATTGGCAGTGATCTTCCCCTGTGTAGTCCTGCCCAAAGTGACCACCTTCTCCCATCTCCTCCTCAGTTAGTGGTGGACTCAGAAAAAAACTATTTTATGAGGCCTCCCTCATCCTCCTCACTGTCTGTAGGCTAATGTGGATAACCTGACATGCACAGGGATCTCAGCGGGTTTATTCACCAGGATGCTCACAGGCAGGTGCTGTGGGAGACTCCTATGCAGTGCGGTCCTGCAGTCTCCAATGTGGGCCCGTTTTGTGGTTTCTTTTTAGTCTAAAGAATTGTACCCTCCCCAATTTCCCGTCCTCTCTCCATCCATTCAACTCATCAGCATGTGCACTAGAAATAAAACTAGAAATGCCCTGCTCTTGTGTCAGTTCAAGTCATACTGCTCATGCTTGTCCCTCCATCCCCCAGGAGATGGATTTGCAGGGTATGAGTGATAGTTGCCACATTTGCCAATGACATAGGGTTTATGTGTTCAATGAGAGACTATCTGCTGGAGCTAATCCAGCTGGCCGACATCATAACCTGAGAGATCCCAGAGCCAGAGACAGGCTCCAGAGCCCTGTGGCTTTTCACAGGAAAACTCTGCTGGGGCTAGGGTGTTCACTTTACCATCTGTGTATTTTTCAGTACCTATAATCCTTATCAGTGAGTGGGAAGAGCAGCCTAGACTTCTGGCTTCATTTACTTTTTTCAGTAAAGCACTTTAAATGCTACCGTAACAGAGCTTTCCTGTATATATTCAATTCCTTTCAAGGCAAATAGCCTTAGTGCTCATGTCTCCTTGTTGCTGAATAGAGTCCAGACCTGTTACAAGTGCCTGGAAGGCATTTTCCCATGTAAATAATTCAATACAGATCTTGTGCGTTCGGTGTCCAGATGGCCCACAGAGAGGGATTCTTATGTTTGTCATCTGTGGGACTTTTCATGCTTTTTCAAAAGTCATGTCTACAGATGTGTTCTGAAATCACTGCATGGCTTCTAAATCCTTTGAGATGAGAGGACCAAAATGATAGGTGGTATTGGTTTGCTCAGGGAACAACAGAGGAAATGCTGATCTGTTTATCTCACACTTGGCCTGGGTTTCAGGCAGCCTCTGTCCCATACCCTGGCTATGCAGAGACCTGTGTGAAATGAAGTGGCAGTTTGCAGGACTGTTCCTAGTGAGGCTGAGTGCCATGCTGACACAAGTCATCCTCAGATCTGACCCTTCCAGTTGGCGGCTTCAAGCACAGTCTATGAACCGTGGAGACCACATGCTTTTTTCTCACTTTGATGATTTTTCCCCAGCATTGTAGTCAAGATCACCAGAGAAAGTCAGTGCAGGGTTAACTTATCTGCATCCACCTTTTCAGGTTTGGAAAACAGGTGCCCATACGCAAAGCCTTTCAATTAGCAGTTTATCTATCAAGCTCAAGTGCCAGTTCACACATAAATTTTCCTGGCTTCTTCTCAGAGCGGTAAACTCTCTGTGATTCCCTGCCTGGCAATCCTTTCTGGACCTTTCGTTTCTTTATGCCTTTAAGCCCTGGTGGGTTTTTTGCCCATTTTTTAATTTCTCCTGCTTAGATCTTGTGATTTTGCAATTCCTTAAGGATACTTCTCCCATGCTATTTGTTCCTTTAGCCATTTTTATCTGAGAAGAAACTGATTCTTTTGTTACGTTCTTCTTCAGTTGTCTCCCCTCACCAAAACGTAAGCAACCTTCTAGTGGAAGGTCATATACGATGGCAATGTTTAGTGGCACAAAAAGAACGAAGCTATTGAGAGGAAAAAAGAAAGCAAAATGGAACTTCTCCATAAGAAATGCATGTCTCTTAAGATGCACTATAACATTGCTGTGCTCTGACTAGACAACAAAGAAGAGGGAACCTTAGTTCTTGCTTCAAAAGGAAATAATTCCTTTCTTGTGACAAAATTATATTTTCTCCTAATCATATGGGTTTGTTTTAAGCAGAAACAGAAGCAACAGTAAACATTTATCAAAAACAGTTTAATTAAAATCTTAAATACCCTTCCATAGAGAAATCTTCTTTCCCAGCAATAAAACCTCACTACAGAGTTAATTATTTGAAGTAACGTATTTGCTTCTCTATGTCTGTATATAAGAGATTAACATATTAATGGGAATGTAATTATGTTATAAAACTCCTTTTTATTTGCACTGGGTTTCAAGATACAATGTTTCAATGACATCTGATATTTTTTCTCCTTTGTACCCTCAAGTGTACAGGGCGCATTTTTTAACGATGATTAGTATTATCATGGCAAAATAGTAGTTTTTTGTCGCAAAAAGAAAATTCTCCTATTACTTCATGTTCTCTAAAGGTCTTGAGTTCATCTTTCTGAATACTTACAGTATGTTTTCTTGCAGGTCTTGTTCCATAAATATTTGTTTACTGGCAAATGAGCTAAATAAAAGATCATGTAGCTTTTTGCTTTCCCATTATAGCTGTAAAGCTTATTCCTCCTTTTGCTCATAAGAAGCTGCCAGAAAGTGTTCTATGATTTTTGTGGTCTCAGTTCACACCACCGAAAATACGTGTTCACACCACTGAAATGATTCCACATAGCAATACCTTAGCACTCATGTCACAGCGACAGAAAAATTGGTTCCTGTTGACTTAATGACCTGGTGCTCGATAACGATAATATCCCTGCAGCAGAATGAAAAGGGTTGCGTGTAGCTTTCACCACTGCTGAACTCTTTCTGTGACCAGACAACAGAGTCAGTGAGCTGCCGCCTCTGATCAGCACAGCCATGCAGGGAAGGTGTTCCCGTCACCAACACATTCATACTCAGTCTGGCAATATGGTTCTGAGATGTGGTCTCATGCAGAAACCCGAGACCACTGATCAGCAAACCGATGATACATTGCGTCTATGGAGGAGCTGCTGCTGGTTGCCTGATGGCATGAACTGCTGGCTTGCCCAGAGACAAGAAATTGCTAATTAGAGGTATTGCCTTTTCTGTGTGCAGAAGTACTTGATCCTGGTTGCTGCTGAGTCCTAGGCTCAGCTGGATCAGGAAGTTGGGCTGTATCTGGTAAAGGTAAATTTTTTCCAAAAGATGCAGTGGTTTCCATCCCTGCATGTTGTGCAGGATCTGCAGGAATCCAGTGGAGGCTATGAACAGGTCGGCATGCCAGACCTCTGGACATGACAGTGGGAGGTGTGCTCATTTTGTAGCCCAGAGCTCCAACTATCTCAGGCTGCAAATCTGCAATATTCACCACATCCAGAAGAAGTTGTCTGTGTCTATGGATGGTCTTTGGTAGGAAGAGTCTTACATCTGTACTTCCAGACCATCTTACTCATGTTGATTGGATTTCTGGTGTCTGGGTGAAGAGAATGGAACACTCTTACTGAGAATGTTCTTTGATAGTCAGAATGATAGTAAATTTGTCTATTAAAAAAATCATATTTTCAGCTGTCAACTGTTGTTTTGCTGAGCTGTCTAACAGCATCTCCACTCAGAAAAAAAAAAAAGAAATTAAAGTTCGAAAGGAACTATTAGGCTTTGGTGGTAAGGGCACAGGTAACTCTCTAACATATGTCTGAATATTTTGGAGAACAAATTCCTCGTTAATCTTATTGAAATTTTAGTTGAAGCCTCTTCTAACAAAGTCCCAATCTCCTTCTCCTTCCCTTCCTGTTCTTTTCATTCTCTAAAACTTCCACTCTTTTCTCTAGATCTGCAGCAATCTGTTCTCCTGTAAAGATCCTCTCTCTACTTGTACATCCTTCTTTTCATGCCTGGCAAATCCCTCAGAGTGTGCTATTCCTGCAAAGATAGAATTGAACAAGAACACTGTATTCTTCTTAAGTGCAGGTACGAACGGGACTTCGTTTCTCTGCTCTGTGAAGGTAAAGGTAGATTTTCCTTTTTCTGACCCTAAGAAAATTTTCAGAGCCTAAGTGCTTCAGGTGGGGAGGTCCAAATCCACTGGAATAAAATGCAGGAAGCCATCACCACTGTGTGGAACATTTCTCTCTTCTACCCGTCCCACTTATGCTTCCACTCTAGGTTTGATCCACTCATCCCATTCATTCTGAAATGATTTCTCTGTCATCATTCAACACTTTCCAGGAATTCCAGTAGTTATTTTCCTCAGTGATCTTGCATTACTTCTGCATGTCTTCTGTTTCCTGTTTAAGAAGGAGCTCTCTCTCTTCTGTTTAAAACCCTTTCTTACGAAAACTCAATTTTTTGTCTCTCTCGAGAGTCCCAGGGAAGCCTATACATCTCCCTCCAGACGAATTGAACTCCAAGTGAAGAAAGAGCATGCTGGATGGATTCAGCTGCACGAGGAGCCTGGGGGTCACTTGCACACCACATGAGTGGGTCTGCATGCCTGGTGGGGGGCAATACTGAAACAGCAGGCCTGAGTGGCAGGTGTAAGGCTACAGTCCTTGGCACAATAAACCTAAGCTTTCTTGGCAGACACATATTTTAAACACAAATCCTTGTGAGTCGTGGGAAATCCTGTCAAAGTGTCTAAAATTGGTTTTACATAGAATAAAGGCAGCAGTTTAAACACCTAGAAGAAAGGGATCAGGGGGATGAGCAAGTAAGTGCATAACACATTGGCACATCACATGGTACAAGCCATGGATTTGGGCAAAAGGCAAGCAGGAGGAAAATGTGAGAAGCATATGCACTGTCTCAGTCAAAACTTCATCTCAGTTAATAGGAAAAACAGTTGCTCTGAATCAAGACAGCTTTGGAGCTGGTCCAAGCCCCCTCAAATGTGAGTTTAGCAGGGCAAAGAGAAGATGGAAAGCAGA
>VZSC01009688.1:251601-273947 GCA_013398225.1 Steatornis caripensis
GGTATTGCCTTTTCTGTGTGCAGAAGTACTTGATCCTGGTTGCTGCTGAGTCCTAGGCTCAGCTGGATCAGGAAGTTGGGCTGTATCTGGTAAAGGTAAATTTTTTCCAAAAGATGCAGTGGTTTCCATCCCTGCATGTTGTGCAGGATCTGCAGGAATCCAGTGGAGGCTATGAACAGGTCGGCATGCCAGACCTCTGGACATGACAGTGGGAGGTGTGCTCATTTTGTAGCCCAGAGCTCCAACTATCTCAGGCTGCAAATCTGCAATATTCACCACATCCAGAAGAAGTTGTCTGTGTCTATGGATGGTCCTTGGTAGGAAGAGTCTTACATCTGTACTTCCAGACCATCTTACTCATGTTTATTGGATTTCTGGTGTCTGGGTGAAGAGAATGGAACACTCTTACTGAGAATGTTCTTTGATAGTCAGAATGATAGTAAATTTGTCTATTAAAAAAATCATATTTTCAGCTGTCAACTGTTGTTTTGCTGAGCTGTCTAACAGCATCTCCACTCAGAAAAAAAAAAAAGAAATTAAAGTTCGAAAGGAACTATTAGGCTTTGGTGGTAAGGGCACAGGTAACTCTCTAACATATGTCTGAATATTTTGGAGAACAAATTCCTCGTTAATCTTATTGAAATTTTAGTTGAAGCCTCTTCTAACAAAGTCCCAATCTCCTTCTCCTTCCCTTCCTGTTCTTTTCATTCTCTAAAACTTCCACTCTTTTCTCTAGATCTGCAGCAATCTGTTCTCCTGTAAAGATCCTCTCTCTACTTGTACATCCTTCTTTTCATGCCTGGCAAATCCCTCAGAGTGTGCTATTCCTGCAAAGATAGAATTGAACAAGAACACTGTATTCTTCTTAAGTGCAGGTACGAACGGGACTTCGTTTCTCTGCTCTGTGAAGGTAAAGGTAGATTTTCCTTTTTCTGACCCTAAGAAAATTTTCAGAGCCTAAGTGCTTCAGGTGGGGAGGTCCAAATCCACTGGAATAAAATGCAGGAAGCCATCACCACTGTGTGGAACATTTCTCTCTTCTACCCGTCCCACTTATGCTTCCACTCTAGGTTTGATCCACTCATCCCATTCATTCTGAAATGATTTCTCTGTCATCATTCAACACTTTCCAGGAATTCCAGTAGTTATTTTCCTCAGTGATCTTGCATTACTTCTGCATGTCTTCTGTTTCCTGTTTAAGAAGGAGCTCTCTCTCTTCTGTTTAAAACCCTTTCTTACGAAAACTCAATTTTTTGTCTCTCTCGAGAGTCCCAGGGAAGCCTATACATCTCCCTCCAGACGAATTGAACTCCAAGTGAAGAAAGAGCATGCTGGATGGATTCAGCTGCACGAGGAGCCTGGGGGTCACTTGCACACCACATGAGTGGGTCTGCATGCCTGGTGGGGGGCAATACTGAAACAGCAGGCCTGAGTGGCAGGTGTAAGGCTACAGTCCTTGGCACAATAAACCTAAGCTTTCTTGGCAGACACATATTTTAAACACAAATCCTTGTGAGTCGTGGGAAATCCTGTCAAAGTGTCTAAAATTGGTTTTACATAGAATAAAGGCAGCAGTTTAAACACCTAGAAGAAAGGGATCAGGGGGATGAGCAAGTAAGTGCATAACACATTGGCACATCACATGGTACAAGCCATGGATTTGGGCAAAAGGCAAGCAGGAGGAAAATGTGAGAAGCATATGCACTGTCTCAGTCAAAACTTCATCTCAGTTAATAGGAAAAACAGTTGCTCTGAATCAAGACAGCTTTGGAGCTGGTCCAAGCCCCCTCAAATGTGAGTTTAGCAGGGCAAAGAGAAGATGGAAAGCAGAAGATGATAGACGAGTGTGAAGGGACTGAAATGAAAGAGAGTGTGCCATGCTAACAATTCCCTCTGGCCTGCCAAAGGCCCTGTCCTTATCCATAGTGGGGGAGAAGCCTTAGAGGCAAACACTGAGTTTCCACCATCCCATAATTCAAATCTTTTCTCATAATTGCATCTTCAACAAAAATTGTCGCTCCAAGCACCCTGCTGTGTGCCATAACATCTCATATCTCCCCCTCAGAAGCAGGAGCACTGAAGCATCCTGCCAGAACGCTGAGGGATAAGGGCTGCAGTGCTCACACTTCCGCAGATGACCATCACTTCTCATATTTAACATCTTTATTTTCACAGAGTATGCGAATGGGTAACATATCTCCCATCTGACAGGGATCCTGGAACTTGCTCTCTGTTTCAGCTCTTTTAGGCCTTTCTTCGCTTACCCAAGAAATTCCCCAGCATTGCTATCTTTGCTTCAGTGAAGGAGAAGCTGCTGCTGGAACAGAGACACTGGACAACAGGCAGTCCCTGTGGTTTGCTTCATCTTCAGCATTACGTTTCCCAGGCTCTTCAGCAATTTTAGAGGTGCCCAAAATAGTCTCGGTCACTGGAGCCAAGCCTTCTTTTTCGGCTAACTTTGGCTCAGAGGAGAATTCATCAAGAGCAGAGAGAGCAAAGCTAGAAAGTCCTAGGGAGGATGGAGACAGTCATGCAACTGTGAACTAAGTTCAAATGTCAGGCAGCTTTGCTGTCATGTAAAAGCGCTCCATTAGATCTGCCAGTCGATAACATACCTGAATCTTTAGGAGAAACAGGGAGCCATTGGCAGCTCAGGAGAAGCCTTGCATTTCAAAATCAACTCTTTTCAGGAAAAATCCTTGCTCAAGCTCCCTATTGGGTGCAATAATTTCTCATTTCTCTCCCTTAGAAACAGTCATACTAATGTAAATTATTATGGAATTGAGCATTCAAAATTCCTCACTGAAGTATGACTTCTTTATGCTACTTTATTAGTTTAATTTGTTTTAAAATTAAGAACATCTATTAACTGTGTATATACAACCTTCACATAGTTAAACTAATTTTTACTGTGTATTTCTTTAAATCTTCTTGAGTTTGGGGAAAGTGGTTTTTTTGTTTGTATTTTTTCCTATAATGCAGTGTGGTACAAACATATCTTTTCTCTCATGGCATCTCCTTTGAACTCTCTTCACAGCTTTCCTCCAAGTACCAAAGACCAGTTGGTCCTTGAAGCCATGTCAAATGATAGCTGCATCTTAGATCTTAAGGGTATGCTATCTGCAGGTAGACAACTGAGCTCCTCTGAGACACGTGGCTCACTGGCCATGTCCGCTCCCTCTGCCTTTCATAAGGAGTTTGGGGAACTTGTGTCAGATTGTGTCCTTGAGGGCCAGTTACAACCCATATCAAGCTTCACTTTCCTTCTGCCTCCAACTTCAGAGGACAAACCACTCACCATTCAAAAGCCTTTCCACACAAACTGTCCCAAGAGGCAGAGGGGATGGCACACGGGAAGCTCCCCCTTCTGCTTTGAGAGGCTTTGTTCCCTTCTCTTTGATGCTTCAGCCAAAAACACAACGTCCTCCATCTGCAGAAGTTCTTCTGGTGACAAATGAATGACAATAGTTGCAGGCTCTACAGCGAACAATTAGTATTCCAAACATGAAATTAATTTGTCCTGTGAATATAGGAACCCTGTAATTTGGTTCACTTTTATTTTATTGTCAGATACGATTCATTTTCTACATGATTTTATGGTTGGATAGGATTCATTAGAAATTTTTCCCAAACTACCTCTATTAAAGGAAAGAGTATGGGCAAGATCCTTTCTATTCTTTTCACTGCAGATATTGTGCAGGCTTTTCTCCTGCAAATGAGCCTTAACTCTCATCTATCCACACACAATGCTCAGCTCTGTAGCCTTATAACTCTTTTCTTAAGTTTTGTTTCAATTTTCACTGCCAAAGAAGATATTTCCCTAAGATATTCAAATAAAGACTGGAAAAAAAGAGAGAGACTAGCAAAGACTGCTCAACTATAAGGTGAATAGACAGGCTTTCTTTTTTATGTCAGATTTTCAAAACTTAACTTGAAGTTAGTTTTGTTCAATTCTGTGCCCTGCCCCTGTCGAAACATGTGGCAGCTCCTGAAGTTAAAATGTTTGCATGGAGATTTCTTCTAGTTTAGAGTAGCTACATGAGCAACAAGGTAACAACAATCAATCAGACACCCCCTCCAATGCTCAGCCATGAAGCTGAGCCAACTTCCCTCTACATTGAGACGGACAGCAAGAGCACAATTGCTCCTTTCTACAGGAGAGACAAGAAGTGCTGTGGCAGACATTTTCCAGACCCCTGCACAGGCAAGGTATCACAGTGACGTCTCTTTGTCATCATCCCCTCTGCAGCTATCATTTTCTGCCAGGACAAAGATCATCCCTTCGATTTGATTATTTCCTGATTCACTTTCATGCACTGGGAGGTGGGTTTTTTTTTGTTTGTTTTCTTTAAGCATTAAAAAAGTGTCCTATTAATAGTATATTACTAATTCGCCCCGCAATCTCTTGCCAGAAAGGGGAAAAAAGAAAAGACTCCATACTCACAAGATGCCATGCCCAACAAACAAACAAATAAATGAAAAATCACTGTGTCTACCAGTTCTGCCTTAAAAATATTTGCAATTCTTTACTGCTCCTCTGTCTGAAGAGCAGCCCTGGCAGAGGCTCAATGCTCAGCCTGCATTCACAAAGCCCAAGTTCCAGTGGGCAGGAGCAGAGGGGTGCCAGTTCAGCGGTGGTGACAGGTACCCTCGTGGCAGGAGCAGGGCTGGCTGTGGAGGGGCTGCTGCAGAGCTGGACTCCCCCGGGGGCTGGCACTGCTGGGCAGAGGAGTGTACTGTGCACCCCTGTTTAACAAGGAAGGATGACTCTGTGGTTAAAGCAAAATGAGCTTTCTGCTCCATGGTGCAAGTCCTCTGTGACTTTGAGAAAGTTGTGTCAGCCTGCAACCATAAATATTTATAGGTGTCTCAGATGTATCAGGAAACTTAATGAATTTCAGTCGGGGGTGAGAGTGGCGGTGAAGGAGGCTACAAGCTGCAAACCTCTGGGCTGTGTCATAGGATTTCCTGATGACACGGTAGGGCAGGGGTGGTACGGCCACCTCCACTCCCATTGCAGCTGCCTAGCTCACTTCGGAGTCAGTGTCAGGTCGATGTCAAAATACCTTGAGGGATCTGGGCTTAGTCTGCCTTCTGTTTTAGTCCCACAAGATGGCAACTGGATCTGTGTAAGTGTCACAGCAGAGCTGACCTCTCCGGTACAGTCGGTCTGCAACATGGCTGATGACATAGAAAGAGCTAGCATCAGCAACACCTGAGACTTGTTGGGAAGGCCTGTAATCAGTCCAAAATCCCTGGCTCTGATATTTATGTTGGAGTGAATTTTTGACATATAAGGAGGGAAAAAAATAATTTGGCAGATGTCAGTAAGTGTAAGTGCGCTCTTCTGGCCACGAACTGTTCAGCTCACATTTTATGTGTGCACGTCCCTGGCAAGAAACAACAGCGGTGCATAATGCCTGCTAAACTTCTTTCCTTCACTGACTCATTGAACTTGAATGTCTTTCTCCAAAGTAAATGTTTGCTTGTTCACAATCAAACATATAAAACAAAGCTGTAGCTGGCAACTACAATATTATTCTGCCTTACTTAGAGACTTCCTATTGCAGAGAAAGTGAATGTCTCCAGCTCTAAGTTGCATAATAAGCAGCAAAACAAGAGTCCTTTTTTCTCAGGAGCAGAAGGCAAAAAGAACATTACTGCTGAGGTTCCTAGTGAATCTTTGTCTTAACCATAGCCAAATGCTGGCACACTCCGTTGCTTTGCCTGTTCTTGAAATTTGGTACGGATTTGGCACAATCTAAATCAATGACTATCAATCAACCCCACGGCTGAGCAACTGCTTTCTTGGCCAACATCTTAGGGGCTGAAATAGAAATCCTGAGAATTAAATGACAGAAACTTACATTAGGAGGTGGTGAAATTTCTTGCTGCATGTTCTGAGCCACTAACCTCAAAACAGAGAAATTCACTGAAAGATAAATAAAAATAAACAATAAGTAAGTAGAAATAGACATTGTTAGGGTTTCTCTTATTCTGTCGTCTTTGCTGCTTTTTGCAAACCCAGACAATTGTCGCAACATTTTCTGACAAAGAACGCTGTAGTCCTCATAGGTATATATGACTGGACTGTTGCAATCATATGTTGTCATGTCGTTACTTCAGTTCCAGAGTAGTATTTGTATTTGAAGAGGATGAGGAGGTTAAAAGCTCACAGATGTTCTCCTAGATATTTTTTGTTTTCCAGAGCGTGTTCATTCATTCAGCCTTGCTTTTGGAAAACTCAGCCAACTGTCACTGATCACACTGTGCTACATATCTGGTGTGACTAGAAATGACAGCAGAGTATTGAGATGTCCTCTGGTTTTTACCCAGATGTAAGGGAAGGCCTCATCTGGAGCTGTGCTGCTGAAAGCTTTACATAATAATCCTTTTCACTCGATAATGACATGTCTACAGCTATTGCAGTCTGAAAGCTCATCTGCTCACTGCTATCAATAGCTAACTAGCTCTGTGGTGCTAATTCAATCGCTCGCAGCAGTTGCAAAAAAAATCCCATGCTACCTACAGAAATGTGCAGTCTTATTGAGCCAGAAGACCAGAAAATGTATAAAATTTTATTTATGGGTAAGTACAGTTACAGCTCCCAAGTATATTGGATGGGGCCATAAGTGTGACTTGAGTACTGGCAATTTGTCCTCTACACAAAACCCTGAAGTTGAACACGTGGGTAAGATTTTAGCCCGTTCACAATTCCAGCCTTGCCTTCTTTTCACCTATGGTAATCTAATTTCATGGTCTTTATAACTGAAAATGGCATCGCTATTTATTCAATTCATCTGCAATACTTAGCTCACCTGTTTCTTCCTCTCTTTTTGCAGACTATTTTGACAGCACCCTGCAGGAAAAGAGTGTGATATTACTATATGAAACTGGCTGCATAGTGAGAATACAATTGCTCAGAAAACTATGGGAAGGAAAACCGGAGGAAGCTGCGGAAGTTGTGCACTGATGAGAAATAACTGCCCCTGGTGCTGGTCACTAATTGTTTTACACAGCATCAATGTATGGGTGATACGCAGGGAGAAAGACTTTTCCTGAACAGCTGGAATAAATATTCAAAGACATACATCAAATGCACAAAGGCACACATCAAATGCACAAAGGCACAAGCTCAGTGATGAGCTGAGTTATTATTTAAGGGTTTTGGGGTATTTTTTTGAAGCGCATTGGTGATTTTAAGCAGGGTTACTGAGTTTTCTCTGCTTATGCTCAGGCATACACGCAAGACGACTTTATTTTGGTTTATGTTTGAATTTTAGTATACCTGTATGGATTTTGACATTTGTATGATTTGATTTTATTACCATACAGAAGAAAATGGACTAAGAGAGGCCGTTTCCATGCGCNTTTTCTTTGCAGATCAGTAGACAGAGTGGAATTGGTTAGGATCTAGATGTTCAAGTTCACATAAAATATTGCAATAATTTTTTTTCTGATACGAAAATTATCTTAATATTTTGAAACATATTTAATACAATGTTTCCAGGAATGTTCTTTTCTGATAACTTTCCTAAAATGACAAAACAAGAACAGATTTCAGTTTATTAATTTTATTTCAAATACTCATTTTGAAGAAAAAACCCTCAAATATTCCCTTATTGTCATTACTCACATTGCATTCACCCACCTCTGAAACGCTTTGTGTCACAGATGATGAGATTTTCCAAAACAATATTTCAGAATATTTATCACTTTTTCAAAATGTTCCAACAAAGAAATGTGTCTTCTTAGAACAAAAAGGGAAAGATGTTGTGACTAACTTCAGTAAGATTTAAAATAAATTCTGAAAATTAAGAAAGAAATTCGGGGTGGGGGATGTTTCTGGAAGGTTTGCGGTTTTATTTTTTCTTCATGACAGCTATAAAAGTATGATGTTGCAAGGTCATCCTCTCAACCAGGAATAAATCAGCATGAGTCTACAGAAAAGGTGCTGATGTCAAAATTTGGTCAGTGCTAATTTTTATTCTTATTGACAGGCCACTATGTTGTATGGACTTGTAGTCCGAAGGGGTTCGGGGTGTTCCAGGTTTATCAGTTAGCCTTCTTCTAGCATTTGTTCTTGAGGACTTGAGATGCAATCACATCCCAGGTTAACAATATATTTACAAGCACTCATTTGTTTTACAGGAGCTGTTGAAGTTTCATGGTTTGAAAATACTAAAAACTGAGCTGAAGAATTTTCAAAATGTTAATTTTAAAACTATTTCTTCATGTTTACAGAATATTCAGGTAAAGTAATAACTTCTATAGATCTGTTTGCCTGATCATCCATATTGTGTATCCAATATAAAAGACGTCATTCTTGCTTGAGAGTTGCATAAATGCAGGTAGTAAGGATTGTGCTTTTAATATTTGGAATCAGGCTCTGAAACATATAAAATAGCAAGACAGGGTAAAGTTAAGGTACCTTGTGAGGACTGTAAAACACCAGTAGTTGAAAGCATGCGGGGAGTGAAGTGTTTTCATAGAACAGAGACTGAAGTGGGGATTTTTGCTGCAGCTCTTGTCTATTGCCCAGAACAAGGCAGCCATGAGACAGATTGATGTGAACGATGACACTTTTTCGCATTCTCAGGCCAACAAACAAACAAGCCATCTATCATCCCTCTCTCTCAGCTCTGGAGCCCTTACATGTCATTCGGGCATCTGACCCAGCAGAGATCTCTCCTAATTCCCAGTGGCCAGGCCAGCACCCTCACCTCTACCTCTTCCTTCCTCAGCTCCAAGGCAGTGCCTACGAGACATCTCCCCATCATCAGTCCTCTGATCCCTTATCACTTTTCTGTGGGTCAGCTGTAAAGTCCCTATGAAATATGAAAGCAGCACAATGACTTCATAATGGCTGTTGATAAAACTAATGAACCGTTGCAGGTAGTCAGCCACTATAGGTATAGGATATCAACGAGCTGTTGAATTAATGCAGTTGAATTGCCAGCCACTTAAAATGCATCTTTTTGCATTCTGGCCCACACCCAGCCTGCCTAAACTAATTTCACTAGCTACAGTGGTTACACAGCCAGACATCATGTGAATGTTTTTGTATATTAGCCTTGTGTTTGTTTTTGATCAGCTTACATGGCAAAGAAAACCAAGACAGGATGTTTTGAGTCTGTTTACCCAGTTTTCATCTACTGCTGGTGATATGCTGAACTGATCAAAATTTGAACAAAGAGATTATGCAAAGAAAGCAGGGTGACATATGTTTGTGCTATGATTTTCCCTTTCATAGCATATCTGAGATGATTTATTTCCCCCTTCCCAGAAACAACACCGTGAAAAGTAAAGATGAGACCTGGACTTGGGATGCAGAACCTGGGCCTTGTGGGGAAGAGAAGAGGGTTTGTGGAAGACCAGGGAAAGTGGTGGACACCAAGGAGAAAGCATACAGAAGCATCTCAAAGGATCAGCATGAGCATTGGCGAAGTTTATTGTGCATTTTTAGTCCCAGGGTGTTGGTTTTTGAGTCCACCATCGTGGTATTGGAGTGACTTCTATGGAAAATGAACAGCAATGGCAAAGCCACAAACAGACTAATTGAAGAATCTAGGCTTCCCTTTTTAGGACCCAAATAGAGTTTAAGTTCAGGTTTTCAAAGCTGCTGTTAGATGGAAATAGAGCCAATTAGATTTTGAGACCGGAAGTACTATTTCTATTAAGGGCAAAAAGAAATCTCATAGAGAACTTCCTATTTAATAAAAAAAAATTGCTTCAGCCAAGAGACATTTCTAAAGCAAACATTTATTTTGTTTCAAAATATTTCTGACAAATATAAAAATAAAAGTGTTTAGAAAATGTCACTTGGTTTTCATCCTTCCTGTTCTTTTCTTAGTGAAGACAGTAAAAGAAATAGTTGAAGTTATTTTCTCTCCTTCCTTAATTTAATTGAAACCTTTCATTACACTTTTTTCCTGTGGACAAAATGAAAAATGAGATAATCTGAGAAGAAAGCTTGCAAATTAGATTTATTTCCAGAGGCCAATGTGATCTTCAGAGCATAGCTTGAACCAAGTCACTGCACCCCAATCTGTGTCTGCTTCTGGACCTGTAAATTGGACCTAGCACTCTTTTCCTCAGGGAGGTGGCTGGAAGATGAACGGGGGACTTGTGTCGTGGCTCCAGCAAGCAAAGTGCTAAACTGTCATTTCTAATACATGTCTTTCAAACAGTCTCTTCTTTCCCCCCCTAACTCTTGTTTGGTGGTGATCAGTCTGGAGGGAATGATGCGTTTGGGTAAGACAGAGAGGGATTGCTGTGCTCCATCGGCAGAAATTGGATTTTTTTCAGGATGTGTCTCTATGGCCCACAAGTTCTGACAGCTAGCAAGGGTCTTCCTCCTACTGAGGAGCCTGAGCCAGGACATAGGCAGTTGGGGAGACCTGGAGCTTCTTCACTGCCAGTCTAATGATAGCTCCCAAAGCCTTGCCTGTCAAGAGATCTGTTACACACCGCATAGTTCCAGGACAAATTTCTGTTCTGGGCTGTTATTCCATGTTTGTTACAATTTTGATTTTGCAAACTGCCCCTATCACTTTTAAGCTTCTGCCTTCATGAGATTAGGCCTTTGGATGCCCATTTCACCACGAGCAATTTGTCTCCATCAGCTCCATCCTTGCCCATTCTTGCAATTCCTGCACGTCTTGTTCAGGCCTCCTCGAAGCTGAGAAAAATCAGGCTCTGAATGGCAGAGAGCTTTCATGGGTATATTTTTTGATGGATTTGGAAAAATATTGAGGCTTGCGTGATCTTGGTGGCCTTTGAACAGCCATCAATCTCCCACCGTCCACACAACATAATAATTTTCCTGTGTGAAATGCTTAGCCTACCATTTATGAGGCTTTGACCAATTGAAGGTGAAGCATTCACACTGAATTAAAAAAAAATGAATGAAGAGTGAAGGAAGACATGCAGCTGAGCAGCAACTGATGGTAAGAGGGATCACTACCTTCCTCAGTGGTTACAATGCTCAAACATCTTCTCATTTATTCTTGTTGATCACTTAAAATGATGAAACAGACACAAGCTGCTTAGGCAGCACTCACATCTCTCTTTAGAGGTCTAGGTCCTGAAGGATTTTTGCTGGAATTGTATTGAATGAAAAAACACCTCACTTACTCATCACCAGGTAACTACTCTGGGCCCCACCTTACACAGGAAAGGACAGAGGGGGCCAAGCACCCCAAAAGGCTGCACTCGTCCATGGCAGTGAAGCTCCAGCAGCCAGTGCACAGTGCCAAGTGAGTCCTGTTTTCCATCCTGATCATCTCTCTTTCTCACCTTTTTGAGAAGCAAATGCAAACCCCTGCAAGTCTCATGGCAGGACTTTCAGAGAGGTGACATAATCACTCAACATAATTAATCACATTTGGAGAATGGATACTCATGATGAATTTCTCAGTCATTTGGATGAAATCATTAGAAGGGACGGTGACTGTAAAGGATCAAATGTGGCTCTGAAACCGGGTAAAATTCCCTAGCAGCAAAGCTGGTTAAACACTGGGGAAGAATACAAGAGAAAGGGACTGCTCATTGTCACTTGAAGTCCTTAGGAAGACAGTAGGTATCTTTCAGTAGAATATGCTTGACTTCAGCATCCTGGGAAAAACCCAGTCAGACAGAATTATCTAGCTTGTGTAGACCTGAAAAAAAATTACAGTCTCAGTAGTACTCGTTGCTTAGAAGTACTTTAATCTTTACTTCACAAGCTGGACTGGCTCAATCGGGGCTTGCTGAGAAAGGTTCTCACCTCCTCTGCCTATGCCCACAGCCTCTATACAGCTTCTTGCGCTGGCCAGAGAGTGAGTGGAAAATCTCATCGGTTTTGGCTTCTCTCAATAAGACAGACTGATGTCTACCCTTTTCTTTCCCCCTCACCCCTGAGTCACAACACCTAAAATTGCTTTTGGAGAACACATAACCCAGAACCAGGCAGAAGATGGCTGCTGACAGGGTATGCGTGTCCTTGGGGAGGGATACTTGAACAGAACAGGGGATTTTGTTTTTTTCACCCAAAGAATAAAATAGTAAATTAAGCATAAATTCAATGAAAATAAAAAAGATTATTAAAATTCAGTTCGGATGCCATTAAGTTTAAAAAATTACAAAATATTTCCTTTTAGAATTTGTGAAGAGATATTTCTCAACTTTTCATTGCAGAGGGTTATTTTAAAAAATAGCAGAATACTCTAAGAAAGCAAAAAGTATTAAATAAAATGGTTAAATAACTCCAAAAAGGAAAAAAAAAAAAGCATATTAGGTTTTTTTTTAAAAATCCTATTCAGGTAAATAAAAACAACCCAAACTATGTTTTTATTTTACCTAGGCTAGGTCTTCCGTCTTTATTTTTTTTCCTGTTCAAACATCAAAGGGAAAAACCCACAGGCACCATACTTTCTGTCTTGCTCTGGGTAGGACCTCTCTTCCTGTTTATTATTTGTCCTTGGACCTGTTCTTCCCACTATCATCAAGATTCTCTGCATCTTGTTTATCCAAGCCTCTCAAAACACTTTCTTTATCTAATCTATTTTAAACGTGTTGAAGAACCCTTCATGGTAGCATCTCAGCACTGAAATCTAATCTAATCCATCAGCCAAGAGTCTGGTTGCTTTATAAACACTGATGGCCAGATGCTGTTACCTTTTCCTCAGACTGAAATCGATTGAACGACTCAGTTCTGAGTAAAGGTATCAGAATCTGTCCCTCAACTCATAATATCTAATTCTTATCATCATTTGGCAGCTGGGGAAACTGAGATGCTGTGAAGTAAAGCCGCCCAGGGTCACGTAGCAATTCAGCTGAAAATAAAAATGCAGAAGTCCAAGCTCCCAGCCAGGAGTTCTCACTAGTGACTACGGGCAGTCAAATCACTGCTCAAGGAATTGGCTTGTGTTTAATACATGCAATGCATTCAGACTTGTGCCTTCAGTAATAAATGCCTAACTGTGAAATAAAAGTCCACAACAATTATGTTTACTTGTACTTGACTGTCGGCTACTAGCTGAATAGAAATTGCTTTCTTCAGATCGCCAACAATAATAGTAAAAGAAATTACAGTTGATCAGATTTGTCCTCATCCTGCAGTTACAAGGAGAGCGAGGTTATAAACTGGATTTCAGTCTGCACTGGAGTCTCTGGATACTCTGCACTACATCACCTGTCCTAGATGGACACAGGACAAGGTGCCACCCCAGGAAAACAATGGCAGTTAGTTTAAAAAGGGAAAGAAACAGTAATGATGAAAGTAATTGATGCTCTAAGGAGTCTGAAAGACTTTGATTTGAAGGAATTTTGCTGGTATACATCATACTTTCTGGGATTTTCTCCTCAATTCAAGCATAACATGCACATATAAAACTTTAATATTCCTAGGGATATTTGCATGTAATCAAAATTCCTCTTCTTAAATTGCCTGCTTCTCCTCTTATTCCCAACCTGTTATTGCAACCTTATAATCTGCGGGTTATAGAGGGAAACAGAGGAAATACATGGCTGTTTTGAGCTTCATAAACTGCAGTTACACAGCACCACACATTTAAGGAAGTTAAAAAAAAAAAGCTATTTAATTTTATTATCTCAGTTTTTAGAGATTGGGGAAAATGAGATTCAGATAGCAGGAGGAACTTGAATCTGTCCACTAGTCACAGAATACTCCCCTAATTCTGTATGTTCATGTACCTTTCATCCTCACAAGAAGATAAGCTTGCAGTTAATGATTGAAGATGCTCTCTAAACAGAAAATGCACACCAGAGAATAGGATGGGTGGATGGGACAATTGAACCACAACTCCTATGAGGAGTAATTGTGGTAGCATTTCAGAACAGAAATATCGGAAAGTTAAAAGCAAAATAACACACTTTCAGAACAGCAATACTTGTGAAATCTAAGACCAAATAAAATGGATGAGGTAAGCTTAAACATAGAAGCAAAAAATCCTGATGAGCCAAAGATGAAAAATATTGCCATAATCACATTAAGGAGCATAACGTCTGGAGAGTCACCAGGAGCATGGCTACACAGCTGATTGTAAGTAGAGAAGTCATTCTTTTCCCGTGTTTTGAATACACTGGGTGTCAGCCAGTTTCAGCCAAAGGATGTAAAAGCTATATTAGGGTATTTCCTGAATTTCACCCACTGTACGCTGTTGAACAGTTGGTCTTACAAGCTCAAGGACAAGTGTCACAGCAGCATGGCTGTTGGTGTTTTTCACCATATCTGTCTTCTGCCTGACCTCCTCAGAGTACCAGCAGAGCTCATTCACCCTCCTCTTGCACATCCCTCTGAAGTGTACAAGGGGTCTCACTCTCATACTTTGGGGTACAAGTCTGGAGAATATTGGAAAGCTGGCTCATTGGGATGAAACCACAGAGCGATTTTCTTTTGCTCTGCATCATTGGGATATTTAAGAATAAACCCTAGTAAGAATTTGCTGGTGTCAGAATCTGCTTTTTTTTCTTATATGAGGCTGTTCACCTGGAAAAAATACAGCTGTCTCTGGCCTGAGCATGGGATTCCTAAATGGCATTCAGAAAAAGAAGAGGGGAAAAGTGGGAGTGGTGAAACACTGCAGAATACCTAGTACAGAGCCCACTGTAACACATGGATGCCCTTCTATTGGCTTCAACTTTTTTCTTTATGTTACGAATTATTGCATTTAAAGGCAAGAAGATACAATTTGACCCGATTTTCTGACTTGGGACAGCCAGATAATTCTCTGACAGATAGCAAACTTTCCATCAAATGCCTTTCAGAGAGAGAGGTTTTCTGACTAACTCTCTGAAGAAAGTCTTTACACACACGAGCAGACCTTATGAAGTCTTTTCTTACCTGTATTCTCCACTCCTACCCAAATGAGTACGGGGAAAAAGAGTCTGTTGTGAGCAGTTATCACCATCAATAAGCTGAAGTAATTACAGGAGACAGAGCTATATAAAGGGGTATACTTAAAATGTATTTAATACAAGGAATGCCGTCTTCTAGTATAAAATGTGCCATTGTTCATACATTCATAGATTCAATAATGCTGTAATTGTTATGCACTGCAAATAAGCTTCTTGAATTCAGTTCATAGCACAGCTGAACTGATGCTGGAGACAATTTTTCTGCAAGCATAGACAGCACCACACCATTAAGAATCGTGGTTAAAATCTATTTGGGGTAATACAGACAAACTAGAAGGAAAAAGAGGAGAGAGAAATAAGATATGGATCTGTAATTACAACAGGCAGAAGAACGTGGTTTAATTCATTGGACAGCAATAACACCAGAGATATGCAGAGTGCCTTGTCTGTAAACATCGTCTGAATTAATCACAAGGAGAGACAGAATAATAATTGTATTTTATTAAAGCTGAACAACACACTAAGATATTGTTCTGAATAAATGAGTTAACTGTAATATGACCCAATTCCCTGAAACCTCAGCCAGAGCCAAAGTGTCTGATAAATTGTGCTGGACAAAGAGGCAGAGGGAAGGGGAAATCTGGCAGAACCACCGCATAACCTACTTAAGGAAATTACTCTTGAGTAGGAACAATCCTTAAGCCAGCAGGCCTGGTCCACCTCTTTCATTTTTACTTTCTTTTAGAGTAGTCACTGAACAAATGCTGTTTATTTGCTTGGGAAGGCAGCATCTTTTCTTCTCAGATTGCCTCTAAGAAATAAAACTTCCTGTCATGTTAATATCTTGTTTCAGAGAGAAGTAAAATACTGCAAGAATTTGAGGAGCCATTTTAATAAATGGTCAGAAGGGAACAAACGCTCCTATCTTTTGAATCAATGAGTTTAAAGCATGGGAAATTCTGTATGTGTGAATAAATAAAGCAAAAGACTGATGTATTTCCAAGGTATTTCAGTCCTTTTTAGAGACATTGTGAGAAAGTAGGGTATTAATCAGGAGGATGGTTACATGGTGGATATATGACAGAGATAGCTATAGATATATACAGATATAGGCAGAAATATCAATATTCTGAGTGTGAGCACATGTCTTATGTGTGTGTCTAGTATACAGGAATTTACCGAGTTTTTGTCTGAAACCATTTCAAAGGCTAACGTGTCTTGCTGCAGCCAGTGTTTCTCTACCCTGTTGCTCTGCATTGCCCAGGTTATTCAAGCTCTGCAACTCCACACATCTATACCAAAAACAGTACTCAGGTACAGCAGTCTCTGACATCACAGTATTAGTTTTCAGGCATATTGCTTCTCAAGGTCTGTAACCCTTTTTTTATACACCACTTGCTTTTTCAACCCTTTTAAGGACTGTAGAACATTACATTTAACATTTTATTTCTTCAGCAACACTTTACCTTGTGAAACTCTTAGCAGGCCAAAGCTGTCGAAGTATAGCTCTCTCTGCCACTTATAAAAGGCTGAGCCAAGCAGAGACTGAAGCCCATCAGGGAGAAAACACATTTGCTGTCCTGTATATAGATAGTTTGGGTTGTAATCTGTGCTGTGGATTTCTGATCCAAGAGCTTTTGCTTTTTTTCAACAATATATAAAAAAGAAGCAGTAATATGCCCAACACTGCAGACAGGACACCGATACTTTTGACCACAAGCACTTACAGGCCTGATTCTTTATGGTGTTTGCTGCTGCTGTGTAAGTTTGCTGGGCTATCCACATTATACATTTAACAATAAATAATTAACTGCTCTGATTTCATTCAATGGACTGGCTGCATTTGTCTTTTTTCTCTTCTAAACAATTACGTAAAGTGGCTTCTATCAGCGGACTACACTGACTATGTACCTTCATCAACATGGTGTGTCATTATACCATACAGTGTTCTAGAGAGACCCATAAGGTTTACAAATGCCATGGGATCTGAAGCAGGCTATATGGATGCCAAGTCTTTCTAATAACATGTCCTCCTGACTCAGCCTTCCTAGTGTTACAGGTCCAGCAGTAAGAAAGATGCTGTCTTTCTGTGAAAGTGTGTCTGATAAATGTAGCAGTCAGCATAAACAAATATAAGGAACAAAATTAAGGATCTGATTCACTTTCAGTGACATTGGGCTAAATGAGAAATAAACAGGCTGATATTTATAGAATTGCCTGAGGGAATAAAGGCCTATGCAGTGGGAATAGGTTGCATGTATTTACAGACTATTGTCTGAAGTTTTGTCCAAAATATTGACTTTAGGGATATAGACTGTAAATGAATTAGGATATAAACAACATAAAGAAGAATAAATCTGTGCAAATATGCTCATAGCAATTTCAGTAGATTTGACCTGTGCAAGCGGACAAACCTCCGTGCCATAGGTCCATTCCCCCTCACCTTTTCTTCAAATGTCTCTTTGATAATGGTCCGGTGTTCTTTCGCAGGGTGGTGTTCGCATTTTTTGCATGGGACAAATGCAGGACGATGATGACTTCTGCCACCTCTAGTCATCACTGTAGTAAATTAAAGACCCAAGCCAAGCTGTTCAAATAGATTTGGTCTGCTTCTTACTGCAAAGAAATTGCACAAGAACATGTTGGGAGGAGAAAGATACGCTGTACATGCTAGAGCTCAGAAAATTTCCAGAAATGCTTGTGAGTATCACCCTATATGCTAAATTTGTACAAACACAGCAGTTAAGAAGTTGTACTACAGTTAAAGTGTCATTTGACAATATGAACATATTCTGCTGTCTCCTCTTATCTTGTGAATACTTTATCTCTGGAGGAGAAGAGCAAATATTCTCTGTCTTTCAGATCCAGCCCTTGTGTTAGAGTTAATATTCAGAGTACATCAGAACCGATGAGAAAATGTGAGTCCTGTTCCTCTGAGGACTTCAGAATAGTGAGAAGACAAAGACCCTTCAACTTCCAGAGTTTTGGGTCGTTAATAATCCTGAATTTAGTGTGTGACAAATACCTTTTCGATCTTATATATATTCCTAGCATTGTCTAAGAGCAACCAAAATATGACCCAGGCCTTACCAACACTTTCCTGTTCACACATCGCTTTTCCCCCATTTTTTCTTGTATTCAGTGCTTCAGTATGCAGCAGAACAACACAGCAGCTCTGGGAATTCAGCCCTATCCTTTTCCCCAAAATTCCCCTTGCCCCAAAAGCAATGGGGCTTTTTAAGTTCAGGAGCTAAATAAAGGGAATGCAAAGTGTTTAACGTCATTTGCATCCTGGAAAATCAATGTCACTGGAAGTGTGGCATCTCTAGAGGAACATCTGATGGTTACACGGTTTCAGATGCTTTGTCGTCTCACAAATCAGGTTATTTTACTTGTCCGATATTTTGATCACGCTCACTCTTCTATGTCTTCCTCTCCTTTCACATCTCTGAAAAAATACCCATCATGGGTCTTTGTGTTTTGACTTTCTTGGGACTGAGGGGTAATAAGTAGAAGTTACTTCTCGGGACATTCCACCTGGACACAAGAGGAAAATTTTTTGCAATAAGAGCAATCAGCCATTGGAATAATCTCCCCAGGGAACTGGTGGATTCCCCAACATTGGACAATTGGATTCATCTGGACAAGGTGCTGGGCCATCTTGTGTAGACCGTGCTTTTCCCAATAAAGGACCAGAGGATCCTTGAGGTCCCTTCAAACCTGATATTCTATGATTCCATTATATGAAATCAAATGAGTCATTAAAGAAATGTAGAACCTTGTCACTCTGTCAGTGACGGAAACTTCTTCATTAATAACTTTGCTGCAACACTCCCAATGATAACTATATTTGTAATTCTCTTCATCTTCCTGCAGCAACCTTACTTAAGCTTAGGACATCTGAAAACATTGATGAGTGCTGTGAAGTGCTTACTTTCTAAAGACTGAGTTTTAAAAAAAATGCCTAATCCAAATTGATTTGAACAGAAGTTAGTGCTAAATCCTTCTGGGAACCTGGGCCTAAATGCCTAGAAAGAGTCAGTGGCTGTTCACCCACCCTGAACAAATATTCCACTCCTTCCTTTGTTTTTTTCTCCCTGAATTGGTACATTGGAAACTAATCTGAGGCTTTGGTAGTACCATTGCTAAGCAGCTCCTGAACACCAGTTGTTAACATTTTGAGGTACAAGAAGGGAGCATAGCACCTAAGAGGAAGTAGCACAGAAACAGCAGTGGCTACTTTTGACATGCCCACACAGGAAGGAAATGGAAATTTTGCTAACAGTCTGCCAGATGTGCATGCTCAGGACCAGCAATAGCACTTACTACAAGACAATCTGAGGGCAACATTTGCAATTCCCAAGACCTTTAACCTACACATTGCAAAGACAGCATAAGCCAAGGGTGGGGTATGGGGCAGGGAGTCCAAGGGAGTCCAAATTTTAACTTGACTAAGAAAACTACTGCAATTTGCAGTTTCTTCCAGCTGCTATCACTCCTTGGCACTCTCTAGACATCATGCACTGCTTGCCTAGCTACTGTTTTAGAGAGTTTAGAGTAATGGTATATTAGTGACGATGGAAACTTGCCAGACTGGCAGCTTCCACCTGTGAACCTTTGTCTGTGTCATCTTCTTGCTTATTCTTTTGTGTGGTTGTATAAATTCCTCTCCACAGGCCCTACTCAAGATGTTGATCTATACATGTCACTTGTCATCCACTCATCCCTTTTGGTAGATCATTGCAAAAGTTTAGAAAAGAGATCACAGCCCAGAGACAAAGTATAAAATGCATTTAGTTGAGTAGTCCCTCCAAACCGAAAAAGGCTGCTCTGTGGGCTCTGCAGATGCAGTGACCGTTTTTGTAAATGACCTGTCCTTACACAACTGGAGCTATCAAGGAGCACCACTGTCCCAAAAGATGGCCATTAAGCATGTAATTTTTGTAAGATGGATTCAGGGAGCAACCTCTACATAATTTTGTATTTGTTACTCTGAGGCATCTGACTGAAAGTCTTTTTGTTGCCATATTTTGATTTGTCAACCTCGTATTTTTCTAGTTGGGTTTCTTCAGAAGTATAATTGGTTCTGCCACTGGCAATTTTATGTAGACATTCTGATAATTTGAGGTAAGAAGTTCACTTTCTTTGTGCATGTGTTAGAGAAGGATGAAGACAGATCATGAAAGACTTGTGACTTCTCCCAAGAGATCAGATATCCTCCCATGTGGATGCAATGATGTTTTCAATGATGTTTAACACAGAGTCACTGAAAAATAATTTTGGGTACGGACTTTCTAAATACTTACCCTCCCTCTTCAGCACCACAGGAGGTTTGGTTTGGAGGTTGTGACACACTCACACATCTCATACACACACGTGGTATAACACGGTATGTCATTTTGAGAGACAGGAAGATCAGAGGGTAGGATCAACAACTTACTGTGGCAGAAGATTAAGGGATAGAATTTCCTGGAAAGAACTGTGAAGCACATCAAAGAAGAAGCCGTCTACATCTTGCTCCTGGCATGGACATTTAGGAAGCAATCTCCTGGATGCATTCCCTATGCACAGGGAGATGGGAACTGAAATTGCTGTGGTCTTTGACAACTGTGGTCAGTGATAGCAGTACCAACAATACTTACCTGAAACTGAGTTGCCTAAGTTGTGCTGAGATCATCTCATTTGGCAGTATACTTTGCATTTCTGCTGTGGGGAGCAGAAAACACCAGTACATCAACTGGTACTGCTGATGTCTTCAGGTTCATTTCTAGTCTCACTCTTTGATTTTGAAACTCCAGCTGTGACAGAAGAGGATACACATCAATTGACTGCACACATCCTTCCCAGAAGCAGCTATGTGCAAAAAAGTTGTTTGAGCCACAGATTCATGTTTTATTTCAAGTCTATGTGGTCAGAAAAAGTATACCTGTATGTGTGGCCTTTGCAATTGACTTTGCTAATTTGTCCCCTGTAAAATGCACCCAGTATCTCAGATTATCCAGGGATGAGGAGGAGTGTGACAGGTCTTTGCTCACTTACACACTGTAGATCAAGAAAAAGATAAGTGATGTTACACTTACATGAAACCCAAGGGCCAGGAAAACTAGACCCACTATGTACATCCAGGTCTATATTTTCATTACAAATAACATTTTAATTCAGAAATGACCTATTGATTTCAGGGGAATTAATTGCAAAGTATTGATTTTTGTTTAAATCAATGGAAGATCTCCTTCTTCCTTTGATGAAAAGGAAGGCTAATTCCATTAAAAATATCAACCAGAAAACACCAGACATAATTCCCATGTGAAATGGTACAGGTACACTCTCATGTAGGAGAGAGGATTAAATCACTTCTTACTTTGAAAATTGATTCATTTTTCAGCTGCAAAGCAAAAGGAAAGTCAGCGTAAAACATCTCCACTGATTTCACAAGTGCTTGCACTGGCCCTAAATTACTGGGTTTTATATATATCTTTCTGCATAACCAAGACTAAAATTAAAGCAGTAGCCTAGAGTAAATCATTCCTGAGTAACAATGTGCCTCCACTTGGTATTGTAAAATGGTAGTTTATTTTCTCATGTGCAATCTCCATACATGATACCACAAGTTGTAAATAACTTCTGCCAGATTTGCACAGGATTAGAAGAAACAGGATTAAATTGCAGGAAGGATAACTTAAGTTTTAAAACTAAGAAAAATTCTAAGAAGTAAAACTAAGCAAGATCCTAAACAAACTGCATAAGGAGATTGCAGCGTCTGTATCCTCAAACATTTTAAGAATAGCCTAGACAAACACCTGTCAGGAACAGTTTAAGTAGATATTAATCCATCCTCAGGAAAGCAGGTAAGAGTAGAGGACCTTTTGTTATCTTTTCCAGCTTTGCTTTTTATAGCTTTATAAATTTCCTTCTAATATGACAGAATTAGCAGTTTGACAGTTTTGTGGCTTAATGCATCCCCAAATGTTGGGGAAAGTTGCATTCACTGGTAGAGTTGATGGATTGTACCTCATTAAAGTAGTTTATTATCGTCTTCTACGGGGGCAATAGAAGAAGAGATTGCTTATGTGGTATGACAAGTTAAGTCGGTGTCGTAGCCTAAAACAGAGCTTGGATCACGCAGCAATGACCAGACCTTGCTTATTGTTGAAAGCATTCTGCCATGATGTTGTGGTTTGAGCCCGGCCAGCAACAGTGGCTTCTGGCTCGCTCCTCCAGCCCCAAACTGGGATGAGGAGAAAATGTAATGAAACCTGGCGGGTCGGGACAAGGACGGGGACAGTTAACTCACCAATTATGGTCACAGGCAAAACAAGACTAAACTTGGGGAAAAAAATTGAATTTAATCAGTTATCAATCAAAGCAAGCAGGATAAGCAGACACGAAAAAGCCAGATCTTACAAAACAAAAAAATACCCTTCCCCAACCCCTCCCTCCTTCCCAGGCTCGAGTCCCCTCTCTCCCGCTGTCTCTCCCTCCTCCCC
>VZSC01009688.1:275413-366325 GCA_013398225.1 Steatornis caripensis
GGCCACCCGCCCGTGTAGCCCCTTCCCCTGCTACCAAAGCCTGACACACAGACCCAACAAAGATGAGTTTATTCTTTACTCCTCTCTCACTGGGATTAAACAAACTTTTTAATTCAAATGGCAGTAAATTGCTCACATGGACAAAATCAACTGTAAGGCCTTTGGAATAAAAAATGTGAATTAATAGGGGAACATCAAGCCACCTCTCCCCAGTCCACATCTTGTAACAAACCCACAGCCAATAATTTCTCACTTGCTGCTAGTCATTTAAGGAAAAGCCAGATAAGTGACAAACAATCACTGTAAAAAAGATGTCATTCCTTATTCTCACCTATCAAACTCTATTATCTTTTTCTTAAGCAATAATAAACTGGATTTTTTTCATTAGCTAACACCATAACTCACTGCCGTATTAGAAATATAAAAAGAAACTAGTACGTGTGTACAGCAGTAAGTTAATTCCAACACCAGCAGCACCTCTGGCTGGCAGCGCATGCAAAATGAACTGTTGAAAAGCAATCTATAGCTCTTTCAATAGGATAGATTTAGCTTATTTGATACCAGGCAGTTCAGGTAATAACTGAGGAGGGGAAAGAATATGTTTTGAGGGCAATTGCATGAATTCTGCTTATAAATATCGCAAACCTATTGAGCCATCTCAGGAATGGTCCAAGCCATATACCTGAGGAGTCTAAATGAGTCAAAGACAACTCTGAATTTACCCTTCAGCAATCTGTTATATATAGTTGCAAGTAGATAGAACAATATTCCAGGTTATCACTGAGCTATGGGACCATTCACATGTCTTCTCTTTTTAGTCTGAGATGAGGTTCCAGAAAGAGTTGTTTTTCAGCAGACAGCATAAGGCTTAAAGTATTCAGTCCAAGCTGAGATATCCTTACAGCCTGGACATCTGCACTCTGGGTACATCCATTTCACCATTCAGTGCTACTTTTTCTCTCATTTTTCCTCAGCCAAGTAGAAAAATTATCTTGTGCTACCACAAGTCCTATTCCAACACACACAAACATACTTTAGACCAAGAGGAACTCCTGTGTCTGTTTAGTTAATACAAATATCCCTCAGTAATTCCTGCAGTGAAGGGAACTAGCCTTCCTCACTGTAGAAATGAATGATGTTGAGCTCAGTTATTTGCATTGCAATGGTGTTTAGAGGCTCCAGAAAAAAGAGGGCTATATTGTGCTGGGCATTGTACACTTATTTAATAAAAGAGAGCCCCTACAGCAAATGACTTACAATCAATGGAGACAAGAGAGGTAGAAGATGGGAGAAAATACACTTTTATCAAATTCCAGCTTTCAAATGCAATATCCGTTCGGAGTCACCACTTGAATGAAATTTAAGATCTGAAAGGCTACCTTTATTACTTGTGTCCATAAATATTTATGGCAATTTAACCTCAAAATTCCCATGTGCTCAGGGCCTCAAATATGCATTCAGCACAAAGGTATTCCAGCATGCATATGTGAGGGCATAATGGTTTGAGTTATCAATTTTGTGTACCCCTCAAAGAGCTAGAGCACTGCTTAACTGAACCCTCCTTCTTGTAGCAAAATACTAGTAGTGTATGCAGGGACCTACAGCCAGCACATCTTTCTAGAGGCTGGCCATGCCTGTTTTGAACATGCCTGTTGTAGGCTGTGCTTTCTTCAAGGCTCTAAAATACCCCTGCAGGCTCATGACAGCTGTCAGAGTCCTGATGGAATTCTAAAATTAATATTGCATATTATTTTGAAAGGTATGAAATGCTATATATTAGGATGTAAATAAAATACATTTGAGTCTTTCATTTTGCCTTTTGCTGCTTGACATATTACAATTTATAGTTTCCAACTCCTCTATTCCCTAAACTCAAGGACTAGAATTTTTCTCTTTATCCGTGATGGCTGTGAAGTTTGTGTAACCCTGTGACTCTAGGAACTGAATCTTTCAAGGGTAAACATAAATCTTCGAGAAACTTGAAAGAAAATTGTCCTAACGGTATCATCCAGCAAGTTGCATCTGAAGGACTTCTTTATAGCTAGCAGTACAGTTATCATTTCACAGTTTTGTTTTAATTTTTCAGGACATTTATTAATAACTGATCTTTCTTCTGAGTTTGTTCTATAATTCAGATATTTTCAAAGAAAGACCAGCTTGGACTAGTGAACCCTTTTAAATCTTTAATGGAAATATAAAATCCCACTCACCAATCTATGTCATTATCTGTGCCAAATCTGCTATATGTAATTGGCTAGGGCAGGATAGCTTATAAAACTGCTATTCCTTGTTAGTGTCTTGTTAACAAAACCTTGTTTAAATGTAGCACTGCTTAATACACTATCAGGGTTCTGGTAACTTGCAGGAACACGGCACATTGCCATATACCTTGTATTCCCATTTCAGAAAAAAGGGAAAGCAACTATTTTCTTTACATAGCAATAAGCTAATGCCAGTAGAATAAAGAAAATTAATTTCTCTGATCCTGATGGATGGCTTTTGCTGTAGATACTGTTTTGTACACTTAGACACAAGGGTGGACAAAAATACAGTGAACTTATCATGGGTAACTATTAGATGTTAGAAGCAATTTAGCTATGTTTTATCTTATAGTATTAGTGATTGTATGTGACTGGTGGGATCCAGGAGCAGTATTTCTGTCACTGAAGTCAATCAATCACGTTCAGTAAGTGACAAAGGAAGTAACCAAAGGAAGATTTTTCAATACTTTGGTATCCTACGTAAGTGCAATCAGTGGGGGTATTGCTTAAATGCTGATTGTGTTACATAGTTTAGAAACAGAGTTAAAACCATATATTCATAAGCACAAGAATGATAGATGTTTTGAAAATAGAATTAATAAACCAGAAAATTTCTACACGTAGGACTTTCTTTTTTCTGGAGTTGACGCTGAAGGGTTGAAATTCTAGACTTTCACACAGACTAGAATATTCTGTTAGGCTTGTATCAGAAACAATTTCCTCTAAAATTTTCAGCTGAAACAGGATTATTCAAAATTTTCATTGGCAAAATCAGTTTTTCCAATCCAAATGTACTGTTTAGAAATCCTGTCCCTGTAGTGAGCTGGGGGAACATTTTTAAAGAACGTAAATAAAACAGTCTAAGCTGCTTGGAAAATGAGCCTTACTATCAAAAATCACTTCATTGTCTTTGACAATGTGACCAATGGGTTTTCTGTGAATTATCAAGTATCCCAGATGTCCCATCTCTCAGCGACTGGGACTTCATTTGAGCGGTGCCAGAGGTAATGTCTGAATGTCTATAGCAAAGATTAAATATCTAGTGAGCGTCAGAAGAGAGTACATACACAGAACCACCAACTCATCATTTAATAGATCTGCTTTTTTTCTATACTAGTTTGTTTTTGCTGAGTTCCGTGGATTTTATTTCGAAAGAAATACATCAGCAGCTGTAATGGGAAAACATACCTGTTCCTTCCATAGGGGAAAACAGAAGCAAAGGAGACAGGAAAGGTAGGAAGGATGAATAGATGGACAGACAGACCTGCCATCATCTTTTATTCACTTTATCTTAGTCTCTGATCCCCAGAGCTAAAGAGTTTATGTGACTGATATCAATTGCCTTACTAGCTGCTGGGTATTTTTTAATAATAATAATCTAATTACAGATAGAGTGTGAATTGTCTGCAAGGTACCAAGCACCTGGGGAGTGAAAATAATACTAAGCTTCTGATTTAAGTACAAAGGGGAGCTCAGGGCAGAACCAAAAAAAAAAAAAATGCATTTGATCAGTGGCATTTTGAAATACACAGCAGAAGAGGACGGATTCTTATAGTCAATCTGCATTACTGATCTAAATTATTGATCATCATTTTTTCCTTCACCTATTTTGTGTTTGCTTTGACTTTGCAGACTGTGAGCTGTTTGCAGCAGGAACAGCCTATTTCTGTTTGTATTTGCAAGGAAATTCCTGATTTTGATTGGGACACTTCACGCTCTGCAGAGACATAAATACAAGAATTTTTTAAAAGACAAATTTTGTTTCTATAAGTGTGTAGAATGGTGTTAGTTTATCCACCCCCCACCCTGCCTCTACGGCCTCATATCCATTTGCTGCATGAAATGCTGACACACACTCTTCAAAGCAGAGACAATTTATTAGCTGTTTGCCTGCACAACACTGAAGGCATTACAAGCCCAGTCTTTGATTTGTATGACTGTATGCAGCTGGGCAGATATAAAACAAGAACACACAGAGTACAGCAAAGCTCTGCTCATTTGTTTGAGGGGAAGCCAAAGAGGAGGAACATGATGAGATATCACATATCCAAATCCCTTCCCCTCTCAGCTCCAGGGAAGATCATCTTCCCCGTAAAGCTCTGCAGCAATACTAATGGGAGGGGCAGAGTGCACACATAGAGGACAATATAGTTTTCTCACAAAAATGGGAAATTTAACAGCCCTGTTGGGCCACCACAATCAGGCCTTTTCAGCAAGGACTGTGATTTATAATAAATGATGTCCATAAACCCAATGAATTTGCTACTTCAGATGTTCCAACTGATTTACATTTGGAACCTCAGTGGTAGCTAGTGAGCCTGGCAGGTTAACAAAGTGGTGTATTTCGTGAAGAGCAGCAGTCACACTCACAGTGCCTATGGGAAGCATAGCTGTCATGGCAATAAAATGATTAGTATAGAGGGGAACAGAAGGGCATTCACTAGCCTGTTTTTAATCTTTTAAGTAATTCCAGCTTGTGAAGGTTAAAGGGATTGGCAGCATGAGACACTAGAGCTTTGTAGACATCCAGTTCCCTTTCTTTCTCTGATTTTTATTCTTTGCTCTCCTGATAAGATCTTGGCAAAAGGCACTGAGAAACAGCTTCACTGTAATCTGAGTAGGCCTTATCATTTAGGAAGGCTACCACTCCGCATGAAGGGAAATGACAAGACAAGACGGAGATTCAAAGGCAGCCTCAACAATTCTGTCCAAGAAGAGCTATTAGCAAACAAATACATCCATTCCGTACACTGTGCCAAATTTGTTGCTGAACCAAGGCCTGAGTATCATTAAAATAGATTTGCTATATTTGTTAGTACAAACAAAGTCCTCTTCTTTAGGCAAAATTAGGAGCTGGTCACAAAGAGGATTAACTTCCAGCCTTACAAGTGGGTGGGGTGAGGAGGGTGCAATGTAGTCCACAGAATCACAGAAAGGTACAGTAAAGTTCTCCTCATGTTCAGGTGGAACTGCCTGTGCTCCAGTTTGTGCCCATTGCCCCTTCTCCTCTCTCTGGGCACCATTGAAAAGAGTCTGGCCCCATCCTCTTGACATCCACCCTTTAGATATTTATAAGCATTGATGAGATCCCCTCACAGTCTTCTCTTCTCCAGGCTGAACAGACCCAGCTCTCTCAGCCTTTCCTCATACGAGAGATGCTCCACTCCCCTCATCATCTTCAAAGCCCTCCGCTGGACTCTCTCCAGTAGTTCCCTGTCTCTCTTGAACTGGGGAACCCTCCAGCAGCACTCCAGATATGGCCTCACCAGGGCAGAGTAGAGGTGCAGGATCACCTCCCTCGACCTGCTGGCCACACTCTTCTTAATGCACCCCAGGACGCCATTGGCCTTCTTGGCCACAAGGACACATTGCTGGATTATGGTGAGCCTGCTGTCCACCAGCACTCCCAGGTGCTTCTCTGCAGAGCTGCTCTCCAGCAAGTCAGCCCCCAACCTGTACTGGTGCATGGGGTTGTTCCTTCCCCAGGTGTAGGACCCTACACTTGTCCCTGTTGAACTTCATTGGTTTCCTCTCTGACCAACTCTCCAGCCTGTCCAGTTCATGCTGAATGGCAGCACAGCCTTCTGGCGAGGTATAAGCTTTAGTGAGGTATAAGCTTCATCTGCATCTTTTACTGAGGTTTGTCCTTTTAAAATTTATTTGCTTTCCAATAAAATACATTTTCATTGCAGATATAAACCTTTCCAGAAGTGCCCCAATGTACAGAGAATTAATATATTTCATAAAGTTCAGGCCAGTCTCCAGATGAGAACATTATTGAAATCCATTTGGTAGGGAAGGGCTCAGGTCCAGAGTTCTGGTCAACTTAGGTGCCTTTCAGCAGTGGGTTTGCATTATTCTTGTATCTAGAACTGAAAAGGCATCCAGAGTTAGATTCATCTGGATGTTTACATCTCAGCTGCTAAATTCAGGGTGCCATTTTGGCCAAAGGAGAGAAGCAGGCAATTCTAGGACACAATTCATCTTTCTATAAGTAGAAATCTAAAATACATCAGATAAATAACACTGTTGTTTTTTCCCATGGTCTAAAAAGGAATCTTGAGATGAATGCCAAAAAAAATAGACAATGATATAATAAAATAATTAGTTTTGACATTCTCAAATCTAGAATGGGACCTGTGCTCAAAACAAGGAGAGCAGTCTGGTGAAGGTACATGTACCTGGAAAACAGGAGACTGAGATTCAAGTCTTTGTTTTAGATCCAGTATAATTTTGGGCTTGTTTCCCAAAGACAAAGGGCATAGACCTTTGACTAATTTGAGGTGGGCAGGTTACTTCCATTTACCTCTTCCACATTTTAAAAAATAAGATAAGAGGTCCAACTTTCATCCTATAGTATTGATCAGAATGCCAGCATTTGCAATGGAGTTGGATTATTGTTGACACTTGTGACTTGGTGCTTCTTGATGAAATGCACAACAGATTCATAGAGATGGGTAGGTTTTATCCACCAGTGAAACTAAACTATCTCATGAGAGGAACATGACAACTGTTTAACAATACTCGGAAACACTCTGGAATAATGCAGGACGAGTCATGATGAAGTGAATGTTTCAGCGCCCTAAATTTAACTCCCTGTATGTGATTCTCTAGGTTCTTGGGTTTCTGCCTCAGTTCTTATGAAAAAACACAGAGGGCTTGAGTTACAGTTAGTAATCAGTTGCCTTCCAGTTCCACCACATCCCTTAATGCAGTCCTGTATTACAGGCTGGATAAACATCTGTCAGGAATCATTTAGGTAGAGCTTGTCCTGCCCATGGGGACATATAATACTTCTGAATGGCAACTTCGTACCTTCGGTTATAAAAGAAGAACACTTTCTAGTTTCTTATGGCTGTTTTAAATTTTTTTCTTACATGAGGTGTCTGGGAAGAATGGGGCTTGCTGTGAGAATCAGCAGTTTGGATGGACAGAGCATGACTACTCAAAGAAACTGAGTTCTGGAGACTTCTTCAGTCAGCCCTGTTTTAATGACCCTCGTTCTGAGTCTGTCTTGGCCATGGCAATGAGGAGCCCCTGGGAGCCGGACCATGGAGCTCCTGGAACCTCAGGCCCTGTTCACACACCCATGCGCATGATCATGCAGTCAATCTACCAGAACAGATTTAATTGAAAAGGGGCTTTATTACCATCCTCCTCCAATTAATTCGGAAACGTGAAACTAAACATAAGGATGTTGAGCCTGATTTTCATTTACACTAATAGCTTTGATACTGCTTGCCTCCTAAAAGGAAGCCTTAAAAAGTAGGTAAAGAGAATTTGCTGTCTTTTTATATTGACAAAGTGGGGGAAATTGGCCATAAAGCAAAAAGGAATTGAGACTACTGAGCACTTGGACTAAATTCTTATTCTCACAGTAATGCCTTTCTACTGCTCTGGTGCTGTAAGGGCGTTTAAGGTGAGTATTAATGAAGTATAATTGCACTTCGCAACACTCTGCCCACACAAAGAGGTCTTAAAGGAATCTCAGTGTAAATGAGAATCTTGCCAATTATAGCTAAACTGTGTTGGCTTAATTGTAATGTGGTTACTCAGAAACATTTTAATCTTTTCAAAAATGCAGAGGAATTTATAGCTAAAATAGAATTTTAAACTGTTCTTAGCAGTGCGGCAGAAAATGTTGAATGAAAAGTCCCTACACTGGAAGCCTCCATTTCCTGGGATTTGCAACCCGGCAGTGAGCATCTGTTACTGAATCTTTTCCCTCCTCCGTGTTCAGCCTTTAGGAAAGAAAGACGGTTCTAGCATTAGCTACTAAGCTTTGACTGAAATTGCTGCAACCTATTCCTTGAGGTCTTCAGTTTGATCCCAGGCCATTCCGTTAGTTCTCACGCTTGTTATGGTTGAAATGCCTCACTCAGATGCCAAGTTGGAAAATTATTAATATGATTTTCATTAAACAAAAAGACTCACCTGTTGTGCCCAAGCTGCGGAACTGTGCATGTGAGGGATAAGCAGCCTCCCTGTCATGGTTGCAGAGAAGCGGTGAATCCCGAGGAAAGAGAGAGAAATGGTGGTTTGTGTCATCACAGATTACCTGGAGTTGGTTGTTCTCTCTGAATCTGCAAGACAGTGCACCACTACTCTCTTATTTCTTTATCTTCACGACAGGATTTTCTTATCAAGACTTTGGACTGAGCCCAAAATTTGAATTGTATGGTGTTAGTAGAATTTCTGGGAATTCACTTCCAAAAGAGAAATCGTTCTGTTTTCCTGCAGAACTGAGTATCTCTGGATTCAAATGAGAGCACACCGTCCCCTCATTTTCAAATTCTTGCTTCTCTGGCTGCTTGGTCTCTCAGCAAAATAACCTTCCTTTAACATATCTAGTGCTATGACAGAATGAGATGGGACGCAAGGTGGCTTTGGTATCTGCTGGGAAATGAAACGAAATTAAAAGCAAACAACTGAAATGTAAATGGGCTGAAGTCTGAGATCTGATATTTTCAGTAATTTCTTCTCTATATAGGAGACTTCCAGTAATGCTTCTAGCATCATTAGTTAGAGCAGGACATTTGCTAGCATGGGTATGAAACCACAATTATAAATGTCTGTCCTGACATGGTGAATTATGCAAAGTGTACTGACTGATAATGGAGACAAATCACGCAGCAGCCTCCACACAGATGAACAGCTCTTTACTTCAAATCCAAAAATCGTAATTGAGTTTGACCTCTCTCTTGTGTGCGCATGTATGCACCAAATCAGTTGGCTTCTGGATTTGGCCCCAAACGAGAAAGGTAATGAAAACAAAGCACAGCACTTATTGGCTAGCCCTAGAGAAATTTCATCCTGGGAAGTCAAAAGAAACTCTAATTGTGCATCTGATTCTCAGTGATTCTTGAAAGAGTTTTACAATCTAAAAAGTGTGGGGAACATATTCAAAGGCATAAACACCAATCAGGCACCCAGCTGCCATTAAGAGCCATCAAGAGTCAGATATCTGGCTTCCATTTGTGCCTTAGAAAATCTCTCCTGCATCAATTACACTTACTCCCAATTCAAAGCTGCAGCACAGGCAGAGTGGCATAAAATATCCTAAAGAAAATGAGCACGAGTCTGAGTAGGGAAAAGGAGACCAAGCAGTGATCTACAGAACTCACAGAGCCAGAAAGTGCCTTGCTAAGCAGGGTGCAGGCTGGGAACCAGCAGTATATAAATGGGCAATAGAAAGCAACATGCAGAAATGGAATGAAGGAAATGAATAGATAACTGAACCAGAAAGCCTTTTGAGCTGGAAATGGGTGTGAGTACCTAATTAATGAGTGACAGCAAGGAAGAGAAAAGAGGTGCTGGCAATGGGAAGAGAAGATGAGTCATTCCAAATGGCTGTGAATATGGCAGGGAGAATCACAGAGCTCTTGCTGGAGATGGGGCACAGCAGGAAGGACTTGCTCGTGGATGCACACCACGAGAACCAAGTGTTGGACCCAAGCCCTGGAAACATGAGCAGTAACCCTGATCTCCCTACCCTACTACCCCTCCCAGTAAGGGAATGAGGAAAGCTGGCTGTTGTTGCTGTGAGCTCCAGCTGCTAGAGACACAGCATGATGCTGGGCGAGGAAATGCTCCTCCATGTGAAGCATCCTTTCTGCTGAGCAAGGAAATGCTGCTTCATGTAAAGCATCCTTTCCAAGTTCAGCCCCCCAACACTGTCCTTCATATCTCGACACCCAAACTATCCCTTTATTTTTGTTTCCTTTTCATTTATTCTAATGTCTTCTTTTCTTACTGTGTTGCAACAACAACACTGAAGACAAAGCAATTGAGTGTCTTTTGTTCCACAAAGAATCTGACAAGTCTTCACATGGTGCCAGTGAAGGCCCCAGAGGGCTGATGCCTTACCCAGCTGTTAGAATGTTTACCTTAAAAATAAAACTATACGTAGGAAGACACAGAGAAAAAAAGTGAGGGCTCAGAGAAAGAGAGAAACTAGCATGACAAAGAGGAAGACTGGCAAGAGAACAAGAGAGAGAGGGAGGTTGACCTCATCTCTGTGAATTCAAAGTCTGGTGTTTTACCTGCACCTCCATGCATACAACTTTTTAATCACCTGCTGTTATTTGGCAACTCCAAAACCATTAGGCTTACTGAATTCTGAGGCAAAAAGGCATTTTCCAGAGATGCCAGTCCCAGAGATGCTGAAGAAAGTAAAAAAGGGCATTTCCTCAAAATGCTGAGGCTGCAAGAAACAGATCAAAGAGCAAAGGTTTATTGCAAAGGAGGAGCACATAAGGTAGATCTTCTGTAAGAGAATTTCTGTCATTCAAAGAAGATCTTTCCAAAAGAAAAGCCCAATGNACAAAAAGGCATTTTCCAGAGATTCCAGTCCCAGAGATCCTGAAGAAAGTAAAAAAGGGCATTTCCTCAAAATGCTGAGGCTGCAAGAAACAGATCAAAGAGCAAAGGTTTATTGCAAAGGAGGAGCACATAAGGTAGATCTTCTGTAAGAGAATTTCTGTCATTCAAAGAAGATCTTTCCAAAAGAAAAGCCCAATGTATCAGTGTCCTTTTTACTTAGGAATCCATCTGCAGAGTACGGCTCTCAAAGCAATTTATTTTCCATGACACTAATGTAAAACTGGAACAATTCAGATAATCAATCAATTTAAAACAACAAATCTCTCGAACTCAAGACTGGCAAAATAATTGTGCCATATTTCCCTTCTGGTGATACTTTCTCTTTCAACAAGCCCTAATTGTGTAGTAATACTTATTTTATCAGAATAATGCATACCTGTGATAGCATTCCAGCTGTGATCAGAGACCAGTACAGAGAACAAGGCAGCCTCTGTATTTAGGCTAAGTCTGAATACATGAAAGTAGAGGAAATATAATCTCCCATTCTGTGTGCGTAATAACTTTGCTATATGTATTATGCCTACACACAGAGAACTTTTGTGATTTCTTTTTCTTTGTATTTCTCCCATGAGGACTGCATCCTCAACCATATTATGGGATAATCATACATAACAGAGCAAGTGGATCTAAATCAAGACAGAATGGCAATATACTTTCAGCTGAGATTTGGGGGGAAAAAGTATCTGGGGGATGACATTGGATACATTTTTTATGAGATTAAAAACCATATTGTTGATATAACAGGTAAGGGCTGCTGAGTAACAAGAAAGCTGTGCCACAAAGGAGGCAGCGTTCATGCCATTGGTGCTCAGGCTGTGAGAAGAGAGGAGTGAGACGAGCAGAGACCAACTCTGAACTTGTCATAGACATAATAGAATAACTGATCCTCTGAGCAGGACCTCAGGCTGAAGCCACCACTCCAAAGTACATCTACAGTTATTTTGCAAGCAAGGCAAAGAAATGCAGACATGAAGGCCTAACCAGATGAGTAATTCCTGTATTGCAGTGGAACAAAGTTTTCAGTGAACATTTTTTTTCTGGGTACTTTTGGAGAAACAGCTGGATTCAACACAGAGCAGGTCCTCTTTTTTATTTTTTTCTGCAAGAGAACGGATTTATGAGACACCAGAATGTGCAAGAATATAGGCTGCGTAAAGAAAGGGTGAGGGCCACATCCCGTCCTGTAAAATATCTGAAATGAATTACTGAACTACAAGTCACAAGAGGGCATCTAAAAGGATTTTGCAAGTCATATGAGTGTTTAGAGGTGATAATGCAGCTGATTACTGGAGTAGGACCCTGCAAATTTAAAAATCCCCTAAAAATTAGAAGCTACAGAGTATGTGACTAAAAAATCTTGAAATATTTTAACTGATGTGCTCAAAAGAGTAGTGCTTCATGTGCTGTGTAACAAGGGCTGCCTAACTGAAATGTAGCAATATGTCCCTGCAATATTTTCAGAAAAACATTAACTCATTGTTAAGTAAGTCACCTGTTTGCTCAGCTATTCTAAAATGCCCTCATATTTTCTTCTAGTACTGAGCAAACCTTAGATCATGTCTCACTGCTTACAGTGAACCTACAGGACACTACAGATTTTCTGGAGGTCTTATACCTGAAATACTTGAAACCACTGATTTCACACCTTTTTTATGCAAAGCCATTTATAATCTCCTTTTTAGCTTAAAATCTTGGCTCAGATCTGATCAAAACTTGCAACAGAAGTTGACAAAATCCAGTGAACTACTCAAACCATAGGCACTGTGCTAGAGAGAATAAAACATCCATTAATCTTTGTCGGTACAGTTGAAATCTTTAAATAAATAATTAGCATACTCTCTTCTCTCTTCCTCACTGTGTGTTGAAGATTTCAGGAATGTGTATGCATTTTTCTCATAGTTTCTAGCCAGTCACTTGCACATAATCGTTATGGATTTGCAGCAACTCTTTATGCAAGGTAGATGTCTAGCAATATTTTAGAAGTAGTAGTTGCAAATTAAACCCACTGCAATACAATGGTGCAACTTTCTGAGGTTATGGTTCCAAGTATAAAAGCATTTTGGAAACTAGTATTACATTATAAATCATTTATATGGGTACTTCTAATAATATGAAGAGTGGAACACAAGAACGAGGGACATATTTCAGAAAGACTCTAATCTGGTTTTACATTAGAGGTACAAGAATAGAAAGTGAGTAACCATCTATTTCAAATCCAGAAATTGTTTGCCATGCTAGCAGACATAAGCCTGACACGAACCTTGTTGTTCTAAGGCTTTATTTATTTATTTATTCATTTTAGTAAAGTTAATAGATTCTCTTAAGTAAAGTTACAGCTGAAAAGGTCTGGAAATCACTCTTTGAGACACATGTCATACAATAGAAGATCTTTTTCTACGTAACAAAGTCCTCTTTTTCACTGTGCCAATGTCCCAACATTTTTTGATACCAATTAAACCGTGCAATTTGCTAGAAATTATCTGTGTCCCTCAGGTTTCTCAGAAGTTGCTCATGGGAGGCATTTAAGTACCCCAGAAATAAAAGCGGCACAATGACCAGTGGGTTTTCAAATGTATACAAACAGCTATTTCCCCAAAATGGCTATGCTGCCTGATATAGCTCCTCCATCACACAAAGTGAACTGGTCAGGGCTGGAATCAGCCTTGACATAAGCCTATCACTTCTCTTCGAAAGACAGTCGCACCACCTGAGGGTACACACAGAAATGTTCCTCTGTGCATGTAAATACCAGACCAGTAATTCACTTACACCTGTCTGATACCTTCTTAAGGAGGACTCCTATTCCTTTTGCCCACTGTTAAGTTTTTCCTTCCCCTCCCAGACAGGCTTCAAAAGACTGAGATGCTATGACGAGTCTAATCTTCCAAAAAAACTTGATGTTTTAGAAGGGTAAACTCAGGGGGAATCAATGTAAACTCCATCTTGGCTGCTTGCCCAGCCAGCTTATTCTAATTATCCAGGGGTATGAAAAACAATAGATTGTCTTCACCATTAAATCAGTCTGATCAGCAAAGGCTTCTCTTAGCTGTGATTGACTGCAGTTCTTTCTGCTTTGAGGAATCATCATATGAGAGAGAGATTTCATACGCCAGCATGATAGTAACCCCATAGCTAAGCTGATGAGACCTGTCAGCACCTCGGCACTCAGTGGAAGATGGAATTTGGTGGACTTGTGCAGCAGGGAAATAATCTTGAGGAGGTGGGCAGACACTGCCATCCCACGGAGAAAACAGCTGACTCAGAATAGCTGTCTCATCTAAACCCTTTAATAAGTAAATCTCAAATATCCACTCTATCGAGTCAGACATAGACCTTCTCTGTATCTCTTTTCTCATGTATTGTGTAGGGATGAGAAAAAACAGTCAAGCCAGATTTAAGCCCGAGCTATGTTTACAGCATCTTAAACTCCACTGCCCTTTGCAGTTACTCACATGAAACATTTCAAATCCCACCCAGAGCTCCTGGGATCCAGGTAAGTGAGGGAGACAGTAATCAGCTAATTATGCTTAACAAAGAATGAGCGTGAGAGACTGAAGGTGCCCAGTGGCTTCATGGGTATTGCTATGTGCCACGTCCCTAACGTTGTCATTGCTGTTCTTGACTTCACCTTTGCCTGGCTATGCAAGCGTGCTATTTGGGACAGGTTTCGGATATGATGCAGCTAACGTATGGGGCACTCCAATAAAATGTCTAGTTTCATTATGGTTATTTCAGACATTCCAAAGCATTCGATTTGGGCTTACAGTTCAGGCACATTTCCAACATCCGTTGATGGACATCTGAATATTGGCTCCCCCCACACACACATGCACTCACAGAAGACAATTAAAGAACAGTACTTGAAAGAAGCAAATAAAGAGGGTGGTAGAGGGTGCAGAACCTCAGCGAGGAGATGAAGAGCACTCTGAAATAGCAGCACTGTCCAGTGTTGTGTTTTTATACACTCCATGCTCAGACACTGACCCCGTTTCAATCATGCTATCAGTCTTCTCTCAGAGGGCGTCTCCATTTTCTCATCTCCACTCTGCATCTCCTCCAGTTTGATTACAGCCTCCTCAAATATGAATAAGCAGAAACGTGCAAGGCACTGTACACAACCTAGCAGATCTGTGATGGACTAAAGCTTGCTGATATTTACTGGAAATATTTTTCCAGGTACACATTTGCTGTTTCAAAGTTGTATCACACCGGTACTATCATGATTAACATGATGTGATATGACTGTGACTCATTGTCATGTATTTATCCCGTGATTCACTAACGCATGAAACAACTTTTGGTTTCCTGTCCCTTTCATGGAATGAAATCCAACCTGTTCGCAGAAATCTCGTTTCCTTTGTCTGTGCTGTGAATGAATCTGCACCTTGAAGTGAAGTTCCAGTCTGCCAGCTGATCCACTTTTCTCTTCCTGCTGTAGTTTATTTGAACACTGGTTAACTAGTTAGCCAAAGATAGTTAGCCAAAACCAACTTTTGGGGTGAAAGCCCTTAAAAGATTGGTACCAAGACAGAACTCTGATGAGCTTTCTGCTAACCTCCTTCCAGCTTGATGGTTCTCTTATGGATCACACACTTGCCTTCATTTTAACCAGTTCTTGCCAAAGTCAAGCTTTGCACTGAATTCTTGTCTTCTCTAGTTTACTTGTGACTCCTTAACAAATGCTTTACTTTGATCCAGATAAATTATTCCTACAATATTTTCTTTCTTTCTTTATAAAACCAATTACTTCATGAAAAGTGAGACTAGGTTAATATGCCACAATCTGATTTTTTCAACCCTATATAATATTTTCTCACATTTCCATGTTTGTACTCATATTTATTTATCTTTCCATTTTAAAATTATTGTTAGAGGTTTTATACTATTGAGTTCAGATTAACAATACGTCATTCTTGGGTCACTTCTTTATCCTTTTTCCTAAATTCAAGCACCACACTTACTATTCTCCAAGAATATAGTACTATCTGAGGATGATGGTTAACTAGTCTTACTGTTAATTCTTTCAATACTCAAAAGGAAATTACCCAAGCCTCCAACATGAGCTCCTAACAATATTTGAAGAATTCTACTGCATGGGCTGTCATTGTTTCCCACACCTATTTACATGGGTCCAATTAGTTTCCTCATTTTACGTCATACTCATTTTCGGGCATGCAATATTGCTATATTCTCATCACATACCTTCAAGTACCATTTGCAGGAAACACAAGACAATGGGTAGGCTGAAACTTAATATCCCAGGTCCACATGATAATGGTCCTGGAGAGACTCCTGCTGATTCCTGTATTCTTGAATTTCGCAGACATGTCAGCTGCACACAGAGAACTTCAAACTACTCATGGAGTAGATACTGCTCACCTAGCAGCTTTGGAGACCCCTGTCTTACAAGAAGGCTGCCCGAAAGAAGCAATGATTTTGCTAGGAACTTCAAGCAAAATATAGCAAAGCCACTGCTGTGATACTTAATTTTGTTTTTATGGAAACCCTGGCCACCACTTTGTCCCGATGTGACTTTATGGGAGTGATGAATACAAAGACTAACTGCTCAAGAATTTATTGGTATATTTTACAGGACATTTATCAGATATCCCTACATTTCAACATTCACCCATGTGAGAGTGGATGACAGTGCAGAGACACTGCACATTTAGATAATGTGTTAAAAATTAACTGAATCACATGTCTTTTAGAGATTACTAATTATATTTTTCACTGTCTTTTGTCATTTGATGATGCTTTTTCCCATTCCATGCAGGTCCATCAGCTGCCTATTTCTATTTGATATTATGGATCCTACTTACCCAGCTGCCACCTCTCGTCCTTTGTAAGGCATGACAACTGTGAAGTGGGAAGACCTCTGGTTCCCACTATATGCTTCAATAAGACTGAATGACCTCTTTTCTATTCACATTACTGTGACCTAATTCCAAGTGGTAAAACAGACTTTTAGCCCAGATTTCCTCTACAAGATTGAGAGAGATGCTTCCCTCCCATCCTTCTCTCAAGTTTCTTGCCTTAACTTCTAAACTATTGTTATCAAGTTCCCAATGGTGTCTTCATTGTAATAAACAGGCTGAGCAAAGAAAGAAGTAAAAGATCTGTATGGTCTGAAAGGCAGCAGTAGACCTTTGGTGAACTACATGACTGTGTCACTTACTATTTTCGAAGTGGCTTGTTACCACAAGGACTCTGTCTATCTTAATAATTCTCCTGAATTTGTTTAACTTCAGAGTTTTTCAAAAGACTGGAAAAGGAGTATACAAATATGAAAGGAAAACACTTCTTGTCTTTAACTTTCCAGATAATTCTTTTTCCTGAAAACATAAGAGGGTGAAGTTCCCATGCCTTCACGGGCTTGTCAATGTAGGAAAGCTGTAACAACACAGGTCTATACTGATACTGCTAAAACTGTCTCTATAAACGCTTGGACAATATGATAATGTATGTCTGTCTTTTTCTTCCTTCCTTTCTTCCTTCCTTTCTTCCTTCCTTTCTTCCTTCCTTCCTTTCTTCCTTGGAAGTGTTTGAATCTAAAGGAAGAAAAGGAGACAGAAACTAACCTTTAATTCTGGAGTAAAAATGCCTGCAAGTGTAACTGATGTATATATAAAATTTTCCCTAGAGTCACTCACATATGGATGATGATCTAAGCCAAACAGTAAATTCTTTTACTTACTTTCAAGTACCTGTATTGGCTGCTGTGTGTATCCTTTCAGCTTTTTCACATATCTGTTTGTTTTTTCTATGCTTGGGCCATAGCCTTACCCAACCAGTAGAAAAAACTACAGGCAGCTGACATAGCCTTCACCCTTAAGTAGGGCTATTTTGAGGAAGAACAGATTTTATTTATGAGGCTTTCTTTATTTATAAAGTACCTATGTGCAAAACAAAACCAGTTGGAGGAGATGGCTGGAGGAAAATGTGAGTGCCCTCTCTTAACCCCTCACTCAGCATTGCTGTGGGGCCTTTCCCTTGAAACAACAGCTCATGTACTTCAGCCAAGGAGGCTTGAGAGCTGCCTTAGAAATCAAAGGAGCACCACTATAGCTAAACATGTACTGGAGCTTCCTCTTGTCTGACGGCAATCACGGTTTCACTGACTGCTTCATCCAGGAGGTTCTGGCACCATTCGGATTCTCTTCATTCCAGAGGAAGATGTGACCATTAAGATGTCATGTTTGCCCCACAGGACTCACCTCCACCAACCAGAAAACAGATGAGCTGCTTGTTTGGCTGAATATTGCAGGAAAACCTGCAATAATGTCCATACCCATGATCAGTAATTAATTGTTGCTACAAACTGTAGACAAAAAGGTGCTAACCGATTCCCTGACTTTGACTATTTCCTGAAATATATGGGACCTCAGATGCATTGATGACTTTATTGATTCAAATGGATTCAAAAGGATCCTATAAGAGAAGAGTCTTGTTTGATACTCAGTATGTAAAAACACGCTCTTTGGTGCCACTTACGTCTAAACCTCTTTGCAAAGTAATACTGCAAAGTGATTTTTCCGTTAGAGAAATAGAGACGCAGCTGTGACCTGCCCAAAGTCACATAGGGAGCTAGTGGAAAGGCACAGTTCCAGGCTCGGAGCAGAACACCGCACCATACGAATGCTTTGGCTTCCTTTCTTTTGTGTGTGCGTGTGCCTGTAGTTAATGAAATTATCTGTTCTTCATTTGCCAGTGCTCTGAGCTCTAGGAAGGCAAGCAGGAGGAATCAGATCGTGTTTCAGCTCTGAAATTTCAAAAGGTACAATTTGTGTACTGGGACCTGTGCATATTTTAAGTCTGTTATGTAAACAAGAATTACACACAATGTTAACTTCCCTAAATTTTTATTCTAAAATTTTGTACCACATACTGGCTTTCTGAATGTATTTGAAGCTGTTTGATCTAAAAATTTCCCTAGGCTGGGGAGATGATACAGCCTGTCAAAGATGTAACGGTAAATAACCCTTTTGAAGATATTTTCCTGATATATTTTCATTTTATTTCACCTGGAGCTTAAAAAGTTTTAAGTTTGGCACCAGCATGATGTTACATCACTCCTGCTTGTGATGTCACGTTCTGATTGGCTTTGACAAAATATTCTGACACCAGTGGACTATAACATCATCAGTGATGCTCCATTACATCCCAGGGTGCATTAAGAAGAGTGTGGCCAGCAGGTCAAGGGAGGAAATCCTGCACCTCTACTCTGCCCTGGTGAGGCCACATCTGGAGTACTGTGTCCAGTTCCAGGCTCCCCAGTTCAAGAGAGACAGGGAACTGCTGGAGAGAGTCCAGCGGAGGGCTATGAAGATGATGAGGGGACTGGAGCGTCTCTCCTATGAGGAAAGGCTGAGAGAGCTGGGTGTGTTCAGCCTGGAGAAGAGAAGGCTGAGAGGGGATCTCATCAATGCTTAGAAATATCTAAAGGGCGGGTGTCAAGAGGATGGGGCCAGACTCTTTTCAATGGTGCCCAGAGAGAGGACAAGGGGCAACGGGCATAAACTGGAGCACAGGCAGTTCCACCTGAACATGAGGAAGAACTTCTTTACTGTGAGGGTGACAGAGCACTGGAAGAGGCTGCCCAGAGAGGCTGTGGAGTCTCCTTCTCTGGAGATGTTCAAAACCCGCTTGGACGTGTTCCTGTGCAACTTGCTCTGGGGGCATCTGCTTTTGCAGGTGGATTGGACTAGACGATCTCTAGAGGTCCCTTCCAACTCCTACCATTCTGTGATTCTGTGATTATTTTCTCTTTTTGCTCACTGGTTCCAAAACAATTAGAACAATTCCCTGATGTTAATAGAATGGTTGTTTCATAATGGATGAATAATTCTGCTAGATTATACTATATTAGACTAGATTATACTATATTACAAACCAAATACATATGACAAGAACTCCATAAAAAATTATTCTTCAATGAAAATTTTCCTCTCTTTTGGTAAGATCTATTAATGAGCTTTATCTTTAATTTCTCTCTTGACATATACAAGTAGTGTATATTCCATGAAACATTATAACTAGAAATTAGATCACCAGCTCTTCCAAATGAAACACATGGATTACATTTTCAGAAGACCTGTTTTTCATAGGGTAGCTAATCAGCATATACTGAAAATGGATACCACTTTAAGATGTTTTAGGGGGGAGCAACACCAAAAGAAAGGCTCCACTTCTTCAGTTGTTTTTGAAAATTCGAACCCATGTTTATGTTTCTTATTGTAACCGACAATAAAGTGGGAAAGTGTTTTTCACAGGGTAGAAATCCGTACCCGCTGATAGTCACTAAAATATAACCACCACTCCTCCCCCACAAAAAAACACCACTACCAACACCGCTACCTCAAAACTCAAAAAAAGGAAAAAAAAAATCAAAATCACATGACTGAAAGACTTTGTCTGATGTTATATGAACTATGAGAGAAAAGTGACATGGCTGGTTCTAGTTTACACACTAAAGTCTTGTTTTAAAAGTCCAGGGTGTAAAACGCTATTAAATGTTAAATAATCTCTCTTGGAGCACAAATCTTCAACTAGATCTCTGAGGACCTGATATGCTAGGTCCTCTGCCTCTTCCTACGTGGCTGCAAAGACAGTGTTGTGTTTAACATCTTGTTTCCTTTCCTTGCAAGCTGTTCAAAGCTAATCCCTACACTTATCCCCTCTCTTTAGACTCTTCACAATTTTCAAGGTCTTGACTGCATGTAGATGAACCTAACCATGACACCTTACCAGTGGCTATGTTGAAGTACAAATGGACATAACTTCAGCCGTTTTTGGAACTGTATCCCCATCTCCTCCACCACCTCCATAGCTGTAGCAGTTACAGCACAGCACCTGGCTAGGGCTATGCCCAGCAAGCTCTACAGAAAATGTTAAATCACTTGGTTAGCACATGTTGCCTGAACACCTTCCTCGGAATGAGATCTGGCCTGTCGGCTGCCATCTGGCTTATGCTATATGTCTTTCAAAACTTAAAAAGACCAGATCCTTGTAGGTGCCTGCTTCACAGTGTCCTTGCACAATTTCCGTCACTGAAGATCTTAAAAACAGATCTTCTATGGCAGCAATTTCTAATCAATCATCAAGATCTATGTACAGTGAGGTACAAATTAGTTTTCTAATAAGGTTAAAGAGTCTAATCACTGAATGAACACAAATCTTACAGCAAGCTTAAGAGAAAGGCTTCTGAAGAAAGACAAACACATCTCAAGCTCAAACACAGCTCATTTTGCAATTTATGAAAGTTTTGTTATCTGTGTTTTATTGCTATGTATTTGACTTGCTCTTCTTTCATCCCTGACTTGAGATAAATATTTATCTGAAGGAGCCAAAAGCCACCAAATGAGGCTGTCCAAAGGGCACACGAAATTTGCCTGGGTGCAGGTAGTAAAATGACAAATGTCCTCCATAGCATCAGCTCTGCAGTTCCAGAAAGGCTGAGTGAGTGTGTGAGCATATAAATATATAACACTGTAGGGAGGAAAGCTGTATAAGAAACTGAGGAGTTTTCTTTGAAAGAAAGTTCCATGCCCCAGTTATCCCATCACCAGCGCTACAAGTTGCCAAAGCATATCTGTGTGCTATATAGGGTATGTACTGCTTTCACTTCACACATTAGGAGAGATGCACTGAAACTCACTTCTGCTCACGTACCTATGGTGCTTGTGGGGTAGACCATAATCTACTTCTTACTTTGGCAGTCTGAGACTTCTCTGACAGCTCTGAAAACAGATCGCATTCCTGGCATATTAGCAGAGCCAAAAGCAACAGTTAGATCTCACCATTTCCTACAGCCTATTTCATAGCAAAAGCATCTTGTGCCGTTCAATCTTTAAACATGATTCAACTTGGACTTTCAGTCTCCCAGGAAAATGACTTGTTCGTGTGTCTATCACTGGCAAGTACATTGTTTCTAGAATCGCAAGAAAAATATCAGCACTGAAAAAAAATTCTATCATGTGCTAATAAGCCCCACTCCTTACTATCTAGTGTTCAATTACTGATGTGTTCCTTGAGAGCAACCATGTTGTCTCTCAGCATTTGTTTTGTCAAGCTAAAAAAACCCTTTCTTCCTAGTCTCCTCTCAGAAATTACATTCGTGATTTCTCCAATCCTCCTTTCCCTGCGGCTGTTCCCATTTCCATGTCTCCTCTCTTTACCTCGATGACTGTGCCTGTAGACAGGCATCCAGCTATAGTCTGCTGGCTGCCTTGCAAAATGGTGTAGGGCATCCCCTCTCCCCACTGAAAACACCTTACCTCCTGCACTAGAGGCTGACATTTGCTTTTTTCTGTGCTCATATCACATTGCTTATTGACAGAAATTCTAAAAAATACTATCTATATAGAAGTATATTTCTCATTTCCAAAGGATGGCCCAGAGTTTATAGGAGAATTTCTTGTTTGACCCTTTCACTTTGCATTATTTGCTCATTTCAATTATTTCAGACCTGTTGCTGATCTTTTCTCTTTATTTCTGTGAAATTTCAGCCCTTTCCTCTGCTGCTGATGCTGTTCAACCATGTATTATCTGCATATATCATTAGTATATGAGATTATTACAAAACTACCAATTAATGAGTGGTCACAAGATCATTTCCAAGGGAATCCCACCACTGACTGCCTCGAGCTGAATGCTTCCTCATCCAGCACAGCCTGTATACACAGCAGAAGATTGGCTTAAATACGCACTTTGATGACACAGTATCTTCTGGCAGTCAAATCTTCTGTGCGGTCACAGTAATTAGAACCTCTTGGATACCAAGCACCTCTTTATAGGCTACAACACACCACCCACCACTTTCAGAAGACAGTGAAAGAGTAGGCTGTGCAGCATCTGTGAGAAATACGCCATTATTGAGTCTGTACCCGTAAGCATGGTAATATTCTTAATAGTTTGTATTTGCACATGCCAGGGCTGTGTCTGATTCAACTTCCCCTCACCGGGTCTGACCCTAACTGCCACCCACAGGCTGACATCCCAGCCTGTCCTTGGCTGGCCCCCACCCCCCAGGAGGTGTCCGATGTCCAGAACTGGGGCTGCCCCTGCTTCCCCTGGCTGCCCCGCTCCCTGGCTATGGTGGTGGGATGGGCCCTGGGTGGTGATACTGCCCTACCACCTCAGGGGAGAACCCACATCTCCTGGCCTCCAGTCCTCAGGGAACTGTCAGTCCACACAGTGTCCTAGCAATTACTGGAGTTAAGATGTAGCTCATTGGTGCCAACTGCTTTGTCTGTTTCTGTCACCACATGTGTTGTGTTCATCCATACATGTTTTCCACGGGTCAGATACTGCATAATCATTTTTATTGCCCACATTTCTGCACACCACTTAAGCCAGGGTTATGAATGGAACCATCTGCATTTCTACATGTTACATTTCATGCTAGCTGGGGTTTGGAAGTGAAAAATCGAATTTTGTTGGAACAACGCCTTTTACTCATTTTATCTGCTCTACATTCATAAATATATGAATATGAATATACTATCAGATTTTCCTACTAGTATTTGAGATATCTTGAGCTATTTTGTTTGAAGTTCTAAAGTGAGGGAACTGTGAAATCTCAGCAGGGAAAAAATTAATAATAAAAACCCCAATAAATGGAAACGTTGCATTTAGGCTTGGATACAAATCTGGCAAAATATCACCATGATTCATGTGGCACAGCTGAAAGCATTGGAATACTTTCAGTCTAAGGCCGAACAAAACACCTTGTACATGGGGAATGATAGGGTTTCAAGGCTCCCATGTTGGTATATCATCCAGGTCTGTCCAGCATCTAGTCGCTGCACACAAACATGGACATAATGTGCTCACAACTAGACATATTTACTGCTTCTGAGAAAAAATAAAGTCAGAAAATTGCTGGGTCTGGACTAAGTGACCAACACTGAGTCCAAATTTAAAGGTAAAGTATTGAGACAGTCTGGGTGTGGAATATACATTCATTCGCATTGCACGGAGCAGGTATTGACACCTCTTAAAACTGCATGATTGAATTGGAACATTATGTCTTGTTTCCTTTGCATTGTTCAAGTGGAAAAAAAAAATTACATTATGGCTAACCTTGGCTCCATCATACATGGCTGCAAAATAGCCCCCTCCCCATCGCTGGGGAGACAGCAAAAGAAAGGTTATTTCAGAAATCGCACACCAGTAATATCAAGATTTTGGACTGCTTAGTCTCCAGGTTCTCCACCCAAGCCTAGGACAGGGGGGTCCCAAATGCCACTTTCCAACTTCCCAAAGGTGGAATTATGCCACTTAAGAAGTTAGAGCAATACCACTTCAGTAGGCTGCTCCAGCCACGAAGGGACTTGAAGCCCAGTCCAATGCTAGCAAATGCTACGAGGAGGAGAAGCTGCAATGGCAGGAGTCAGGGACACTCAGTCCATTTGTATTTCCACCTCCTGTGTATGTTGGCAAGGAAAGAAAAGAAAAAACATTCTGCCTGTATGCATGTTCTTGCCCTGTTTCAGTTCTACAGGGCTGGCCAGCCAGTAGCCTTCACAAGTGAGGACCTCCTACAGGTTCAGTGCTAGTTTATTCCCTTAGAGGAGGGAGTACAAAAAATATATCCATTTGCAAATATAAGCTAAAATCCAATTAGTAGTAGGCTCAACAGCACTTTAGACAGGAACTTCAAATTCCATCCATTCATTAAGCAGCAAGAGGGGTGTAAAAACCCCTGGGAATGTTTTGTGGTTATCTGACAGACCGAATGTATGGCTGTCACGGTTTGAGCCCAGTAGGCAACAAAAATCCATGTGGGCACTTGCTCATTCCTACCCCCATGCTGGGATAAGGAGAAAATGTAACGAAACTGGTGGATCGAGACAAGGACAGGGAGGGTTCACTCATCAGTTGTGGTCATGGGCAAAAAAAACAGACCCAACTTGGGGAAAAAATACTCGATTTAATTGGTTATCAATCAAAGCAGAGTAGGATAAGGAGACACGAAAAAGCCAGATCTTAAAACACAAACCCCTTGCCCCTCAACCACTCCCCCCTTCGCAGGCTCAAGTCCCCTCTCTCCTGATGTCTCTCCCTCCTCCCCCCTCAGGGGCGCAGGGGGACAGGGAATGGGGGTGCAGTCAGTTCACCAGGGGTCGTCTCCGCCTCTCCGTCCCCCTCAGGCTGGTAGAGCTCCTCACACACTTCCCCTGCTCCAGCCTGGGGTCCCCCCCCCACAGCAGACAGTCCCTCACGAACCCCTCCGACGTGAGTCCTTCCCACGCGGTGCAGTCTCTCAGGAACGCACCGACTCAGCGTGGGCTGCCCACAGTCACGGTCTGCTTCGGGAGCAGGCACCTCCCCTGGCGTGGGGTCCTCCACGGGCTGCAGGGGCACAGCCTGCCCTCTCCCCGCGGGCTGCAGGGGAATCTCAGCTCCGGCTGCCTCCTCCCCCTCCTTCCTCACTGACTCCCGGTATCTGCACAGGGGTTTCTCTCACATCCCCCTCCTCCCTCTGCTGCAGGTCTCAATGGCCATTTCTTTATCGTAGAGTCCCATCTGTTGTCTCTAAACGGCCCGGCCTCAGCCTGAGCCAGAGCTGACTTAGGGCTGGGGCAGCTTTGAGCAGCTTCTGACAGGGGCCACCCGCCCGTGTAGCCCCTGCCCCTGCTACCAAAACCCCGCCACACAGACCCAGCACAATGGCAATCTGTGTAAAAGCCCTTTTTGCATATGATGCAGCAAAACAAAATTGGGCAGATTTCAAGCCAGAACACTCACCTGTCACTCCAAAAATCTTTTTTCTATGCCACATATTACATATGGTAACCCTGGCAAATGCCTGGTTAGCAGATGTGCAAGTATATTTTTGTGGACATGCAGTAGGACACTGTTAATTAAAATAAAATGGGCAATTCCTCCCAGCAGGTTGCTTTGCAGGGGCACAGGGAGTCTATCCTGTTCTGTATGGCAGCTACCTTCAGGGACACGCTCCAGTCAAAACCCCAGTCTGCAGCCCGCCATTTCTCTGCCCTTCCGAGACCAAACTCCTCCCAAAGAGTGAAAATAAGCTTAAAACGTCACTGATGGTGTCCTGACAGGCATAGAGATATGGCTCCATCACAGTCCACATTACTAATTTTCCAGAGATCTAAAGGTGTGAGGGTGAAATCAAAGCTGCTGCAGTGCTGAATACAGCAGCAGACAATTTTATAAAAATGAAAGTGCCCATACAATTGCTCAGTTCTTTTGCTTGTCAGTCACATGAATAAAAACCTAGACTACTGCAACTCTTTTAATTTCCTTCTTCATTTGCTTCACCTCTGTCCTCCATATAGTGGAGATACAGGTGTTCTGGGTATAGACTCTGGACTGGTTACCCTATTGAGAATGGGGAATCTAGTGTTACTCTAGTAAAAGTCTGTGACACTGTTAGTGTGACTATTATTTATAAATAATAATATTGTATATATAATAATAATTTATTTATAAATAAGGTACTATGGTACTTTTTTATGGACCTCTTAGGTGTCTTTTTTCCGCATTATATTATCTATACCCCTTTAGAGAGAATAGTTGCCTGCTATGAAAGAATTCATAAGGCTGTAGCTTTTACTGTTGTTTAAATTGCCAGAAACATTAGGATATCATTGGTGACAACAGAAACAACTAGCCAAAGCAGGACAGAAGTAGCATCTTTCCATTATCTGTCTATCTTAATTTAAATTTTCTGTCTCTCTTGAAATGAGAAAAGAACAGTTCTATTCTATCTTGAAAACACTTCACAATATTCACTCTTCAGCCTTGCTCCAAGACTTGTTTAAGGATTAAATTATGAGAATACTCATTAATCTTATATATTTGCTCATATAAATAGACCTTCATTGAAATATGTGGAATAATATAATTGTATAAATTTAATCTACCTATTTATCTATATTCTGAATGGAATACTAAGTGAATAATCTTATTACAGTTGAGTAAGTCAGTCCTAGGAAAAAATGTTTCTGATTTATTTTGCTATTTTTTCCTGCCTGCGGACTGGGCAGCCCATTCCTCAAGTTTATTGTTGCTTGATGCAGAATACAACCAGTGAACAAGTCTTGAAAGTCAATTCTGCAGCTATTTAACTTTACATTTTTTTGAGTGGGTTGCTGACAGCTTGTTAAGTTCAGTATCACAGTAAGACTTTACAGTCCTAGTCTGGAGCTGCTGCTAAGTGACTCATTAAGAATATATAACAGTCAGAATTTAGACTGTTCTTTAACATTGATTTATATAAATAATATGGTATTTTTTCAACAAACACAAGTGTATTCCTAAGTCTACGACTCACAATGGCAAATATAAAATTTTCTTTCTGAAGACATTATATTTTGAGCAAACTTAACACAATTCACCTGAAGACCTTTCTCTGTAAGTTCCCTCAGATGCGACTTGCTTGATATGGAAATCCTTGTCCAGCTGTGGAACAGTGTCTCTGACAAAGAACACAGGAATGAATGATCTTACGTGGTAGTTGTCAAGAGGCATCGTGGCGACTCAAAGAAGAGTCAACTAAATATCATCTCATCAAAAGGTTAAATAGGATCTTTGGACTGAAATATTTTTATTCAGAAAGGTCGAACGCTTCATTTTTTACTTTCCCAAATTGCAATTTTCCTAAGTATTAATTTTTGTGAAATTATTTGCCTAGGCACTAGAATGGCAGAAGAAATTGAGATGTTGATGAAATACAGAGTAATACACAAGAGAAACTTCCCATGTAAGCAGGCATAAATGATGATGTTTTCTAAATCAGCTATCATTATTCAGAAAATATTTGAATGGTTCTCTGAAAACACTAGCACAATGTTCTGTAATGATCATAAAGGCAAACCTAATGTTAGAAGTTATTAGGAATTGTATGGGGAACAAAACATAAAATATCTTTGCAGCACTTTATAAATCCACGGCATGCTCACATCTTGAACACAATCCAATTCAATAGGTTTGGAAACAGTACAGTGTAGTTCTAAGGTCATGGTAAGGGTGATTAGAAACTCAGAACAGATCCCATGTGAGTACAGCCTGCAACTCTTCCTTTTGGAAAAGACAAGACTGAAGGAAGTCACCAAAGAGGTCTACACAATCTTAACTAGTAGACAAGCAGTAATTACAAGCTATTTTGATTGAACATAAGAACAAGGTGTAACCTAATTCTTTTATTAGAAAGGGTGAATTAATAAGACTACTTTTACAGGATTTACAAGTAAATTGCAAAACTCATTACTGCAAGATGTAGAGATGAGTGAAAGTTAAAGTGTATTCAAAACTGGCCTAGACAGGTCCTGGCAATAGGTCTGTTGGTGTGGTGTTAAACATGATGGAAGTGATACAACATCTAGCATTTGTCAATTCTTGGTTCTCACGGCACCAAGGAAGAGCCACCCTCTTTATTTCCCTGTTTCTTACATTCATCCTAAGTATTTGCAGCTGATCCCTGTAGGAAGGAACATTTGGGGCTGGATAGACTTTTGATGGGACCCAGAATGGCACTTCATAGAGCCCTAAATAATACAGGTATATTCCTTGGATTTTTTTTTTTTTTGAGAGCCTGACTGAATTAATCTCTTTACTATTAATATACTTGTTATTCTAATTCAATTTTGTGATCTCTATTACAATGACAGCAAAATAACAATTGATCAAAGTACTGCCTATTGTCAAGATTTCCAAACACTGTAGCTGTAAATACAGTAATCTAAAATTCAGCGGCAACCTTGTTGGACACTGTGTGCTTAAAGTTGCTAATACAACAGGTTTTATAAATATCAAACATGTTTTGCAACAGTTAGGTCCTGGAGCCAAGCTCAACATAGATCATTGCACAGGACATTTTTAATAAATTCGACTGTCTTTGCAGAATTGGTTTGCATTTTTAAACGTTTGGAGATTGAAAACAGGTAGAATTCTCTAGTTTGCGTGACTGTAAACTTAAGCAATGGCCTGTGTTATTTGCTTCCTGTAAATTCTTTTTATAAACCAGATTGCTGACATCAGCAGCTTCTGAATACTGTAATGCACTATGAGATGCATTTTTTCTCTTTTCCTTCACTCAGTGCCTGTGAATCAGATCTTCAAATGGAGTAAACAATGCTTCATTGCTATCAGTGATGCTACAACATCTTACACCAGCTGAGAGTCTGATACTTCCAGTTACAATGGGAGAGCATGGACAGAGCAGTTGTCCCTTATGCCTTTACAATGAGTATCTGAAACACTAACGTTCCTATTAACAGAATTTACAATAAGCTTGGTAAAGATGAGCTGCAGTCACATCAGTTTTTCCCAGCGCTGACACAGCTTCCCGGTGCAAACTTCATTCATGCAGGGGTGGGGGAAGTGCAGGCATAAAACGATTATGACACACTTCTTCTTGGAGTTGCTTCTTTTGCTGTCAAATTCAAAAGAAGCAGAGAAGATTGGAGGAAACTCATACAAGAAGATTTTGGCAGGCTTTTGTAACAGGCTTTGTTTGTTCAAGTTTCTTTGGATAAAGGGTTTCTTTGGAACAGATTAGATAAAGCAGGAAGCGTCCTGAAAGCTGGGATCCAAATAATTTATTTAATGAAGGGGGCTTTATGGGCTTTTGTTGTTCTCCTACATAAGAATTATTTTCAAGTCACCAAAACCATCAAGAAAACAAGAAGCAAACCACTGCCTTCCTCAGCCCCCTACCCCACACACAAAAAAGCCAAACCCAATCAACCCAGAAGCCTTGTCCTTCCACAATGTGCAGACTAGAAAGGTTTGCAGTTTGGAAATCTCTATGTTTAAACTTTCTCCCAGTGGGAACCATTTTCGACAAATGTTGAAAGCAGAGGCAAAGCAAATCCTAACAACCTCCTGTTCCCTCTTAGTCCTGAAAAGCATGGCTAAGCAGTTGGAACACTCTCTTGGAAAGTGTCAGACTCTAAGACTTCCCTTAGAATTATTATTGACATGTCTCTCGTTTGAGAATTTCCAGTGCTTTCACATTGAATTAAACATAGTGGGAGCAAATGGCAGCGAACAGCTCTCTGAAGAAAATCTCAACAGTTAGGAGCTATGGGCTACATTTACAAAGGTCTCTAGTTGCCTGAAAACATTGGTAGATGCCTGGCCAGAAGCAAGTGGTCACTCAGCTCCTCAGGATGTACATCAAAATCCTCACTGGGTGCTTGTGTGTAAGTTAAAAGACTAATGCTACGATCTACTTCCTGCCATGGCAACATCCTATCTTATGCTTCCCTGTGACATTGGGATACTTTTCCCAGATAGTGAGGCAATGATCGGGGGCTCCTCCTACAGGGGTAGGAGGACCCCTGCTACAGGGGTACTGGGTACCCCTGGTTCCTGCTGAAGTCTCCAATACCAAGAAGAAGGAAACTCCGCAGACTAGGCTTCTCATTAGCAAATGTCAGATTCTGAAAGCAACTGGAGTCAGTGGGAGTTTTCCTGGAAGAAAAGATTCAGCACTAACTGACTGATAAATTCAAAGTACTATTTCTTACAAGCTCTATTCACGGTTAACACTGAGAAATCATTAGTAGGTAGAAGAACAGAGTCATCCGGCAGACGCTTTTATCTTTCCCAGGTCTTTTTGACCCAAATACTGCTAAAATACCCAGTCTTTTTGCTTGATGGTTAGTGTTTGCAAAACAACAGTCAGGTGTTTCGTTCCATCCACAGGTTTTCTGCCTTTCCCTCTTCTAATATTCTTGTGCTCTGCATTGCGAGAACTTGGTCTAATAACTTTTTCTCAGATTTGTCCCTTTCTTTTTCCAAACATCAGCATTAGATCTTCCTGTTCTTGTCCTCATGCAGAAAGATAAAACTTTCTCTCCCACAACATTTCATAAACCCTTTCAGCTGATATAAGCAGTGTGAGGAAGAGTAGAGAGGCGGGTGTTTTGAGGAATTTTTTCCCTTTCCAGGAAATTCTCAAATGCTTGCTGCACCAAGTGGCACTATGAATGATCTTTAAATATCCTTACCAGGTCTTACTCAATAGCAAGTGTGTGCGCAGTGGTGAAGACCGCAAGACCTTAAAGGCTGTCCTTTGCAGAACTGCCTGACTGCCCACAATCCCAGGAGATTCAGGAGTTGGAGCATATGTCTAGGATTTCACCATCCTTTCTGAGAGAAGGATGCCAGATAAGCTGCAGCAAGGGCACCACAGTTTGTAGGCCCTATAGAGAGCTGCGGGTAGGGAAATGTTCCTTCACACTCTGCCCCCACTCAAGCACCTGCAATTTGTCCCAGCAGGGAGCAAAGCCATGGGTGTACTTGCAGGGACGAGATGGGCAGTTAAACCGAGCTTCTTTGCAAACTCTTCTGTCTTCTAAAGTGCTAAGACTCACACAGAACCATTGTGCGCTAAATGTCCCCTGGAACTAATCTCTTAAAAGACAGAAAATTACTTGACAGTGTTCAGCTGAAATGAAATAGAAACACAACAGCACTAGTTACAGAGCAAAATACGTGTTCAATATATTAATTCAACAGAATAATCATCAGCAGTCCTGAAAAAGAAAAGGAATTTGTTGCAAAGGAACCGCCATTGTCAGGGATTTCCAATGTAACTGTCAGGTAAGCACCCAATAATTATTGTTAGACCATAGGCTACATATACCTTTCACAATCCTCTTTTCGCATTGTCTTCCACAATTCCATTCATTGTTATTTTTATCTGGACAATGTTTGTTTTAAATGAAAACAGTACTTAAATTTTAATATCTGTTGTTAATAGTCATCCTCTTGTTCACAACTGAGGTGCTGAGAAGACTGAGGGAGCAATCAAAGGACAGTCCAGCCTGTGCAGCAACAACTGTGCTGCAGACAGAAGTGGAAAAGATCTGTTCTGACTGGATGATTGAAGTCTTACAAATTATTTTTTTTCTCTCCCTCTTGTTGCCTCTAAATGTTGCAAAGAAAGGATATGTCAGGCACAATCCCTTGAAACTTGAGGCATTCAAAGTAAAGCTAAGATATGTCAAACAAGAAGATAATGTAAAAGAGCCCATTACACAAACCGAGAAAAAGCGACAGGCACCACTGCAAAATCTCCTGTTTTCTGCATGTTTGTTTTTGTAAAAATAATATCTTAAAAATGTGTGTTTTCTAGGTTTTCCAAATGCACTTACTGCAATTCTGTATTCTATTCAAAGTCTTCTTTTCATATTATACAGGACTGGCACATAATGTAATATACATGTTACATACAAACACATACAAAGATTGTGAGGTCGAAACAACCAAAATGCTAGAAAATACTTGTTAGAGTTGCCTGCACCGATTTAATATGGAGCATTTGGGCATATGAGTTAGGGCATATTTCCAATTCTATTTCCATATATTTTCCACAGCTTTACTCAGTTCTACTCTACTGCAGTTTTTATCTTTTCTTCTTTGTCATCTCTTACTACTTCTACTTTCCATTTTTCCTTTTTTTTCTTAACACATATATGATAGTTACATCACAAGTACTTTACTTTAGAAGTCCCATTAGAATCTTTGTCACCCTCTTCTCATTCTGCCTTTAAATTAATCTTCCAAAGAACATGCATGTTTTCCTGTTTCTCAGTTATGTGAACACACCTGTAGTTAATCCATCCATGTAGTGGATAATAAACGCGCAATACCAGAGAAAAAAACAAAACAGAAAGACACATTATCTTGCATTTTCCCTCAAACTGAAAATTATTTTATTCCATTAAAAAAAAAAAAAAAAACAAAGGATGCTATTGGCAGTCTAAAATTACTTTCAGGAAAGTTATAGTTTGAATGAAGAGAGATTTGAGGATGGAAGCTACCCAGAGACATTAGTTTCAGTATTTCTGACCAGTATTTCCTTGGTAAGATACACAGCTCACATCTCAAACTGATTTAAATATGGGAAGCTAGAGATCATCAGTCGGATTAAGATGTTTTGGAAGTGAATTTGAAACAGGATATTTTGGGCATATCTATACTGTATTTAGACTCATTAGTAATACAGTCTCTGTCTTGGGAGAATCTCTTTTCATTCTGTTATATAAAGAATCCTAACCCGCATAATATTGTCTTCTATTTCAAAGGTGAATCCTCCCAGCCCTTTCGAATGAGGCTGGTTTTGAGACCCAGGCTGTGTTAGTTCCTATCCATGCAGTATATACAGGTAGCATAAAGGCTGTGCAGGTGCCAACATTAAGAAATAGGCCTCAGTTGGGATGATCTCAACCTACTGCGAATAATTTTCTTGCAGCTCTTGTGGAAAGCCTGTGAGTAAGCCTCTCTAAGTGGCTTTTAAAATAATCACTCAGTTTCTTTAAAGACCCCATTTTCCAAGAGTGCTTTTTTCTCTTTTCACAGAATAGGCTATGTTCAAATAGAAAGCCATGTGAGTGAGAGGAGTGATACTAGCAGATCTAGATACTACCACCCTCTGTTCATCTCCAAACTTGGATCATCACATTAGAAGGCTTCCTTCTACTCTACATCCCCAGGCATCTCACTCCTTAATGGAGAAAGCCAGCACCACGTGGCTCAGGTGGGAAGATGCTCCACAGATAATCCTTCCCTTGGACTCTGTGAGGAATTCCTGCTGAAAAACATAAAATTACAACGGGATTTCTGATGAATGCTTTTTTTTATTTGTTTGATTTACGGTAGCATCCAGTAGCCTGAAATACGTACTTGAAGCTGCACAAGTTCAAAAGAAGCCCCTGCCTTGGAAAGGTTAGGTACATAAAACAAGAATATGGAGAAAAGAAGAANACTCTGTGAGGAATTCCTGCTGAAAAACATAATAAAATTACAACGGGATTTCTGATGAATGCTTTTTTTTATTTGCTTGATTTACGGTAGCATCCAGTAGCCTGAAATACGTACTTGAAGCTGCACAAGTTCAAAAGAAGCCCCTGCCTTGGAAAGGTTAGGTACATAAAACAAGAATATGGAGAAAAGAAGAATGTTCCTATTGCACGGATGAGGAGTGGAGGCTGAATAAACTCAGATTTCTGAGGGTTCTTTGACATTTAAAGACACAAGTGGATTGTCAAAATTTAATGGTTCATCAAAATCGCTTAGATCATCTTCGTCTTTAGTTGTCTGCATACTTTTGCAACTTCTACACACAGGTTTGGGTTCAACTCCACTAATTTTGCCCATCAAGAAATGAGGTATGCAGAATATGCTTTCTGCCTAGACAGGCTATAGGGACACACATGTATATTCAGCAGCTGATTAAGTCAGTGGTTCGTAGTACAACAGAAAGTGACTCATGGTATCCATTAACTTCAGAGGTTTGTCAAACATAAAGCAACAGATCACTTCCAAACCACTGACTCATTTCATAAAGAGGTGTTGTCAAGAAGTAGCCCTCCCATGGACACAGTAGCATGGTGACTCCATGCTGTAAACCATACAGATGACAGGCAAAAAAAATGGTTATAACAACTCAGACTCCAAACTTAATAAATCACTAGGCTCAAGGGACACGGTATTTTTGGTGTCTAAGCTCATTGGAGACAAATGCATGAACAAGGCAGAGGTTGCAGTAACTCTTTCGCCACATGCAAGGGAAAAAGCAATTGTTAGTACAGCAAAGCGTTCGGCTTAAATCCCCGTAGTGATGCTGCCATGCACCCAGTTAGTTATCCAGTTATTGTATCTCTCAGCTGTCACATACTCCAGGGAAGAGGGTTGGGCCGGCCACCAGATAATCTTTTCTGAACCCCATCTGTGATCCCTTGGAAAAAAACCTGTCTTTTCTCCATGAGTCATGATCAAACCTTAATCTACATGCAGCTGCCAAATTGCCCCTGTTTGGGTTTGGGTTTAGCTCTCAGCCCAGGCGCTGGAGCTCCTTCTGAGGGCTGGTTGCTCAGCGACACTTCTTCCTCCAGCAGCAGCCCCTCACCAGCAGAAACTGCAGCTGATTTTTACTGCCATTGCTGCTGCATATTTATTTTCTGTAAAGAAGCAGCCATTTGTTTTAACCTAACTCAGTTGAAAAACAGGCACCACTTAATTGCAGTTGAAAATGCATCACGCAAAGAGGCTGGAATTCTTTGCCTGCATTGCAGAAAAAGCACATCTCCTTAGAGATAACTTGAGGTGTACCACCAATAACCAGGTTAAAACCCTCTTAAAAGGAAGGTCACCACAATCCTTATTGGACAGAGTAAATTAGTCCCGTGCCTTTTTCTTTCAGCTATGATTTTGTGCACTGACCTTTGGAAAGTACGGTCAAATAGCCTTTAGCAGCAGTTGTAAAGCATAAGATCATTGCATGGACACTGATTTCATTAGACAGCCCTGTATAAATTAGCATTACTTACTGAGGGGTATGCAGCTAATGGTACTGAAAAGAGGTGAGGCTTGTTCATTCTGTGTGCTATGCCTCTAAGTGACAAGAAGCTTTCCTGCCTCTCTGCAGAGACAGCTGCCCCTCTGTGCACATGTGAGACATTACAAAGAGTGAGTCCCTGGGCGAGATTTTTTTTTCCTGGCAGAGACTATGCAAGCGAGAGAGTAGCAGCCATGGACTCTTATGAAGCTACTCTGATTTAACTCAGGTAAAGATCTCATTCACTGTCAGATTTTGCACCCTCAAGTGAAAAAATCTCAGGTCAGACCTGACCCTCCCTAGTGTCTGAGCACCCTTCATGTAAAATGGAAGAAGCAACAGTGAAGTCCCTTGTAAACTCCCAGGACCCTCCAGCATCTCTCCACCAGAGGTGAAATCTGCCTAGGGTTTGGCCCTTCTATCTGTCTTTCCTTTTTTCAGTTCGCTAGGTTTAGGCACAGGAAGGGTTTCTGTTCCGGCAAGTGCCATTCTCATGATAGTGACAATTTTTAAGCAGAAGGCTTTTGGGCACATCCTAACAATTTTTAGAACTTAGATCTACCTTATTTTTTTCTAAGATTATTCCCCAGCTGAATTCTGTCCACTAAGACTGCCAGTGCTGGGCTTGCAAAAATGTCCTCTACATAGCTGAGCTCCCACCATTTAAATATCTCTAAATGTTTAAACACCCTGAAACCACCCAGCAGTTTCAGATCTGGTCTGTTTTAACAGATGGATTAGTATTCATTATCATTTTAGTTTTTATGGACCAGTTTGCTAATCTCTGACAAGAAAACTCAGGTCTGTCTGAACCTCAGGGAAGGGGGAAGAGAACAAAGTATTAACAATAAGAATAAAATTAATCAGAGAAAATCTTAGGTAATGAATTATAAACAACCTGCCAGTTGCAGCAACTGTAGAATAGTTACTGAAATTACAGAAGACAAAAGAGCACAATTCTGATACAAGCATTAAAAATTCCCATTTCAGTCACAATCCTGACACTCAAACTTGTCTAACTCCTTTAAGTGATCCACTAAGTCTGTCCCCTTCCATATCTCAACAAAACAATAGGAACCAGCATACAGGAGAGGCGTACTCTGCTACACAGTCCCTTCCCTTGATCACGTTCAAAAAGCCGATGGCTCTCAGGCCCCAAAGAAAGCTTGAAAGGTACAGGGGTCTGTTTTGCTTTCAGTAACACTGACTGGAAACATGCCCTATATACTTTCTCCAGTGGCTTAAAGACCATCGCTTGGAGCTTTGCTGTCCATGGATGTAAAAATGATATCTCACAAAGTAGCTTGACGTATTTTCTGCTGTTAAAGAAGAGGCAATTTTCACTCTGCTTTACTTCCCCAATGTCAAACTTGATGCATGATCTAATGTAGTGTAATGGCAGCAGAATCATCTTCCTTACATATTTATGCTTGCTTTTAGGAAGAACTTAAAAATGCTTGGTGTTGTACTTGCTATTGCTCTTTCAATTGAATTTTGCTGTAGTGGTGACAGATGAAGCAAGGTGCTATCACACAAAAGCTGGGCACATACAAACTTCAGACTGTGAGTTCACTTGAACACCAAAAAATAACTGAGGAAGAAATCTCTCTTCTTCCCCGTTTGTACAGATGGGAAAGCAGCAGCAGCTGGAGATGAAATGGGGACAAAGCTGAAGTTTGCTGGGTCGTGGTCTCTGCATTCAGGTGAGTGGGTGACCGAGGAGCTCGGGCTCATCCCATTCTTTGGCTGCAGCAAATGCTACCATCTCCTCACCTCTATATTCTGTAGCTTGCCTTGATCTAGGATGAGCTTTTGTCAGTGTCTCCTTGTATTTTCATGGACAAGCTAAAGAAATGCAGTCCATATTATACTATTGTAAGAAGGGAATTATGTAAGTGTTCTTTAACTTAAGTTTCAGTTTGGATCCATTTGCAACTGAAACTTGTACATTTAATTCCCTTTTGAGATCCACAAAGTTGGCCAGAACAGTTAAGATTCACTTCCACTTCAGTAAAAAGTCAACGGTTTCAATGAGTTTAGTTTGAGGCTAATCAACAACTTTTTAACAGCAGTTTTGGTTCAGGTTGACTTGGAGAAATGAATCATATTTCAGAGTTTCCTTGAGAAGTGGGCTCACCAGACACTCTGACTATTAAGCGATGTTCATGCATTATTACAGATCTGACCTAGCAAATTCTGATTAGTAGTCCTCTGTCATATCAGCGAATGTCTCAATTGTGGTTTCACAGAGTCTGGTACTATCCTGCTGCCCGTAATTCCATTCATAGACCTTGTGATGTAATAGAGTGCACTTTCTACATTTGCAGATGACATAAAGCTGATAGGGGCTGCAACACTCCAGAAAACACCAACAGAATACAAAGTTATCTTTGCAAAAAGGAAAATCAGTCTGGAATTTAAAAGCTATTATTCAGTAAGCTCAAGTGCGAAATAGTTTAGTCAGGCAGGAATACTCCAGGCAGGACAGAGAACAACTGAACAAGATTTACTCTGCAAGAAACGTCTTTAAGACAGCAATGGGTCACAGTGTGAATTTTAATCGATTGTGGCATATTATGGAAATCAAAAAACTTCCCAGACTCTAAAGTGTCCTGGTTTGGGCCAAGACAGAACCGATTTTCTTTTAGTAACTTTGCTTTTTAGTTGAGTCTCTTCTGAGAAGCTGCACTCTCTGAAATTAACTGCATGTTTTTCCAGACAGTAGCTNGTCACTCTTAAGTATATGAACAAGGGTATGACCTATGACACTGAAATAGCCCTTCTACTCACAAGATCCTGGGATACTGAGTCTTCTTTCAGACATGAGATTTCAAGAAAAGTATAGATCATCTAGCCTGAGAAGACTGACCAGAATCAGAAGGCCAGAGATCTTAAAAAGTGACCCAATCAGGGTGGAAAAAAAAAAAAAGGAAAAATAAAGGAAGAAATGAGTTACCCAGCTTAGAGAAAAGATGTCAGGAAAATATAATGTGGAATGCAAAAGCATCCCACAAAGAACAAGGGGTTAATCTGCCATTGCACCTGGTGGACAGGACAGGAGGTAATGCATTAGGAAATGAGGGTAAATTTCTAACATTAAGGTTGGTGAAGGACTGGAGAAGTTCCCCGCAGGAAGCAGTGCTATCTTTTCACTGAAGTTCTTGAAGAACAGATAAAACAAATGCCTGTCAGGGATGCTTTGGGTATAGCTGATTCTGCTTTGGAGTAAAAAGATGGGTGAAGATGACCTCTTGAGATGGCTTCCAGCTCCCTCTTAGCTCTAGTCTCTGTTCATTTCACCATTTCTATGTACCTAGAGCACTATATCTGAAGGCAGTTAAAACATTAAAAAGCGCATTTCATATTTTTTCCTCCTAAAACTAGCGAATTAATGACACTAATAAAAATAGTTTGCTCACTGATCTCCCTTAGTGTGCTTTAATTACAACAGTTTGAAATATTTGTGCTTCATATGGGAGCTCTACTTATCACTGAGATCCACACTTGTGTCATCTGCTTTTTCATAGCTAAATCTGCAGGTAGCAGTCGGCACAGAACCCAGCCCAGTCTTGGTGAGACCCACAGCAGAGGAAATGCAAGCTCAGCCATTAGTTATCTTGGCATAAATAGGTATACACCTTTCCCAGACAAGTAAAAGCAATCATGGATACATGATGGACTATCACAGCTATTAGTCTGCCTACCCTTAGCTTGCATTGCCCTTTACCAAGTGTCACTGAGCACATCAGCCAAAACTCATCTTTTCTGGCATTTCCCAGTGCAGCTGTAGCAGGTAATGCCCATGTTAAATTGGGTTATTTCTCTGGAAATGTCTGCGAGGTGCCTGAATGACAGCAGTCACAGTGTCCCTAAGCCTGCTTACTGGGAGTCCAGCCCCCACAGGGACTCAGCCAGCCCAAGATGTTTGGCTGCTGAAAGCAGGTTTTGTCATCTCAGCTATGCAGCCACTGCTCCCACGCTGGCAGGATGCACACATGCACAGGCTTTTCCTGGTTATACTTGCAAAAGACTCCTGGGATGGTGCCTAGATAAAGTCAGGTTATTTGTGCAGAGCACAGGCTTAAGACAGCATGGATGTCAGAGCAGTCGTCGGGATGCTCGTATAACAAGGGGCGTTCCTGATCAGAGGCCAAGCCTTGTTTGCTCTGCCCCAGCCTGTGTTCTGTGCAAGAGGCCATTCCTGGCTCCTTGTCTTCTGCTCACACAGCAGCTTCAGGCTGCCCAGCTATCCTTGTGCATGAGTCTACATTTGGTTTCCCTTACATGACAACCTTCCCAGAAGAGCAGCAGTTACATCACCCTCGCCATGTCACCTCAAGGCAGGTGTTAGTTGCCTCATTGTCAGGGCAGAAGAGGAAGATGAGGGTCCCTCATGTGACTGGGTAACGAATGGTCCCACTTCTGTGGCCAGCTCTCAGGATCACGCTCCTGGCACCCAGAGCCCTGACACTTTGACATAGACATCATTTTGGCCTATTTACTGGGGGTAGCAGCAATAATTTTCCAGCCAAAATGAAGCCGATGCCTATAGCATACTCACCATACTAAGTACTCCCAGCACTTAGTGCAGGACCGTGTCAGAGCAGTCTTCCTGAACGTCTTACAGTTAACTGCTAACATACTTTCAGAAAACAAAATACCTTCCTGGACTATTACCCTACAGTTTTACTCTATATCCAGTACACTGCCTGGCCAAGAATAACAAACAAAAAGAGGATGTTCCAATCCTTTATATCTGGAGGGAGAAAGAGAAGAAATAAAAAGAAAATAAATGGAGCTATTAACTATTCCAGCCCTTCTGGCAACTGAAATACAGAGCAAATGTTGGGAGGGCATGCCTCAGAAGTCTTGTCTTTTATATGGAAATATGGAATGTGCTGTTAAGCCTAGATTAACCGGTCTGAATTAATAAAATACAAAACCTGAACGCTTATTCAAAATTCAGGCCAAACTTCAAGCTGCTTTGAGGTTCACAAACAAAAACAAAGGCTTGTACTACCTCCCCCTTACATTATTTTTCATTTTTTGCCTAGCACTGAAATACTTCAGCGCCTGTGCCATTGCTAAGCAAAACCCAGTCACAGTGGAATGCCACCAGAAAATCCTCATGCATCCATCCAAATTTTGCACTCTTGGGAGATTCAGGTAAATGGGATAAGCCTGCAGATTCTTTCACCTTTCAGAAGCTTTCTTGCTTTCAGTAATTTTTCATTTTCTGAATATTTCTCCTCTTCAGCACAGAGAGCAAATGTTAAGGATGTGCCATACATATAAACCACTAGTGAAACTAGGTCGAAAGAGAAAGCTTTTATCGATTAAGTCGCAAGGGGTGTTAAGAGAAGACAGCTCCTTTTAATCACGGGAATAAAGGAAGGAAGATTGTCCTTCCTTTCTGAACATCAGTATTTTAATACTGATAGTAAACATCCCAAGGCCATGGAGAATTACTAGCCTATAGCATTCATCAGCCAGAGGTATCTGTTTTGGTCAAAGACGAGTGAAATAGGTTCATAGCATTCTCTTTTTCCAAAGACTATTAATACAATGTCTTATAAGGAACACATCAGGCTATCCACTTCTCATTTACCAAGACGACTTCTCTTACAACATCCGTTCCTTTGCTATACGCATTCTCCTGCGGGAAAAGAAAGCAAATCCATCTTTAACAGAGAGTCCCCGCCAGAACCAGCAGCAGGAGGAATGCAAGTTTCTGCATATACACTGAGAGTGGGGGTGCTGGATGTGAGAGAGTCTATCAGAAGGAAAATCACAGAGAATTTTCTTGTATGTTTAAATATAATACTGCTGTTACACTAAAATAGACATTCCCCAACATGGATCACAATTAAAACACTGTTTTGGATAATAAATGATGATGTTTATAAATTTTACTCGTTTTAAAAGTCTAATACATGGGAATTTTGAGATAAATTGAGAGCCAAATAGTAAGAACTTGAAAAAATATCTGCTTTTCTAAATGAGACTGACAGCGGCTAACAAAAGTGAGATTTCTTACAGTAGCTCGCTGTGGAGGAAAGTTTCTGATATGGTGTGAGAAAACTTAAGTATTAGCCATTGAGTCACGATTTACCCTCAGTGCTTTAATTTTAAAAGGTATCATGAGATAAAGTAAAATCAAACATTAAATACCAGCTGCCATATCTTTTTCTTGTGCGGCACAGAAGACAAATGTTTCTTCTGGTGAATACTGTTAAGGATTTTCAGCAATGAACAGCTTTAGTTCAGTTCTTGTCACGTTCTCCACCCTTTCCTTTCACCCCCCTCAGAACATCCTAGTAGCTCTGTTAATAACACAGTTCCTCTAGCATGTTGCCACCATAAGCATGTCCATGAAGGCTGTATGAATCAGCAGCCACCTTACGCTGGCTGTAATTAAAACGCAAGAGTGGCAGGAAGTCCCAAAGAAGTTTCCAAAGATGTCAGAGTCTTTTTGAGGTATATAAGTGTAATATCATATTGTACGGGCAGGGACCAGTGATTTGTCCAGGGTAATGCAGAAAATCTGACGAAGCTGGACTAGAACTCCAGTGTTTCATCGTAATTTCCATCTTTAACCCTAAAACTACCTCATTTTTATGAAAGAAAGAGTAAGCATTTCAAACAGACCAAATTAACAGTGACTGAAAATTGCCAAGTTGCTGGCTCTTGGTGCAGACCTTCTGTTATTCTGATTCTGTAAAACATCACTACAGTTTTGATGGTCAGAATAGGGAAGGCAGGGCAGAAAGTTATAAGAACTGCATTGCACCAGCAACAGGGACAAATCACTCCAGAGGGGGTGATAATAAAGTAGATGATAGTCAGTGCCATAGCTGACGGATTAGCTCTACCATAACACCCAGTTTTGAGACACATCAGTGCAAAACTTGTCATCATAATTTACAGAAAGTAAATGTACTGTATGTGTATGTGTAATGTCCATACGATGTGCCAAGGGATGCACGCAGACAGCTAATCCTGACTTGTGGTGCTGCTAACAAGACAACAAAATGAGGAAACAAAAGCGGAGTAATGCGTGTGCAGATGGCCCATCCTGACCTGGGCCACCACTAACAGGGCAGCACGTGTAAAAGTGCAGGACACTATATGCAATATTTGGGAGCTGCAAGCTTGGCAGAATCAGTTACCAATGTAGGAATTACCAGGGCAGTCCTATGATAAATACTAATTAAATGCATATGTCAACAAAACCAGTGCTAGAGGTGAAAGAGTGAGCAGGGTTACATCTCTTTGAGGAAGGAATAGAGGGAAGGACTTGGTGGTGAGCAAATGGAGAAAAGGGAAATATAAAAGGAAACCACTCAAACGACTGGGCCTGACCTGCTCCTTTGTTCAGGGCATATGAGGTGCTCGCTCTAGCGTTGACCAAGGAATCTCCAGGGGGCGTGGACAAAACACCCTGTCTTGTCAGTTCGCTCTTTTCCGTATTTCACATTTGCCAGTGTGCTGGCATTTGAGTGTGTACTGAAAGCAATGGTAGATGCTGTGTGTTTGAAAGCTGAGGAGACTGTACCAAAGAGGCTGTGCTAAATCGATGAATGGTTTGCCCACCCTAAGAACACTGCATAAAGTCACAAGCCTCTTAGAGCCTGAAAGATGCCAGTAAATTGGAAAGGACTCAGAGAAATGCAACAACAAATGATTAAGAGACAGATGGACTCCTGAAAAAAAATAATACTAAAAGAACTGAATAGTTGGGATAAAAGGAGGTCATGCAAGGCAAAGACTGTAAATAACAAGGATAAAATAAATTATTTAAGAGTGTAAAAGGAAATATAATCTACTGTCACTGAGTAATATTGAGCAGAGGAAAATTCAGTCAGCAAATCTTGAAAAAACATTTTCTTTTCTGGTCCGATAGATGGAAGAATAGCCTCCCAAAGGACATGATATATACTGTATGGCTTGAAGAAATTAAAACTTAGAATAACAAAAATCAAGAAGAATAGATGACAGCAGGGGTGGATAATCAGTCTGGAAATGGGAAGTGAATTATATGTCCTAACAGACTTCCCTATTTCTCATTTCTCCTTTTTACATCTTTGTTGTGGCAACAGTGGGGAAGATCGTATATGTGTGTTTTATTGTTATTATTATTTTGTATATGTTTTGAGGACAACTTCCATAACACTCTAGCTAAATATTCAACAAGAAATTGTGTTTTCCTCAGAAACATTTGTATTGTAATGACACTATTTCAAACATTTTGAAGTCAGGGATTGATGACAAATATTTTGAAGTTCAACCTGAATATCTTTGAAAGGTTAATGATTCATTTTCCTTGATTGGATGATCACTTGCAATGCAAATATTAGCATGCAAGGATTTAAATTTCCGAATCTTGGAAAAATGTATGCACGTAGGTTTGAAATTTGCCTTTCAAGCTTGTGCCAGATGCAACAACAATCAGGTGGCAACACCAAGTGAATAAACAAGAGAGCTGCACTTAATCTTAAAAGAAATAAACTGATTAAACGTATTTATTCATAGAAACTTTGCTGCAGTGTTTGTCTTGCTCTAATTAAATTATACACTCTCATTCCTGCTGAACAATAAAGATTGCTGCAATTTTTCAACCGACACACAATGAACCAGAATGTTCAGCATTGATTTTGGGGTGGGATTCTGGAGTAGGCCCCATGGCCACAGCTCAGAAAAACACTTAAATCCATGACTTTTCAAGGCAGCAAAAATCAAATATTTTCTCAGAATGAGAGACACTTTTAATTGCCTCCTGAACAAAGGACTGTAAATTGTTACTTGTGAGCAAATGAGCCCTGTGAATGCTTGATCCCACCATCATACTCTAATGTAATAATTATATAATTAGATGTAGTAATATAATAACAATGATATGCTGTTAAAATCTTCTTCATGGGAAAGGCAATCGAGGAAAGCGCATCTCCTGAGGAAGCAGAACAAGGGTTTGTCACTGTAGACTTTGTGCAAAATGCTTTGGAGGATGGCAGCAGGGGGAAACATCACACAGAACTTCTCACTCTTATGACTACAAAGATGCTCCCTGTAATTTCTCCCCTGTACCCCACAGTTCAAAATAACCCAGCCACTTTCCTGAACCGGGGTGTGTGCCTGCACTAGACGGCAGCATGCTCAACAGTAAAGGAACAAAAGATATGGAAACAGTTTTCTGTAAAAATTCCAAAGGTATGTTTGTGTCGTACCTACATCAGCTAGAATGAGATGGAAAGCCTGATGCTGATAATTTTAATGAAAGAAGGTTTAAAGGATAACATTAAAGTCTTATTTGAAAGAATTATTTTCTCATCTCAGGCCTGGAGTCCATTGTTCAGTTGCCACCTCTAAGATTGTTATATCCCACATGGCCAAGTCGTTTCCCTGTTTTGGGATCATATGTCTCATTTTAAGTGCAAAGCATATCAATAGATGTAATATAGAAATGACTTGTCAGCGTTAGCCTTCCTGTTCCCTTAAATTAGCCTGTTTAAAGCATTCTTTAACTTTCCACTTAGGCAGCAAAAAGCCAACAGAAGTTCTCATTTGCCTTAGGGGAAAGTCAGAATTACTCTGGCAACTTTAACAGAGTTACTTCTGATTTCCATAAGTGAAATTGCAGGCAAGATTTGGTCCTTAAGATTCAGGTACTGTTTTCATACAAAACAGTCTACTACCTCTACAACATTAAGGCAGAAGAGAAATAATTTATACTATAAATAATAGCAATAACTCAATAATAAGATCTCTATAGCTAGATTTGGTATACGGATCTTTCAATAAGAGTACCTCAAACACTCACAGACTCAGGTAAATTGCCTCTTCATCATTGCTGGGGCAGGTAAGCAGAAAAAAGTAAAATTGAAACCAAATGGTCTGGTTTTGTTTTCTCTTTTCACTTGAATGCCCATGGTTAAGTCAATGAGAAATATGGTGGCACATCATCTCTACAAATCGGCCTAGGTATTTAAATCTCTAATTTACATTCTTTCAAAATCTGGGATACATTACTTGACTAGGGATGTAGAAAGGATGAAAATCCCAAGCAAGAATGTTGCATTTTGGACATATACTAATTAGCTATGTGTAAGCTGTTGTGTCTACAGAGCCTCGAGCATCACAGCCCATGTTAGTCCAGGCCTGGAAGTAGTACAATCTTTTCAACATGGCCCTCCATGCAGGCTAAATTGGTTCAGCTTCTCTAATTGCTGCAACCACAGCTGACAGCACAGGCAGGGCTGCACTGTGCTCAAGACCACCATTGGCTCATTTAGAGACAGATCAAAAACTTGTGCACAGCAGTATTTCGCTCAGCATAACCCATGTACAGTGCCACATCTTGGGAACTGGGAATCTAGGAACTGAACTCAGCTGCCCTCAGTCTTAGACCAGTAGTTTAAGAGTGGAGAGCTTAGTTATTTTCCTCTTTTATTTAGTCAATTATTTTGAACAGCTATCTGCTCTTTGCAAAGCTAGGAGTGGGGATGAGTAATTTCAACATGGCAAAGCTGAAATGCCTGTAGCTTGGTATGCAGCATACTCTCTGTGTGTATGTGTGACCGTATGCAAAGGCAGGGAAATGAGAAATGTATTCTGCAGGAGCTGTTTAAAGGACAGAGCAACATCATGTTCAACAGCACAAAAGTTCAATTTTTCTCACTATGCCATGGTATTAGGGCAGGGACTGACTGACAAGGAAGAGATCGTCTGACTGAGTCATGAGCAGCGCTCTCTGTATGAGTCTCATGAAAGCTGGGCTTCCAAAGACTGAGCAGTACCTGTGTCATTCATCTCAATCATGACTGTGACAGCTCTTCCGTTCATTGATTATGGTTAACAATGGCTGAGCAAACAAGAGGAAGAGAATAACTGATTCACAGCAGACTGAAGATTGACCTTGTTTGGAAGGGTAATAGCAAAACTGGTGGCCAAAGAAAAATGCACTTGAAAAACACAGTATCTCCTTTAATAAGGCGAATACCGTACACAGGAACGGGTCCTTCCAAAGGGAAAAGGCACATGCTTGTCTTGAGCCTCCCTCCCTGCCACCATCAACCTGAATTGTCCAGGTCTTTCTTCTAACTGTAAACTAACATTAATGCACTTGCATTTGATCCTATTTTTTTATGAGTGATAGAAAGGATTTCTCCTTTCTAGAGCCTGTTAGATTATAAATTAGGGCACAGCCTTGCTTATTCCCCTGTATTTCGGACACCAACCAAGTTAGAGTCCTCAGGACTGAGCAGCCAACTAGATGAGCAGATGAGATGAGGTGGTTGTGAAAGAGCCATCCACTCTACTGCTTGCTGCCCCTGGGTAGGATAAGATGTGTGAAACAGTCAGGAGGGTTAACTTTTCTTCCAAGGCAGTAGTGGATTAAGCTGCTTATCTGAAACAGCTACATCACCATGTCATGTAAAGAAAAGCATTTAGGATTATTTGCTTGTTTCAATCACTGAAAAAGGAATCTTTTTCATTTAAGACCATCATAGTCCATTCCCTACCTTGTTTTCTTGCATATCCAGACATGTCTAGAGCAGTCTGGAATACTGAGCAAGAGGTCTATTTTCAGGAAAATGTCCTATGCCCTGTGTTTCTAGTTGCCAGTTCATAGACCTGTCAGTTACCTATTGAAAAAGAGTTAGTCATGTTTTGAACTGCAGTCAGGAACAGTTTTGCAAGAGGAAGCAGTCACCTACACAGCAAAGGAGATGCTATAGTGGGATGGTAGGAAAAGTGACATAGAGCTATGAATGACTGCATATGGGCTGCAGTCATAGGTGAAACTTCTATTGCCTCTGGCTTCGCTGGACTTTCATCTTGCTAATAACAAGGTAGTCCTGTGCTTTACCAGCCTTATGTGTTCCACCACTCCTTCATGCATTTCCAAGTGGGAAGATGACATTGGTTTGGCGTTGAGCCACAGAAGTTAGATCCATCTCCGATGAACAGAGACGGAGATTGAGGTTTGATGAAGGTGTCAATCAAGCTGGAAAGTTCAGCCTCATAGGGAGATCTAGATATCTTGAAAGTTCAGATTAAGTTAAGTAACGCCTCTAAAATCCAAGGACAAAAACATAAACAAATGGAGAAGGACAGAGAAGCAGAGGGGAAATAATCTAAAAATCTCTTCTCTGTTAACATGATTTTAGAAGAAACTTTAAAAATAGCACTCACAAGGAAGGGGTGAAAGACCCAGCTTTCTGTATCTTTGAGAGCTAATGGACTAAGAGAAGTGACAGGCAGACTATAGTTTAGAAAGCTGTATTTTACTTGATATTTTATTTAAAATCTTTTTGAGTGTGAAACATCTATCTATAGAATGCCCTTTTGTATAAGGGCATGCCTGTCTGCCAGATAAAGCAGCATGCAGGACAGAGAAAAATGCTTTCAAGCTTCCTAGGATAAAACAGTTCTACCTTACTGAAGTCCATTATGAAGCTCTGCTTTCAGTATGGGAAGGCACTTTCAAAACACATCTAGTAATGAAAATGAGACTCTCTCATGAAGTGTAAAGGTTGTGACAAGCCAGCTACTGATGGAAATGACAAGGTTTTACCTGCCATAAACATCTCAGAGAACATCCCAAAGTGGGATGGAGCTGCAAGGAGTTACTGAAATTCAATCAGGGCTCAGTGAAATCAAGTGCAACTGAAAATGCATTAGCTGCATCATACATGTACTTACAAGGTAAGAAATACATGAAGGTGCTGTTTTGAGATGTAAGGGATGCAACTCCCTGGCTGAGGCTAGAAGGTTAGAGTGGAGGTCTAAGACTCACAAAACCAGATTTGCTTTGCAGCCCTATGCTGCCAAATCCTGCTCGACATTTTTGCACCCTTTTTTTTTTTATGCTTCGTATCCCTCTCTGTATAGTGAAGACAAAAGTGTTTTATTTATTTATGTGCATATTCTTGTATAGCATGGGTTTTCTTCTTAGTACAGTGGAAAACTGGCTTTATCTTGAGGTTTCCAAGTTAATAAAGTGGGAAGAATAAAAAAAGCACAATAATATTTTGAGTTAATTCAAGATAGTGGCTCCTGCTGACTTTATTAGCTCTGCTGTTGCTTGGAACAGAGTGAAACCACCCTCAGCTGAGAGTTTTACTTTTGACATTTTTGAAGACACAATTGTTGAAACCTGTTATAAATAAAAGAAAGCCAAGCTGATCTAGTTTAAACAAGGCACTCATAAAACTGAATCTTTTGGCAATACTAGATCTCATTAGATTTGCAAAACTATCCATCACATCTGTTATGCCCATAATATTTCTAGGTCCCAGTGGGACCAGTAGGCAAGGAAGTGAAATCCCCCATGGAAAAAGTTTCAGTCAGATGCACAGAGGGCTGCCATTCTCTCAGTTGGAAGCCCATACTAATGATATTTCAGATGTATTGCAGTGTGTTTAATAGATTTAGTTCAAACAACAAACCCCAAACTCTAGCCTGATTTTTCCATCATCATAGAACAAGTGGTGTGAACCTGCCACAGAAGGGGAAGGTCCTCAGGTTCTTGCACCTGTGCAGTGTGACTCTGCACACAAGATTTGTACTCTTTTCCCATTTGTAAAAAGGTTCTAAGAGCTTTCTACTGGGCTCCTGTACAGCTTAAATGATGTTTTGGGGTCTCTTCTACCATCAAAACCTAGCAATGCTTCCAGAAAAATAAAACGTGCTCTGTAAATGTGCTTTGAAGTTCATACAACATTGACCTCAGATACCAACTCTCAAAATGGATGTGACCTTTATCTGTGGCAAAGATCCTAACACAAAGGTTCCTCTTTCTGTATCCAAAAATCAAAGAAAATCAGGAAAAATAGTCATATTTCTGACTGCTGTAAACTGATGTTTTTGATTTATCCACAAACTCTAACCCTGACAGTGCAAAGACTCACAAATTCGGGACATTAGAATAACAGCTCTAGGCTTCTAGAAATCCTTTACATGGTAATTCATCTTTGTTCATGCTTTCTTTGCAAGCAGAATTTAGCCTCGTAATTTCTATGAATTCCCTCCTTCCATCTCCCATATATTTTCATCTTCCAGACCTCTAGACACAAGTAATTTTATTACTGATTAACAGTATTTGTATAATGTTTGTCAAGAGATTTGGTCTGAAAGATCATGAACTTCATGTCATAATTTTTTCAGCCAATATTGATACGCAGGTCTCTCCAGTGCAGAACAGAGGAGTGGCCTGAAGATGCCTTGCAGATTAGGGGTGAAAGAGAAGAAGCTTGCAACTGAAAGTGACTGTGAAAATTAGTACTATGCAAAAACATAATTATTTATTCATATCCCAAGTTCAGCAGTTTAACTAAAATACCCTGAGTTTTTCATAAAATTCCAAGGTCTTTTATCCAATTATAAAAATTGTATAATGCTTATTCTGCAGACCACATAGCAGTGCATTCCTACAGCACCCAAGTGTGTTGGGTCTGTGCAGCTGGGATTTAGTAGCAGGGGAAGGAGGCAGCTGGAGCAGGGGAAGCGTGTGAGGAGGCCTCCCCGTCTGAGGAGGAAGGAGCAGCAGAGACAATCTCTGGTGAACTGACTGCACCCCCATTCCCTGTCCCCCTGCGCCCCTGAGGGGGAGGAGGGAGAGACATCGGGAGAGAGGGGACTTGAGCCCGGGAAGGAGGGAGTGGTTGGGGAGAAGGGGTTTGTTTGTGGTTTAATATCTGGCTTTTCGTGTCTCCTTATCCTGCTCTGCTTTGATTGATAAATGATTTATTTTATTTTTTCCCCAAGCTGACTTTAGTTTTGCCTGTGAACATAACTGATGAGCGAAACCTCCCTGTCCTTGTATCGATGCACCAGGTTTCATTACATTTTCTCCTCATCCTGGGGGGCAGGGGCAGGGGGTGGGATGAGTGAGCCAGCAGCCACAGGGGGCTTTGCCGCTGGCTGGGCTCAAACCACAACACCAAGCAGTACACAGCACAGACACACTCATCCAGAGGAGGGAGGAGAGCTCTACTCATCAGGTCTCATGGACAGCCTGCAAGGCTTCCCTCCGCATCATCATTCCCGCAGCTTCAGTGGGAGGTTTGAACTGAGACAAATGCCTGAACATATCTAAACTTTCTTTCACTCTCACCAGTTGACAATGAAAAGATGATAAGGAATTTAATTGGTGCAGGAAGAGGGTACACTTCCTACAGAGTCATTTCTTCAATCTCACAGCCCTTGTTTCCTTGACCCAGATCTCCTTTGCAGATTGCCTGTCATACCAACCAGCTATTGCACTTATCGGTGAGCTCTGAGGCAGGCCATATATTGAGTTGAAGTCTCCAGATTTTTTTGGAGGCAGCATGCATGTAAGCACTGACAAGACATCTTCCTACTGACACTCTAAAACCATACAGCTAAATACAAGAAGGCTAGGGAGAATGTGCAGCCATTAGATTCCCTGATATCACCCTCTGCAAGTGGCAGCATGGTGCCCTGACATGGGTTTGGCCCACTAGCACTCTGCAAAATGATGGCAAAGCATGGGTCAGAGGCTAGCACAAGGGCCAGGAGGAAGCATGCATCTAAAGTGACAAAAAGTACTAGGGACTATCTCCTGTACTCAGTATAGACAGTTTTGGCTCCCACATCCTTGCAAAATCTTCCAACACTATCTCAGCTGGTTTCATCCCTTCCAGGGCCAACACCTGCCTCAACCCTGAACTAGGTGTTACGAAGTATGAATGCAGGCAGTTTATGCCATTGCCCTTCAGGCAAAAAATGGTCCCTGGAGATTTTATTTAGCAGTGTAAGTGTAGATTCCGAATTCCAGCAAGATCACAGTCCAGCTGGTACAGTAGTGGAAGGACTGACAACATCTTTATGTTAGATTTCTTTGAATCAAGCAAGTAGAAACAGAATTCTCTCTCAGAATTTTTCTCCATTGCTGTCCTGTTTGACAGATGATCTCAACTGATGGTGAATTTAGGAGATTTACTTTTGTTGTGATAAAAGGATAATCTTACTTAAAGATTCCCTCTCTTAATTCCCTGACCATTCTCTTTGCATAGAAAGCAGAGAAATTAGATATTAAACTTGCAAGAAAATTACGTTAGTAGTAGTAACAACAACACAACAACAACCAACACCAAAAAACCTGGGTGCAGGAGGGAAGTAAAATGAGCTCATGTTTAGTTTTGGTCTTCGCATCAATAAGGAAGAAAACAAACAAGAAAGAGTGGAGTTATTTTAAGCCATGACTCCATGTGCAACAGAAAGGGAAAGTCACTCTGAAATCTGGGTTAACCAGAAATTTATTTTGTTAGGAAATATTGGATCTATGACCTAGTGCTCATGTCAATCAATTTAATTTTTTCACATACATTAGAAAATATACCTTTCCCAGTGTGCAATATCGAATTAGATGTTCATGAGATTTTAAAACAGGCTCCAAAGATTTTCGTAACTCCATCATCTTGCAAGTTCACATGCCAAGTTTACATAAATGGAGACAAAGAGATTAAAAAGGCAGGGAACGTAATGAAAAATGCTGTCATCTAAGACCTTAGGAGGAACAAAAGGGATAAGAGGGAAAAATCCTTAAGAAAAAACATGTGAAAAAAAGAGAATTAATAAGAAATTTAATGAAAAAGATATTTAAAGAAGAACCCATACCTCATGAATGGCTAATGAAAATAATAGATCATTTAATCTGTAGATCTTGTACTTCGAAGAGTAAAGGAAAGTTCATTATTGTAATTTTACTAAAAGGAGGAAGCTGAGGTATCAGTTTTGGTTGGCCCAATGAGGGCTGTGATTTACTGAATGACAGAAACAGCATGTCAACAGTACATAAAAAATTATCTCTCTGCTCTCCCAAGTGTCACGTCTATTTTCTGCTGCCTGCACATCTATGCTGTCTACAGACTTCTGTCTCACTGAGATACTGCTCTTAGTGGTTGATTGCAAAAGATTCCAGATAACATACCTTGCATAAATATACATATAGGCTATCCAGAAATTATCTACCTCATATTCTTTTAATCCTAAACTTAGTTTCTCTTTGAATTATGAGATCCCTTGGGATAAACTCCTTCTCAGGACAAAGGCAGGGCTGCCAGAAGACATCATGTTTCTGACCTGGACAGGTTGCTTACAAGTGACTTACCATGTTTAGTTTTCAATGCACAACCCCACAGGGTCTGGAAACTCCTTTCCTTGTATGGGGTCTGTAACGTCATCACTACTTAAATCACGAATAGTTCTAGATAGACAATACAGCAGAATGTAAGCGGACAAAAGATAACAAAAAAAGGCTTGAAGAGACTTGCCCGTGGCCAAACGGCTAGTCAGTAGCAGAGTTAGGGGCATCTGAAGGCAAAAGCGAGAGACACAGATCTGGGCTGAAGACAACACTGTTGTATATGCATGATCTTCCTTCAGAATCCCTCAGAGCAACCGCTCAGCACAGTACCAGCAAACGAGTGCCTGCTCCTCTTCTTTCTCTCTCCAGCATTTAATCCCCTTTCATTCTGAGTCAGTGTTCTCGCTTGTGCTCATAAGGGAGACTCAAGAAGACTTCATCTTTTTATGACATCAGTGAGAAGCAGCAGTAAAAAGTGGAAAAAACCCTAGTGTGTTGATATCAACAGAGATGCTGTCCTGACCCGCTGCTGCAATAGCGGAAAACATGTTCAGCTTCACTGCCTTATGCTTCCTCTTCCTGTTGGCAGCTGGTTCCCTCACCCACTTGCTTGTCTTCACAAAATCAAGTTCTAACCACCAGATTCTATCAACACTGTCAGAGGTAAGATCACCATTAAAAACTAATGTCCAGCCAACGACATTGCCTGCTGTCTCCAACAAGGAACTTTCTTCAGGTCTACAGATCAGCAAACTTCGGGTATATAGCTCATGCAACAGCACATTAGACAATTAGAGTTAAACTACCTCCGCATTCCTCTCTCAGTCCCCAGAAAATATTTTAGACCATTTACTTACTCCCCTCTAAACACAAAAGGAAGCATGCATGGTAACTATAAAGCATGACATGATATTCTCATGTTTTTCATGCCACATAGGGATTTTTCCAGTGCTTGAACAAAGAGGTTATCTGTTGCTCGCTTAGTTCAGGAACAGCAAAGAAATATGCTTCATTTGGTTGTGTCCTCCCACTGGCTCATGCTGGGATCAAATATGTATAAAACCAAATCCAGCTCTTTACAGAATGCTCTCACTAGGCTGTTCTTGAAAGTCATTTTATGCATCTCTTCAGGCTGCTCTCAGCAACTGAGTCATCATTGAGGAAGAAGACAGGGGAAGCAAATGAGAGAAACCTGCAAAGAGATGACAGAACATATCACAAAATATATGTTTTTTAAAAAATAGATTTGAGAGGTAATGACTGTCATTATGTACACTGGAGGACAGAGGCTGAGTTCATGAAAGAAGGTGTGAACCAATGAGTAAATAGCAGAGTTCAAGCAAGAAGAGGAGTGGATGAGAGCTGGCATTTGAGCAGGACGGTACTCTGGAGAGTCAGAAAGCACAATCTGAGTGTGCTGCAGCTCTAAACAATCATCTGCCACATTCCTGCTCCCCTTATCCCTCTCTTTTGGTATCTCAGCTGTAACAGGGACTTACGTCACCGAACAACATGAAGAAGAGTTTCATGCAAGAGTGTCAAGGAGCAATGAAGATGATGATTTTCACAGCAGCGTGTTGCACTGCCTGATACTGACCAAGACAAAAGCAACAACAAAAATTACATCGGTCAAGGCGAGAGAGAGCGGAGAAGGCTGTTAATAGATTAAAAAGAAGATTTGCAGTGATGCAATAAGGAAAAGCAAGGCAATTTTGTCAATCATGATTAAAAAAGAAAATGAAATTATAGTGATGGGGAGGAAAAAGGTGCTACAGACCTGTTCGCATAGGTAAGATGTGTACAGTACAGAAGTAAAAACTGGCTTTTCTTCAGCCTGAGCAGACCTTGAATAACAGCACAGACAACAGAGTGGAAAGAAGATCCAGATTTTATAACTTATGATGATAAAACCTCCCATAACATATCCTCACTGGTCTTCCCAAGGTGGGGAACTGGAAACCAGGATATCTTTCTTCCTGGGGGAAAAGGACAACAGGCAATTTGCCACTGCATTTCTTTCCATTTTGTGAAGGTCGCAAAGAGAAACTGAGTTTCTCAGCCATCCTGGCACTTGTCTTGAGCGCTGGTGAATGGAGAAAACAAAGATAGGATGAAAGGAGCTTCCATTTGAACATAAGGAAAACTTTTTTTACTGTTAGGGTGACTGAACAGTGACACAGGTTGTCCAGGGAGGTTGTAGAGTTTGCATTCCTGGAGATATTGAAAAGCCATCTTGACATGGTCCTGAGCAGCCTGCTGTAGGTGGTCCTGCTTGAGCAGGGGCATCTGGACCAGAAGACCTCCAGAGGTCCCTTCCAACCTCAACCACTCCATAATTCTGTGAAAAAAGGTCATGGGTGTATGGAGGTTTTTTACTTATGTGCCAGCTTTTCTTATGGCTCGTTTTGAGTTTCACTGTTTATTGCTGCCCTCTCCTTGTCTGCAAATAGGATTTAATTATACCTACTTCCCAGGGAGGCATACTTCATTAGGAGTGCAATCCACCGACACACAGAAAGCCTATGCACCATTTAAACCCCTAAGTGGAACATAAGCAATGTCCAGACCTTGTGACTAGTCCGAGGAGGTGGGATAAATGTCACTCTCTGTTTGCAAAGCCCCTGGGATCCTGAAATCAGAAGAGGTATTGTCAGTGCAAAACATTCCCCTTGTTCTCTGTGTGGGCTGGGGAATGCCACAGCTACCAACACTTTACGATTCCAAGACATTAAAATTGGTCTGTTGTCACAATCCGTACGCTTGGGTTGTTATTTTGTGTAGTTAAAATCCGAACATACTTCTCTGCTGCAGCTAATTAGTGATATGCACATGGGAGACGTTACAGCTGTAGGCTAGTCTTTGCTGTGACAGAGTTGACAGTGATGTCAATGCAGTCTGTTCCAAAGAGGGGGAGGGGAACAGTCCTATCTGAAATTGATTTTTGTCTTCATTAAGGTTTACGCTCATTCACTGTTTTTCTTTAAGCATACCTACTGCTCAGATTTATTAGAAAACATAAAATTAACTTTTTACTGGTTCACTTTTTATTAGAGGACTTTCTATGTATCTTAATATACTCATTACTCAAATTGAAGCCTTTGTGAAAGCTAACTCTACATCCATCTTCTGATGCTGTCAAGGTAAACAGTATACAAGGAGTTTAGTGTTTACTTCTGGATGCCAAAGGGTTACATATTCTAAAAGATGTGGCATATCAGTATTCAGAATATTTGGATTGCAGCAGTTTATGAGGAAAGTTAAACCAGAAAGTTGTAGAAATAGAGGTAACAGTTCCCATAACTCAGTGGTTAAGGAGAGTGAAGGTGTTATAAAGCTTTTTGTCATAACGATGTCATTATGCCGCTAAGAGTCTGCTCCAATCTTCCAGTCCAATCCCATCTCTTTTCTCTTTCGAAACTATCAAAAATACAGTCCCATTCAGATCTTTCTTCAACAATAAGGTAGTCAGACTTCAAATTTTGAGATGCGTTTCTGAGACTCTAAGACAACTACAGGAGGGTCTGACGGTTGTGCAGAGAACCCTTTTTTTTATTCCAGCTACTGGACTATGCCTTCATCTTCCAGCTTCTGGGAGGAGGAACCACAAATCGAAATGCATGTGGACATTTATGAAATGTTTCATGCATACAACAGTGAAGATTTTGGATGTATTTTGACTTTGGTAGGTCAGGAAAGTTGAGATTTGCACTGTATGAAGTTTTGTATTCAGTATAAAAACATCACAAACATTTAGCCAGAGAAGAATATTTTAATGGTCCATTCATATGTGCTTTATGCCCAGCAAACCACATTCATTTTACCACTTTGTCTGGTATGTCTGTTAGTGATCACATTTGGAAACAAGACAATAAACGTGGCATGCTTGGCACGTGATTGATTAAGCCACATTGAGTGTTCCCATCCACAGAGCAAAAATGTGATTGCCTAATTTTTACCCATTCAGAATACACATCCCTTAGTTCAAGGAAAGTCTATAAACACAGCATACCCACAGTACCCTTCTCTGTATGGTGGTAGCTACACAGAGAAGCTCCCCTCCCCACCCCAGCCTACCAGATCCATCACAGTTCTCCCACCTTGCAATATGCCATGCTGAAAATGAATGGATCCTTCTATCCTCATTGCTTCCCCCTAGAAGTCATGACAGGTTTGCTCTACTGCCAGCATAATCCCCTTTCCATTTCCTAAAAGGATTAACCCCTGCATTTGCAGGCAAAATAGTGTTTCCCTTAAAATGTGTGTTTCAGATCTTGGAATATTTTACCACTGATGTCTAGAACCTTGAAGTTACACAGCAGTAATTGAGATTCAGCTGTAGTTCATATCTGTAGATCATAGATGTGTGTCACCTATGCTTGATGACTTCACAGAGAAGCACCTTCCTCCTCCTCTTTCCTTGTTTTTATTGCCCAGTTTTATAGGCGCTCAATGTTTTCTGGCTAATTTTTATTCCACCACTAACTGTAACGCTGTTGACAAAGGTTTTCTTGTCACACACATATTCAAAACACACTACCTACTTGCAAAAAATTTTTTCCGTGCTCCATGAGGTCTTCGATAAATGGGCAAAAACACATCATTCATTCTTATTTTTTCAGTATAGCTGTCTGTGGAATGTGGCTGAGAAAATGAGAAACTGCTGCCCTCTTAAGCTTCACAAAGTACTAACTGAAGCAATACCCTGTCATACCTGAATATTACCAGTGACATACATGATATATTTTTTTAAAAAGATAAAGGAAAAAAGAAATCCAAGGCATATAACTACTAGCAAAAGAAATGATACATTTTATGCACATGTATTAATCACAAATATTAGCCTCCAAGACTTCAGAACTAATTACTAGAAGCAGTAAGAAAGTTGATAGGGAAATAACAGTTGTGCAGACTTCCTTCTCATCAGGATTAGCTGAGCTGAGCATAGAATTGTACATGCTATCACAGTACAAGATGAGTGCTAGCACCAGGAAATCACCTCTTATGTGGAGAGGCTTGACAAAGCACATGGTAAGATGTATGGCACAAGTACAAATTCAGGGGACTCATGGACCAACAGAAAGTTTTAGATCTCCATTACTCGGTCCATGAAGACATAGGTGGCATGGTTGATTAAAAATGGCACAGAACAATACATTATTTTTCTTTCAAATCCAAGTTTCTGACTGCAGCTGCTACCTCTGGATGTTGAGAGATTACACATTTCTGTAACCACTTTACAAAAGTTTTGAGAAAATTTTTCCTTTTTTCAAAGGAAAAAAATAAATCCATCCTGACAAGCCTAGGACACATATTTTGGGGCAGGACTACCACTAGGAGAGAGCAAGGGAAAATAGAGGGAAGAAAGAGATGTCAAAGAATATGAGCAGAAAAACAGAAGAAAAAATACAAATTTATAAAGATTCATAGGGAGAGGGAATATTTTTGTGTAAGGTTCATGCTCATCCTTTCATTCAAAGGAAGATACATCCTCACAAGTGGGCTTTTACTTCTATGTGGACTCTGTTTTTCAAGGGAGGGAAGCCAAATGGGAACTCATGGCAACAAGGTTTCTTCTCTGCTGTTCTGGGTAGAAGCAGCGTAAGTGAGCAGAGTACTCCTCCAACACTTGAGCAAGAAACTGGGCACAGCTGGATAACAGTATCCTGCAACATCACCAGGACCTCAGTCCTCAGCCGGTGCTAGGCTGAAATAGGCTCCTGGGTCACTGGTGTGGGTGGAAGCACCAGGTGAGGCTTCTTATGCCATTAAAGCCCATCAGTGCTCTCAGGCCCCTGGCCATAAAGGGAGAGGGAATGACCCTTGTGATTCTCAGCTTTATACTGAGCATGATGTGTATGGGGTAGAATACTGCATTTGGTCAAACCAGGACACGCTGGTTTCAAATGATGCAAAAATCCTTGTCGTGAAATTATGGGCAAAGAAGATGCTTCACATTTCCCTAGTGCCATGAAGAACTATGCAAATACAGAGCTAGTGGACAGACATGAACCAGGTTTATAGTGAAGTGAAGTAGAAACAGGTGAGGATGGCTTTTTCCCTAGCTCTTTACAGCTTTGTAATGAAAGATTTTCAGAGTTCTAATTATAAATCAAAGCTCAAGTTCTTCTCTGAATCAGCCTTTGAAGGAGCTGCAATTTTACCCTTTAAAGCATTTCCTCAGCCAGACAGATGGAGGAAGGGCGATTTTCCATGTTTTATAAGGTGGGCAGAGAAGGACAGCCAGCTGCAGAGAATAAGGCCGCACAGATGCTCCACGTTAGAGAGGCATGAACAAGCTTGTAAATAGTTCAGCCAGGTGGATTTATTTTTGTCCTCACCCAACAACTGTGGTAAAACACTGAAGGCAAAAATAAGTTTCATTGCTGGGGGGGGAAAAAAAAAAAAAAGCTGTTTGGGTGCAGTTCATGACACAAAAATGTGAGGGGAAAGGACAGATACATGGAGGGGATTGTTCACCTGGCTCAATGGAAGGAATATGACTCAGTCATTGAGTTGCTGGTTGACGGTAAGCACATTGTCCATTCTTATTTTAATTTTGCTTTTCTGGAGAGTAGGTAACGGGGATGGTAACAAATTCTAGTGCTGGGGTACAGTGATGATAAGATCCATAGAGGGTTATGAAGCATTCAGATATTGAAGAAGTGAGAACAGAAACTTTCGACTATATAGAAAAGGAAGAGGATTAGTTACTCTCTTTTACCCCAGGATGCAAAAAATCACATGAAAAAAATCTCCGTGACTCTGTCTCCCATATGAAACTTGATAACATCCGGGCAAAACCTATAAAAGTTAGATGGGACTTTTGACAAACTTTGCCACTTGTGAAGGTCCTCTGTGTTTGCGGAGTCTGCTCGCTGTGTTCCCATAATGCAGTTTTCCTCTGCACTCACTACTGCGAGGACCAAATCTTTCAGATTGTTAATTATGGGATGATTACCACTTTAAGGATATTGGAAGTAAATCTCCCTTGTCATTCAGCTGTTTTTCTCTCCCTGCTCACCAGAAATTTCTCATCATTGTCTCTCTGGAAAGAGAGTAGACAGCTCCCTCAGATCAGATTTCCCTGTCCCCCAGACCGGGTGTCAGTTGTGAACAACTTGACAAAAATCAAGAAAAAAAAATGGTCCATATGAGACAGGTAATCAAACTCCATGCTACTATGCTTTACTAAAACTCAAATATTGTTGATAGTAATTTGTGTGTGTAGCCCAGTATCAGTTATGATGGCTTGACTCGTACAAACATTAAGGGATGCTCCTGAGTTACCACATCTGAGAAGCATTATGAGAAACACAATGGTGATCGATGTCTCCGCTTTAACATAACAATTTTGCACATTTTAACCTTCTCCCTAATTGCCTTCCTAGACCTCACAAGCGTTCCTCATCATAGGAGCCTTGGGAAGAACTGCCCCACAGAGGTGTGTTTCCACTCTCAGGATGGCGTGAATGCCTGTTCTCACAGCTGTGCCCAACTGTAGGCAGACTTTCCTTACAGCAGGAAGGGGGGAAAAAAGAAGAAGAAAAAAAAAAGCTTCCTTGTCTACATAATTCATAAGTAGCCCCCCAGGAAAATAACTGGGAAAAAAAACCTGCATTGTCACTACTACAATTTGAGGAGCAGATGATCGTATGAAAATCATACCCAGTCCTGCCATGGAGACAAGCTTTGGCAAGCTTAACAGCCTAGACTCTAATATGTCTCTAATCTGAAAACGATAATTTCATTCAAGGGGATAAGTCAATGAAAAAAATTGTTATAGAATTGATTAGAGGAAGGGCAATGCATGTCTCTGTTTTTGCAGGGTTTATTTTTCTCTCAAAAAATTAAATTAATACCAGAGCCTTTATTTAGACTAAATTACAAAGAGAGGAAAATTTAAAATGTGATACCACAGTTAAGAAAGCTAAACAGGAAAATTACTTGATGTGCGTTGCTTATCGAGTGTTTGTATTTCCACCATGAGAATAGGAGTCAGTCCCACAAGTAACAGAGAACAGTGCAGTTCAAATGGCTTCAGGTGTTAGTTGCCAGCCAGCACAGAAGTCTGATTTACTTAGTGGCATAAGACAATTTTTTTCCAACATATTAGGGTCTAATCGATGCCACTGGATCACAACGAATGTCATCGCACTGTGCTGAAGAGTACAGGCAAGTTGCTTTCACAACAACTAGAGATGGTAAAATAAATCTTAATGAAAAGCATGTTTGATATGAGGGTTACTGACCCTTGCAGATGTGTGCCTGTGTGTATGTGAGTATTCCTGACCCATCACCTTAGAAAGGGTGTTAAGAAGAGTGTAACACCTTTTAAAATGGAGTGGTTGAATGGACCTCCTCCTTGTCAGCATAAGCTATTCTTAAAGAAATAGGGCAGAAAGACAGTTGTTGATTGTCCTACAGACAACAAACTCTTCACGGCCTCCTTATGATCAGGATTGGCTCCTGACTTGCAGAGAAACAATAGCCCGAATACACTTTATTTGGAGGAGGAGGAGCAGGAATACCAGTATAACTGTAGCTATTAAGCTTGACAGCCCAACATTTCTGTAAAAACTGCTTCCTGGAGGAAGTCAATCTGAAGTATGCAGTTACCAGAATCTGCAATGCCGGTGGTTTCCACAAACACTTGATAGCAGAAAATCATGCTTATATTCATTTCAGCACAAAAACAGTGCTTCTGCACAAGGCATTCGGAGTTTCGAAGTGTAAACAGCAACTGTATAAAGAGGGACAGCCAGTGAGGAAGATTTGTTTCTGAAACACTCATGTTATGCTGAGAGGCCCTGCTCAGCCTCAGCTGCTTCTGTTACATACACGTGTTCCTCAGACCAAGGTACTCATAGAAAAAAAAAGAAATACTCCTAACACACCAGTGCCTTCACTAGGGTTTTACTTGCCTCTTGCTAAAACATGGCAAATGGCCCTGTGGTATCTCCAAAGTGGGGCAGGGGAACCGCCACAAGGACAGAGGCTGGGCCACACCAGTGCTGGTGTCTCTTCCCTCTTCCTGAGTTCCAGATCCACCCACGGCTATACAGCCCCCCACGACAAATCCAGCGCTCATCACACAGAAACAGAGGCAGCCAGTCCTTTGCCATCACTTCATGTCAGACCAGGCTGGCAAATCTCTTTCCTGTGTGTCACTGCAAGAGTGTACTGCATCCCCAAGCGTTGTGAAACCGGAGCTGGTTTCTTCCTGCTCACAATTACATGAATTATACTCTGATTTTACTTGTTTAAAGGCATTTTTAAAATGCATTGTCCCAGTAAGTAGTTAGTTAATTTCCTCTTTGATAATGACCTTAATATGTGGCAATAGTTTAAAAAAAATACTTGCAATTGTTAAAGAAATTCTAATTTCCACTTTAGAAAAAGTCCAAATTATTTATAAAAATTAAGTGCCTGTAACTTCTAACCAGACAAATGTTGGGCTTAAAGTCATTTATTGCCCTGGTACAACATAACACAATAATTGTGGAAATTCTAATACATTTCTTACTCTTGAAAGTAATTATTTTACCTGGAACAAATTGGGAGAAGAAACTTCTCTTCTACCCCCTTCAGTTCTGCTGACTACCAAGTATATCTCTGAAATGTGAACATCTTCTGTTTCATGTTGTTTATTTTGAAGACGAATAATAAAGTCTTAGATTTACATGACAACTTTCATCTAAAACAGTATAAAATCTTTTTATAATGATACAGTGCAGATTATGACATGGTTGAGTGGCATGTAGATCTGCATAAATACATAGGTACAAGCATATATTTATAAATGCATCCACATATATACATCATGCAATGCAATGCTAATGGTTATATTTGTAATAGACATCATGCAATGTGACGTTAATAGACTTACATATTTATAATACAGTGGGCAAAGGCTTTTAAAAGAAATCTGTATGAAGAAATAAGACAACCAAGTAACTTTTCTGCCTTTTGCAACACACGTAGTTCATGCACAGGTATGAATATCCCCCAAACAGGTGAATTTCAGTGGAGTTTAAAGGAATTAATAAAGCCTGCATCCCAAAGGATGATGAGAATGAATCTCCAGTACACACATGCACTCTAAGTGCCCTTCTGCTCTCTGCCTTGTATCCTCTCCCCTCAACCTTTTCCCTCGCTCTCCTCTCCAGAGGCTCCTACAGCACTCTTTCTCTCTTTCGGTACACGGCCCTTATGGCAACCTGCCTTTGCCGTATGAGACAGTACAGGGCTACGTTCTTCAAGTGAGCACCCAACAAGCTCTCCCCTAGAGCCATACTCACTGTAATTGTGTTAGGACATTCATACTGCTGTCGGAGCTCACATTTATATACAACAACATCTTCATACAGAACAGGCATGCCCACGTTTGCAGAGATTGCTCGTGGATTCTGTAAGTGCGCAGAATGGAGAAGTGCTTTTAAACAGGCCAGCCAGAAGAGAAGGTGTTGGTCTCGCCTGCTCTGCGTCCCTGCAGCCTGCAGGGATCCTGCTCTATCACCCTTTTCAGTTTGTGCATGTTCCTCCCCAGGTCTCCGGCACACCAGAAGTCTTTGCTTTTGCCTTCCCACATTTCTTACCCCTCCCAAAGGAAGACTTAAATCCTGCAAGTACCATGACTGGCAGAAATTTGAAGGCTTGATGAAAATCGGAGATAATGAGCAGAAGCAGGAAGACCGACTGTGGAGAAAGAGAGTAGGCCTGGAGGCAAGCTCGCTTACACAAATACATTGCAAAATGTTCTCTCACAGCTGGACTGAAGTTGCCTACATAAGATGTCCCAGCCCTAGATAAAACTAGATTTAGGGCCCATCCTCAAAAAATAAAAATAATAATTAAAAAAGGACAATTTGAAGAGAATAGTGATTTGAAGTGCATGCTAATGAATTTATCCTTTTTAATTGCCGGTTTGTTTCTCTGAGACAAAAGTAAGCTTCTTACAGTACCAGCAATACACGTTTTCAATAAATGAAAGCTTATTTATGTGATACAGTGAAACTCAGCACACATGTTGGGTCCTCATGTCACGTGTCAAAGCAGCTAGGAGCAATAATAGATGTAAGATGTTCTAACAGTAAGCTAAAAATATATCCACTGTGTTTCAAAGTTCTGATAGGTCTTCAACGGCTTCTTTTCTTCAAATTAAAAGTTTTGGGGTTTTGATTTGGAAGTTAGGGATTTTTTGCATTAAGTACAGCCCTGCTTATTGTTTTTCTGACTTTTTTCCTTGAAAATATATTATTCTCTAGGAACAGTGAAATCTATTGAATAAAATAAAAACAAGCCAGATGCACCAAGGCAAGCTGAACCCAAACTCAATCAAGGTGAAAAAACATTAGGTTTCGCAACAGATCCTGACCTGCTATGAAAACATAAACAAGTCCTGATGACCTTGCTCTGTTAAGTGGATGGATGTGTATTGCAAAACTAAATCTCCGAAATCCAAAAAAGCCACCAACTCTCAAGTGAGTCTATGGTCCCAACTTTCCTGTCAGACCAAACTCTTAGACTACTGACGGTTCCTCAAAGTTAGAAAGCACCCTCATAAGCAAACCAGGGAAATATGTTCTCAAATGAATGCAAAACTGCAGTTAGAATAGTTGACTCATGGTCAAACTGGAGAGGGTTTTTAAGAATTACCCCACAGGCATTTGGCTTGGCTGTGGTTTTATTAATGGTTTTTAATTGACCAGAAGCAGGATGCTTACAAAAATTGTGTAAAAAGCAAGCTAGATAAGATTGCAAGTTCTTTGGAAGACAGGATTGAAAGTAAAATTATTGAAAACGTAGAAAGCTATTCTGAAATCCATAAGATGAAATTCAATAGGCACAAGTTCAAAGTAAACTAAGTGGAAAAGTGACTAAGCTGACTGCGCAGAGGAGAGGCAGTGAGTACAGCAGATCACAAACTGCATATAATAAAATTCATAGGACACTGTTGCAGAAAGGGAATGGCGCATACAGGAACATATTACACAGGAACACTCTGCAGAAGAAACTGTAGTCAAGATTCTAGTTCAGTTCATGGTAGTACCAAAGTGTCATGTTTTGAGCCCAGCCACCAATAAAGACCCCTGCAGCCACTCGCTCACTCCTCCCCACATCCTGGGATGAGGAGGAAAAAATGTAATGAAACCTGGTGGGTCAAGACAAGGACAGGGAGGGTTCACTCACCAGTTACAGTCACGGGCAAACAGACTCAGCTCAGGGAAAAAATTCAGTGTAATCAGTCATCAATTGAAAGAGAGCAGGATAAGGAGACATGAAAATCCAGGTCTTACAGACAAACCCCTTCCTCCACTCACCGTCCCCCTTCCTGGGCTCGAGTCCCCTCTCTCCCGCTGTCTCTCCCTCCTCCCCCCTCAGGGGCGCAGGGGGACAGGAATGGGGGTGCAGTCAGTTCACCAGAGATTGTCTCTGCCGCTCCTTCCTCCTCGGGCGGGGAGGGCTCCTCACGCTCTTCCCCTGCTCCAGCGCGGGGTCCCCCCCACAGCAGACAGTCCCTCACGAACCCCTCTGACGTGAGTGCTTCCGACGCGGTGCAGTCCCTCAGGAACGCACCGACCCAGCATGGGCTGCCCACAGAGTCATGGCCTGCTTTGGGAGCAGGCACCTCCCCTGGCGTGGGGTCCTCCATGGGCTGCAGGTCCCTCTCTGCCTTGCTGTGGTCCTTCACGGGCTGCTCCACCGCCATCCTCCATGGGCTGCAGGGGCACTGCCTGCCCTCTCCCCACGGGCTGCAGGGGAATCTCTGCTCTGGCTGCCTCCTCCCCTCCTTCCTCACTGACTCCCAGTATCTGCACAGGTGTTTCTCTCACATCCCACTCATCTCTCCGCTGCAGGTCTCAAGAACTGCTCCCTTGTCCCCTTAAATCCATTACTGTGGAGTCCCATCTGTTGTCTCTAAATGGCCCGGCCTCAGCCCGAGGCAGGGCCGCATTGGAGCTGGGGGAGCTTCCAGCATCTTCTGACAGAGGCCACCCGCCCGTGTAGTCCCTGCCTCTGCTACCAAAGCCCCGCCACACAGACCCAACACACAAGGCACGAATGCCTATGCCCAGTTTTGGATGACACATTTTGATAAAGAAAAAAGCACACTAGTATGAAGACGAAAGCAACAAGAAAGATAAGAAGATGAGGAAAGGTTGTAGGAGACCGAAATGTTTAGGCTAAGAAAGGGAAGATGTGGTAACTTTCTTCCATTTTACAGTTAATTGGTATAAGAAGAACAATGGATAGCTCTCTAGAGTCAGTAAGGATAGGAAAAAAATGGAGGAGTTTGTAAGAATTTTGTTTGGTTAAAATAAAAAGATTCTGCCAGTTATATACTAAAGAAAATCCAAAACAGGCTCTGCAGGGATTGCTGCAAGAGATATTTCCCTGGAGATTTGTAAGAACAGGTTGTACAAATAGCCAGTAGGTATGCTCACAATATATTTAATGTGAGGTAAAGCAGAGAGCCATTTCGGTGTCCTGAGGTCTTTTCCTATTCTGCATTTCTGTGATTTAATTTTCACAGGTATTTGGAAGATTATTTTTAATGAATAAATTTGAGCTTGTGGATTTGTTAAAAATTATTCACTGTTTTCAACAGCATATATTGGTCATCTCCTGTAGTATGTAAATCCTATGGTGTTATTTCTGTTCCCTGATAATTCAATTCTCCAGTATTGTACAGTGAGCTTCTGCCAGAAATATATTTCTCCTGCGTGTTTGAAGTTATTTTTTTCTGAGAGCTGATCAAAATGGTGAGTGCAATTTTATGGAAATATTTCTATCAAGATTTTAAAATTCTGGCAAATTATAAGCATTCCCATAAATTGTTTGAAAATTATCCTACATGCTTATCAAATTCTTATGTTTTTCATAAATATCTAGTGCATTTTAAATGAAAAAAATCAACATGATAATGCTTTTCTTTTTAAATGACAAAATAGCAGCTCTGCTTCATGTAAAAATAACACTTCTCATGCAAATGCTCATCAAGAGCAAATACAAATTTCTACAGGTATGGAAAAAGCAGAATGTTACTAACTCCAGATGCTTCTAATCAATTTCTGCCCATATTAATCCAGTTTCCTTCACCGCAGAAACAAAAGCAAAAAAAAAAAAATAGAAAGAGAAACAAACATAAAAATAGCGCTGCCTGAAGGAATCAAGGTTTCCCCTACTTGCAGTTTTGTAATGGCATTTAATAAGCTGTACTGCTATTTCAAAGCCAACCCCAAGAGTGCGTTACTTGTAGCACACGAAAAGGTGTTCCTGCAAAAGTGTGTATACTTTTGTAACAGCACAATTGCCTATTATGACAGGAAAAAGCACAGGTCTGCTAGGATGGCTAAATCAACAGTAGGATGAATGTTAGTATAGCTAAATCTGCCTGGGATTTCTCTTCTTCCCAGCCCAGACCTACACAGCTGTGCTAGCATAAGCCTGAGGTGTTGATTTGGCTTCAGACATTCTGCATTAAGCACCTCACTCACAGTCTGGAAGTATCTATTTGTCTCAATAGCCTTTAAAGGAAGCTCAGTACGACTGGATAGGAGTCATATAGCAATTTCTTAGATGTACAAATGAAATTGCACACTTTTCACAAGTCTAAAGTAGAACAGGAATTGCTGTCACTTTCTTAATATCAAAACTCACAAAATTACTGTAAAATCAGAATACAGCCTTGAGGACTCTTAGAAACGTTATCATCAATGGAGCTGTATTTCTTCTTGAGGACTGCAATCATTTACTTGGTATAGTTAAAGTGAAATAAGAAAAGACATAACTCCATTAAGGTACTGGATACTCATTTGCATAGTTAACACCGGTTCCCTAAAATAACAATAAAAAATGGATTCCAGTGAAGATTCTGACTTCCTTTCTTGATAAAAACAGCAGAAATGTCTCCCAAAGCCACCAAAAGTACCTACAACAGCATGCCAAATGGCCACAAAGTCTGTGACTGCTGATCGGTCCTCTCTAGCGCTGCAAGAGAGAGCAGGATTGCTTCATTGAGTCTAAGCCTACCAAGGCACATCTGTAGAGGGGCATCTCCCCATGACACAGCAAAACTGGAATATTACACTTGCAAGAAATGGCCTGTTACCATTCATTTTTACTTCACAGTGTCTTAAACTAAACTCAGATGAAACCACCTTAGGATTATGACCGCTGATGAAGACAGCTTCAAGAAACCTACATGCCTTAATGAGGGTCCCCAATGTGAGCATTGTACATGGCAGTTGGGTGCAATGAGTTATTTAACATGAAACACTTGAGCACGCTGAAAATTGATTTGTTCTAAAAGCAATGCAAAAGAGCAAGTCAAATACAGCCCTGCAGAGCAGAGGAAGACTGCCACTTCACACCTTCACACCCTTCATTCCTGCACACTGCAAATGTCTGCTCTGTCAAAAGCCTGACCTGCCCGGTGCGCCTACTGGCTTGTGTGCTTTGAGATCTCTGTCAGAAATGTTTGATCCTGGGGAATTAAATCAGAAAGCCTGCCACGTTTTGTGACAGGCAAAACTGACTTATTTTGAAGCCTGGTCGATTTGTCAAGTTGTTGGAATGGCAAGATTGTCACTTGCTATTATCGATGACATACAGTTCGGAGCAAAGCGGGCCATCAAGTTAACTGCACGCAAATTCATTGGGACACCAGCTGCACTACAAACAAAACCCACCACCCCATTAATTGAGGCATTGAAATGTAAGTGACTTCTGGCTGAAAGCATAAGAAAATTCATAAAGCTCAGGCAGTTGAGGAAGAGACGGCCAAAGAAATTGTGACAAGCTAGTTTTAGGCGGTGTTTACTGTCTCTATCACATCTTGCTCAAAAACATGAGTTATGACAGAGGACATCAGCACTTGATAAGGTTGTGTGTTCCCTTGCTTTACTCCACCTGTATGTCTCTCTCTGCAATACCACAGGTGTCAATGAAGTTGCACCAGCACAAGGCAGTGAAGAATCAGGCCAAGCGATTTCATCTGAGCTTTTTTTATTTTTAATTTAAGAAATTTAAGAATTTAAAAGGCTCACGTTTTTGAATTTTCATAATAAAAGCAGTGTTGTTTTCATCAGCTTTCTGCATTTTCAAAATAAATAATGAGCTGTACACCGAGGTACCTGCGTACAGTGATCACGGAGGTACACTTGTTTTGGAGTCTGTTTTATCTGAGGGAAATACATCGCTGTGAATACTTCATCTGTAAAGGATGCGAGTCAATGGAAAATTAGCTCTAAATAGCCCTGATATTTCGAAATGTAAGTTAACCTGATATTTCAGTTGTCAAAGAGCACAGTGGCCTTACTGTTAGCTAATTCCAGTCCTAGGCGTTAGTGACTGGTTGTGAAGCGTAGGATGCCTGTTGCCCCCTGGGGAAAAAAACATGCTTTCAAAAATGGCACAACTCTGCCTCACTTTCCTCTGACAGATATAACAAATTACTCCCTTGAAAAAGGCTAATGAAGTTTACCCATGTATGTTTTAAGGTGCTTTCAATTCCTTGGGCAGAAAGACAAAGCTTTTTTATTGCTAAAATGAATGCAGATATGTGAGAGCAGATAACCAGCTAGTTAAGCATAGAATGTTTCCCAGGTGAAGCAAGAGGCAAAAAGAGCAACCCTCCCTCACGAAGGTCTCAAAATGCTCCATTCAACTGAGGCCTCATTATGGAAAGCTTAATAATGCTTCATTGTTAGGACTGGCTAATTTATCCTTCCTTTTATGCTAGAGATAGATAGTATTGAAAATTAGAAGGATATTCCTGAATTATACGCATAATTTTCCAGGAAGATAGGAGAGCAGAGCTACACCTGAGACAGGTGCGAGACATGTTGCTTACTGCGGCTTTACTACAATGCCAGAACTTGATGAGCAGGGAAATAGTGTGTGGCATATGAAAAAGAGATATTTATAATTCTTGTATGCTGAACTCATCCGTCAGCAAATGTAACCATGTCAAACAAGGAGATATAGATGGTCACATTTTTTCAAATTAAAAAAAAAAAGTCACAACATTTCTGTGCTGGATTCAAAATTAAGTCAGAATTACTCATTTTTCTTCCCCCCCCCCCGCTTCTCTTTTTTCCAAGTGCAATCTCATAGGAAATAAAACGGTAAGTTGCTGGTATGTGTTTCTGTATTTCTCTGGGTTATATTGTGTGAATTATAACGGAAAAAATCAGTAGGATTTTCCATCTCTACTTCTTTATAAGCCACCATTGTAAAGGCAAACTTATGCCCACAGACCAGTTTGTTAAGCATGTTTTCCCCCCTCACTCCTGTTGTTACCTGTCATCCCCCCTCCTCTTGACATTCTCAACTTTTATTTTTGTTTGACATCTGCGTCAGCTTGTAAAGGCCATTATGATGTTGCTGGGCTCTAATCAGAAGAGACATTGTCAAGGTGAGAAGAAAAAGCATCAGTTACATCAAACGTGAGAAATCACAACCTGGTTTGCTGCAAAAACACCAGGGTTTTCCCGTACTAATGCTTCCTCTATTTCCTTGTCCAGCCAGCATAAGAACAAGAAAATAGCATGACAAAGAGGAATCAGTCTGAACCCAAACAAACAAACAAAAAATTTGCTCATCAGCCCTCCTTTACTACAGCTGAAATACCTCATTGATGTTTTCTTTAGTTTCTGGTTTTCTTTCACACATTGCTGCATGCCATTAATTACAAACACCACCCAGATTCATTGCGATGTGTGTCGTTCCCAGCGCCAGGTGATTCTCTAGTTCTCATCTTTAGAAGAAGTCCTTGTGAGGCGTGAAAGGAAAGTGAGGAGAAGTTGGGATTTATCCCAGTGTGCCATCGCTTTCTATAAAGACCTGAGGCTCAGATCTGGTTTACTCCCCTGAGTTGCTTAAGCTGTAAGTGTTTGTGGTCAGCCTGTCATGGAAATATTTATGACAATCCTCAGCTTACTTGTTGAGAATCCTCCCCCCTCTCTCCCAGCCCTGATTTTTTTTTTCCTTTCTTTCTGTGGGGAAAATCTATACTGAACTTTGGTGAAGATCTTGCTCACGGCATCGTTGTCCCAGACTGCCAGGGCTCCCGCCCACCTTTCGGACAGGACTGCAGAATCACTCTCCTCTGGCTGAATGCAGCTCATCCCTAACAGAAGCCAAAGACTAATTATCCATTTCAGAGGCTTTCTTCATGTCACCAGCCTTCAGATTGTATTGAGAACTCATCTGTCTCAGGCTGCTGAAGATGCAAACGTTGTTCTGTGGCTGCGTACTGGCAAGGCAAGGAATTGTTCTTCCTCCTTGCCTGATTGTGCAGAATTATTGTAGACTGTGTATTTTACTCATACTTGTCAGTGCAGCTGTCTCATGCTTTTTAACAAAAGGAGAAAACTTATAGCTGCTTATAGCACTTGGGCTCTTATTCTCAAAAGAAGGCAAAAATCACTGACTCTTTCAAACCCAAGAGTCCAGAAAGAATGCATCAGTGAATTTAAATGTAAATTTTCAAAGGAAAATGCTTCTATATGAGATAAGCATGGCAGCTAAGACACAGACCGGTAGACAGATCAGCAAAAAAATATTTTCCTTTCATTATGAAAAAACAGTAATCTCCATGGTTAGTTTGAGCCTGTATCGCAGGTTGAGAGAATCTCATTCTCATACAGACAGCAGTTTTGATATAACTGCTCAAACCCAACAGCAACCACACTTGCTAACAACTTTCTCTTCCTGTAAGCAGAGAAGAACTGCAAATTTTGGAGCAATCATTGTTTCTCCCAAGCAACTCCATCTGGAATTACAGAGGACACATTGGCAACATTAAGACAGCTGACTATGTAGCACGAGGGAGTACTGATTGTTAAGATTTCTCTTGGGAAATGTAGCTCCAAATGCCTTGTGTCAGTAGAGGCCAGAGGAAAGGACAGGGACAGATTCTTTCAAGAATGCAGTTCAGCTACCAGTTACTTCTCTCTTGAAGCATGTAAGGCAGGGCTGAGCGCTAACTCAGATGTGGGTCAAGAATGACACCCAGTGGACAGACTATGTGGTACTCCCACGGGACTTCATGGGTGTCTACCCAATTCGCTTTTCCTGATACATAATACTGCCTTGCCAGTACGCAGCCACAGAACAACGTTTGTATCTTCAGCAGCAATGGTAGGGTATTACACAATGTCCCGGTCTATATTCTCACCGGCATGCCATGGCAAGAAACCTCCTGAAAACATTTCCTTTCTAGTCCTTTTTATGCATCTATAAGTTGGGATACAGAGACAAAAAGGTCTCCTGTGTTCACACTGGAACATCTTTTTCTTCCCCTCTCTCTCTTTCCAAAACTTGAATCCCTGGTTAGGTATTTCAGAGGATTTTCTCTTTTTCCCCCTCATTTTGTTGAATTTTATACTTACAATATGGGCAGCTTCCCATAAAACTCCAAATCTGTCTAGAGCTGTATTAACTTCTCAGTCATACAAAAAAACCTGACCAATGAGAGTTTTCTAACCAAAATGGAAAAACAGGTTCATAATAAATATTGATGTTGCTTTGGCAGAATGCTCAAAGGGTTTTCCTTTGTCATGACACCATAAAAAAAAAAAAAGCAATGAGAAAACCAGCGGTGCAGTGAATCTGGTGTGATTAAAATCCATTTTTCTGACCTAACAAGGGTTCATTTGTACCTAATAAAACAGAGAGGTACTATGCCCATACCTGTATCATGCTTTACTATCCCAAGGAAAGAGCTGGCAAATAGTTCTGCTCTGCACTGGAGCAGGACCAAGGGACCAGGATTAGACCCAAACGCACAGCAAGGGGGAAGAGGATGAAAGGAGAAATGTGAGGAAGACAGGAGAACTAATTTCTGAGTACGAGACTAGAGAAGTGGGGTCATCTTCTGAGCAAAGCAGAGGTCATACAGGAGAGGAAGCAGAGGTTTGTGGAGGCACCCTGGTACAGCCAAACATCCTAAATTGCCTGAACTGCTTTTAGTGGAGCCCGGACTCCAGAACCCACTGACCTCCACGTTCACATCACCAACCTCATTACTCCTCCTTTAGGCAGGCTTTCCTTTTACTTGTATCTTATCGCACAGAGAGTGCAAACCAGAATCCTTAGACTTTCTTTTGTAAAATCCCACAATATGTTAAAAAAAGATCCCCTCAGAGAGTAGTGCACTCCCGCCTCTGGCCCCCGGGGGTTAGCCCTATGCCTTTTTTACTGACACTGCACTGCTAATCTGAACAAACATACCACACACTCCTTGTTGTGGCAAGACATGTGAACTACTTAGTGCCAAGAAAGGCCTAAAGGCATCAAAGTTTGTGCTTTCATATGTACATGGAGTAGGATTGTCGGTAGCAGCAGTGGAAGTGATTTCTTCCTGTCTCACCCTCACTCCTCCCTCAGAGTGGTACTCAGAGCGAATGCATCTTACTCCCCCTTTGTTTGTCCTTACTGCTCACATAGTCCCTTCTCTGAACAAATAATGCCTTTTTATACTAACGCCTACACCTGTTTGAGTATATCATCTCCTGCATCACTAATATCTGCAACCTGCAAAGGATATCAGCTGTAGAATTTGCCTCTGAATTCAGTGTTAATCTCCCATGGGCTCACACCTCCTGACCTTGTTAACCTCAGCTTTGAGCATCTAAAATAAAATCCTGCCTAGCAGGCTATTTCAGCTGCGTGGTTAATCCAGGAGATCTCTCAGGTCAAAGGCTTAGATTTTAGCTGAGGCCCTACTGCAGCACGTCTGAAACACTCTGCCCGTGTAAGGAGCTTGGGAAACCTGCAAAAAAAGGGTCAGAGGCAGAGTTTATAGCATCATCTTTTATCAGATTCTTCTCCAGGTGCCTCTCGGCTAAGATCTATTGCACACAGCAGCCCTCTGCTCCATCCAGCCGGGCCCAGCAGGACAGTTACTCATTACAAGTGCTGGTGTCAGTAAACCGTCAGTTCACATAACACGCTGGCCTTTCCTCAGGCTGGGGGTAGTGGTCTTCTACCACCTTCTCATCTCAGCCTCCCCACGCTTTCTTCTCCTAAAAGGAACTCTTCCAGCATCTAGGTATGATGTCTGGGGTTTTTTGTGTTGATTTCTTCGTGGTTATGTGGCTCATTTTTTGTTTTATTTTGTTTTTTTTTTTTTTTAAATCTACTGACGTTTCTATTTAATCACGTTCCAGCAAATTGCTGTATCTGCCATATTTTCTACACAGCTACAACTGTACTAAAGGCTTCCTTCATGAACTATGAAAGACTCAGACACACACTGTTCCTCACTGGGACAGTAGAAACAAAAAGATAGCAAACTGTAAGCTTTCTTATTTCAAGATTATTTTTGGGGGGGAGTCTACTATAAAAGCAACTAACCCCTTTCAATATTCCTTACCTCAAATTCCTCTCTATATTGTTTGTTTGTTTCCACTGTTGTTAATAGGAACAAGGCAACCATTCTGCTACACGTGCTTCCAAATAACCAAACTTTTTGCACTGTTACCCACCTTTTGTAGAAGGAGCAGGGATGCTAATTAATTCTCCACACCTGATAGAAATCAAATTTCTGTCAAGAACAGTGGGGCTATGGCTGGGCTTGTGTTTCATATTCTATCCTCTATCTTAATTTTTTTCCTTTTTTTAATTGATAAAACTTATGCACTGATGGAATCTCAAATTTAAACATTTAGGAGTTTGTCATCATTCAAGGTACACTCTCTCTTTTTCCCCATGGGTCTTAAGGGATCATCTGAAGTCTGAGAGTGTGCTTCTTCAATGAGAAGAGAGAGTGGAAAAGGAAAACAAATGTAGTGCTAAAGCAAGTTTTTTGTTTTGAAGGTTTGGCAAGCTCCAACAGAGAGTTTAGACAGGCAGATGTCCACGCAACAAGCAAAACCATTGCAGAAGTTCTGTTTTGTGGCATATTCTGTCTTACAACATTTTGGTAATGATGTTTGTTGGTAGCGAGCGGTCAAAGGTGTCCTGGTCATTAGATGAAGCCAAGAAGATAGCATCAAGGTTTATAAACATGCCCCACATTAGGAAGACCAGCTTATTCATGCAATGCGATGGTAGTCCTCAATGACGTTTAAAGACAGCTGATCTACAATGGACATAAAGGGCATTATTTTCCAACACAGCAATCAGTGAAATTAATCTGCTTATTGTACAACTCTCAGTTCCACAGTGTTATTTCTCTCAATAAGGCAAAAAGCTTTGTAAATTTGAAGAAAGGATTTGGAAGGTATAAGCACAAGGTTAGCGTCTGCTGACTAGTATCCAAGAGAATCTCACAAGAGAAAATACCATCGTTCTCATGCTTCAGGGCACAAGACAGTCTGTCTTTGGAGGTCAAGAAGAATTCCCTTTATACTATTGCAGAGTTACATGCTATTACTACAGGGGATTTTTATGAGGACAGGTCATATGTTTTCAAAATTTGCAATCTTGATAAAATATCCAAGCAAACTGTTAACTTCAAAAAATAAGCATTGCTGTGAAGACTGTTTTCCATTCTTTGAACATTTGCCAACTTTGTTGAGAAATGCCTGTATTTCACATTTTTAGAGGGGTTTATAACATTTCTGAACATTGTCAGAAATTTAAGATATATTTCTTATTTTCCATATCTTGCTTTGACTAGTGAATGCTCACAGAAAGTTTTGGAGACAGGGTAACCACACAGTGACTCTTTCAGATAGGCTTCCTCATCCTGTGGTTTTCAGGAGTGTGCCTCCCTGCCTTTAAAACCTGTCTACGTACCTCAAAATCTACTTTTGCATCTGCATACTCTGCAGTAAACACAATAGTGCAAGAACTAATCTAGAGCTTGGCTTTATGTGTATGATTAAAGGCACTACCCTTTAGCCTTAGGGTCCAGTTATCATTATTATTTATAGATCATTATTTTATACTAATAAAGTGTGTCTTCTGCAGAACCTCAAAGAAAACCAAGCAAGAGAAGAAGCCAGTGGAAAAAAAACCGCAACAACTGGTACATGAGCACTTTTCCCCTTTTTGTCTGTATTCTTTGGTCATCGTTTCCCTGTGATTATTTCTAGTTTCAGCTGTATCAGTATTTGTAACTATTTAGGTTCCATACATACAGCAGCATGTATCCAGACACTTTACTGCTAATTTCTGAACTTACTGTCTTCTGCATCACGTATTCCCCACATAATTCTATGGATATTAAATGGCAAGTGGGTGCGTATCTCAAAGGATGAACTGCTTCTAGGCTTGATACATCTGATTTCTAGAGGCAGGAGATTTCAAAATTTTGATGTGAAGGAAAATTCAGCTTTTAAAAAATTTATTTTCTCTTCACCTCAAACAAAACTACCTTATATCCACACTTCTGACTGCTGCACAAATTTCTAAAGCTTTTGGAACTACCAAAATGTTTAAAATTCAAAACAAGTTGATTTGGTTTGTTGATGCTGAAATGTTTCATTTGATTGCATCAAAATAGTTTATTCTATTAATGTGAAAATATTATAACATAATTTTCAATCTTCAGTACAATATACCATTTAAAATCTCATATAAATACAATATAAAAATTAATATGGTTATAACAAAAATCAATTAATCAAAATGGTGCAGTCAAAATGATATGTTTCACCTTACCAAAACCAAAATGTTTTGACATTACCAAAATAAAACAAGACAGCTGAAGTGATTTGTTTCAGCCCCTTTCCAATAAAAATTTCATCAAAATTGACATATTCTCCAGGAACATTTTGACGCTGATGAAACAACATGTCACAATGAAACACGGTTCTATTTACAACGTTTTTGTTACCCTTAATTTTAGGAAAAGAAAAAAAATACATCCAAAGGGCTGGCTGCAATGACACAGCAGATTTTGCAGTCATACATTCACAGGTGCCTGGAGGCACTAGCATTCGAAGTATTTCTGGCCACTTAGATCTTTAATTGTCTTTCAAAAAATAACCCAGTGTTTCCTAGATTGTTCCTTAGGTGAAGATGACTCTAAAAAGTTTGTCATTCCCCATTCTTTGCTACAGTGAGAGTACAAGAATAGCTGTAAGCATTTCATGACATCTCTCTCTTCTTGTCTTCTTTAGTTTATGATTGAGGGTGATTATCCCTCCTGCACACTTACCCTTCATGCCCCTTCTCCTCATTTCCATGGTACAAAAGCTTGGGAAAGCTCTCTTTTACCTTCTCCATGAGTATTCATAGGTCTAATTAAGTTAAATTCAGCTTGTCTGATTTGAGAAGTCTTATCAGGAATACTTAACCTGTGCAAATAATATGCATAGACTGAAGTATTCCTTCTGAATGCTAATTAACTGTCATACAAGACTTCATACAAATCAAATGTCCAAACGTACCAGAAGCCTTAGAGGGAAAGGGGGGGGATGAGGGGAGAAAAAAAAAAGAACATAAATGCTTTAGAAAAAGTAACAAAAATCCTGTGCGGGAGATTCAGAGCAGCCAAATAACCCCAAGCACATTTCCTGATTTGTATTGTGACACTGCCTTCTAATTTTAACTGAGGAAGGATGGAGCTCAGCCATTCCTCCACCTGGGCTGCAGACTGAAAGAGGGTGAAGAAGGGATTAAAAAAACCTAGGAGGGTCAATTAGCCTTCTTCATTTTCCAGGACCATATTTTTAAACTGAATCTTGCAGAAAGCAAGTGATAATTAATTCTGTTTAGCTCTTTTTAGAGTGACTACATTCACATCTATGTCTTCCCTTCAGTCTTTCATGGGGTTTTTTTTCCAGATCTTCTGACCTTAGATTATAACTGTCTCAGGCCACACCTCTATCTTTTCCCAGACTAGTCCTTCTAATATTCAGAGAGGAGTCCAACAAGCCAGACTCAGACTCAAGTAGGTGGCTGCCATGAACCTGAAGATCACCAAGAAGACTCCCAGGACTTGCCACCTTCACAGCCCGCAGGGGCACTCTGACTCTGGCAATGCAATTGATCTCACTGGACCTAAAGATACATGATGTACTTATCAAATCTGAGCCCCTTTCCACATGTTACCTACAATCAAAAAAAAAAAAAAAACAGAAAGAAAATTTGGGACAGGAATCCATTCAGCCTGTTTCTGGCATTTGCATTTGGGTGAGATGAACCATGCTATAGGAGAGCCTCTTTCTCTAATGTGGTTGTATGGATGCTTAGTACAATGATGACATCAATAGACATCCATGATGTTAATGCCTGAAATCAGACGAGATAATTTCCTCATCAAGTTCACTAGCTGGAACGTGTTATGTCATAGGGTACCAACTTCATCCACACCATGACCAGGCACAAGTATGCCAGGGCTCTCTGTGTCCCTGTGCCTGAAGTTTCCTTTGAAACCAGGATGAGAGAGATGTGTATGTGAAAGGGCTGGTGCTCAATGGACCATGCCCAAATACAAAGTCTGGAAGTTGGTGGTACAATATAACAGCTCTTTTGGACCCCCATAGAATTTCATATCCTGATGCATGAAAATCTGGAGTACCAAGAGCTACAAAGCACTTCGATCAGTGTACCTAAGACACCCAAAACCTTCTTTCTACATGTGTTTCTTATTATTGTCCAATTTCTTTCACTGTTGAGTAGGTCAGTTCATCCTCTCTCTTAACATTCCATCTAATTCCAGTGGCTCTGTACTGTAAGAATTCAATTTCAGACTCTTTCGCCGCTATCAACCTTAATTTTTCCCTTCCACAGTTTCCAACTCTTTCTTCTTATCCTTTCATCTTCTGATACAGTGAATTAGTTTTTTCTTTCCGTCTTTTATATTGTTACTGTAAATGCATCAGGCGATGTTCAAATCCTTTTCACCTTCCAATCTTGTCATAATTTCTTTTGTCTAAATTTGTATTTTCTCTATTCTTTTCAAACCATTTCTTCCTTTTCAAGCTCAGCATGGAAAAAAATGGACAGTATTGCAAGGCTACACAGAAGGTCACTGTTATCTCCACAGCTTTGCATGAGATCCTGTAAAATGTGTAATCTGAACTATATAGTCCAGACATTCCTGTGTTCTGTTATGTCCTCCCCATTCTCAGACACACAGTATCCAGTTGTCTTTTTTGATCTTCTTCCATCAACAGAAATTTCTTTTATTGTAATCCTCCACTCTATAGGCAGAGGTGTCCGTTATATCACAGGACAAGTGGACATAAGATTTATACTCATGTGAATTCTGCTTTTGTTTTATTCTTCTGCGAAGTGGTTTATTCAGAGCCAAAGTCCTAAAAATTATGGAATTAGGAATGTAGTATGGGAAGACCTGCCATTGCATCTTGAGTAGTCCCTACTGGGTGTATTTTTGTTTAGTTCTCATTACTATAAGCATTTCTATTTTCATACTTTAAAACCCCCCTTCCTTCTGTCTTCTTTTCTGCCCTTAATTCAGAGAATAATCTAATATACAATACTGTTAATCATGAAGAAATGTACATAATTATGTGTAGTGTGCAAAGACAAAATTGTTTACTATGCATTAACACCAGTACTGGTATTACTGGATAAAGCATACAGAAAAAGCTGACTGATAGAAACACTGATGGGAAGAATTTGACTGATGGCCCTATGTGAATGACTAATACATGGATGTATTACACGGATGAACTGGAAGGACAGATGAATGAGATAAATCAACAGACATATAGATTGATAAATGGAGTGTAGCTGTATTGAAGGGAAAGATAGGTAAAAGGAATATTACAGAGAGAGTGAGTGCAAGTATTCTTGTGGAATTTCTTCTGCTATAATGAACTCTGAAGGATCTCTTCGGGAATCAGCTGGTTAAATGCAGCTCCTTCTTAGCAGGGAAACTAAGTTCACCCCATAGAGGTGCAAGGAAGAAGACAACAGCCTTTGAAAAGCAGGAATCTGAATTTAGAACAGAAATCACAAAAATGTATTTATGAGAGGAACACTAGGAGAAGATTAAACCTTAGCAGAAGACCTAGTTAGGGATATAATGAGAAAAAACATAGAATACATTTGCAGGTAAAATGACACACACCCCCTCTTTTTTTTTGGCCAGTGAAAGCAATAATTTGGATGTAGTTTTCATTTCACATATGTTTTCCTAAATGCCATTCACGCTTTTTAAAGGTCAGTATTTCACGTTTTGAACCTTAGTGACATTGAAGCTTAGGAAGAAGTGGGCCTTCCATGTACACATGCGATGCAGTGATCTCTCTGTAGAAACACTAAGGGTGCAATAAGATGATATGTGGTTACTCCCCCGATGCTAGCATTTGCTGCTAAGGGTTTCCATTAGCAGAACTAGATAGCTCAAGAAGCTCAAATTTAAACAGCGGCTCCTCTAAGCTGCTGCTTTATATCTCCCCAGGGAGGTAGTGCTTGTAACAGTACGTTTATTAATTCATCCCATTTTGTTTTTCAATATGCACTTTTACAATGTTCTGTGCATGCATATTGTACAAATATTTGTGGGACTTGAGCCTCCTAGGTAATAAATTCTAAACATCTCCTGCTCAAGTCAGCCAGGTGAAATAACCAGAAGCTACCACTGCTCAGGACCAGTAGCCTTCCCTGCATACGGCCCTGCTAGCAGCTCTTTAGCAATCCACTGTCTCATTTATGCTGGAGATAAGGCACAGCATCAGCATTTAGTAGCGAGCTACCCAGTCTGCACAGAACTTTTCAGAACAGATAAAAATAACTGATGCAAACCCACATCAGATTTTCACGTACTTTAATTAAAAAATTATTTCTACTGAAGAACATGTATCTTTGGCCAGTATTCACCAGAAAACTGATGTGTTTTGAGTTGACTATGCAACTCATAGCAACAGAAGTCAGAGGACAAGATTCCTTCTACTTATATAAATAAGACCTCTGAGGGAATAAATACGGAATGGTAGAAATGACATTTTTCAGCTTACTTTGCAGACTTTGTTCTCAGTTACAGTAGATATGATTTTTGAGGCTATTAATTTCGACATAAATTTAAAATCTGGTTGAATGTGAGAAGCAACATTGCAGAAATGAACCATGGCACTTCCCATTATGTGCTCTCAGTATGTCTTCTGAGTAGTTTCTGATTAGCTTGCTGGAAACATTACATTGTCAAAAATGCAGAGAAAGCCAGCTGTGTTATCTTTTTGTCTTCTGAGCAATGCAACACCAATAACGACCAGCTGACTTCTGATTCCTTTATTTTTCCCTGCAATAGTGAGGTGCCATGCATTTCATACACTTGGCAGGGCTACCTTTCTAGCAGGCTGAAGAAATTAATTTTGAGCTGGAAATCAAAATACAGAGTTCACTGAGAAAGGATAGAGATAAAATGCCAAGATGATTTTGTTTGTTTGTTTGTTTCATAGTCTCAGTTTTTTGCTTTAACCACACAGAAGGAAAAAAAAAAAGAAAAAAGAAAAAAATTTTGTTTTCTAGATTTGCTTAAGTCATATATTAAATGTAATTTTTCTGATGATAAGGGATGTTGCAGTGATTGCTCTGACAACAGATACAATCTTCTTCTACTTCATAAAGCAGTTACAGCAAAGCTCTCAACTTGGCCATCAATTCCTTTTTTGTAAATGCCCCATTCTTCTCTGCCTCAGAGAGAAGCCTTCCTCTTCCACATCCCCAGCATAATTTCTCTTCTTTGCCCCTGTCCTCTAAATGGACTGCCCATCCTGGAAGAATAGCTGGATCCTTATATTTCCATATACTTCTGTCAGATAGCTATTTATTTCCAGTTATACTTGGTAATTCACATGAATACATCTGTTAACCAGGAAATAGCCCACATACATATACCAAGCTCATTTCTCAGTTACAAGTGAAGCACTATTGGATATTAGTAATTCCGCCCGTCATGGTTAATCTTCAACAATGTGAACTAAGTTATTGCTGAATATGGTCAAAATGTTTCTTTTACTTTGTGTAGAAACTTAGAAACTCCTACTGCAAAACGCAAGACCAAAAGGCTTCCATCTCACATTGCTGTCTGTGTTCCACAGAGGAGTTGTGGTTGAGGAGTCTTGAGTTCCCTCGTGCCACTCAGCTGAATTCATTCTCCCTTCTGTTTTGGTCTTCCTTTTTGGCAGAGGAAGCTGTCTGTCATTTACTGTGATGTCATTTATTACACGTTGATCTTAAATCTAAAGAAAGATGTATAATAATTTCTGTCTTCCCTCTCAGTCTTTACTTTTTGATTTTTATAAGGAATTATTATTCTCTTTAGGTATCAAACAACACACAAACGCATATAAACAATACCAAAAAACCCTACCTAATAAAAAATCCAATTTCTCTAGTTGTTTCAAAGGCTACTTTTGAGGGGGGAAAATGCAGATAATTTCTAATTTTTCAATCTTTCTTAAAATGTCATTGCCTGTCCGGCATGGATTAATCTGAATATTGTTGTGATTTGAATGCCATCAAGCTGATTGCTGAGGTTGGCAGAAAAAATGCTGGCACCTGGTCAGCCTCCGGTTTTAAAAATGCATGAATACCAGAATAATTACACTTTATTGTACCTGCTAATTTCTCCTGGAAAATACCTTAATAAATTGATTGCATGTTTCAAGAAAACCTGTAATGAGAGGATTATTTACAAAGGCCACACAGAAGCTGTTATTAAAAAGCAATCAGAAGGAGAGAGGAACAATGGCAGGAGGGCTCAGTGGGGAAACCTTAGTGGTGGGGAGTTTAGGATTTGGTTTGTGTTATCTTGCTGACATTCTAATTAAAATTTATTTCTCCCATTTCATTACTGTCTCACACTTCATCTGAATTAGCTTTCATATTTGGTTAAGGAGAAAGTCATTTTCGTTACACGCCAGGATGAGGCAGCACCAATCTCTTTGCTTTCATTTCTTAGACCCGAACCTACAAAATCCTAATGTTCAGATCTGGATTCTGCTGATGTTGGATTTGAGAGTGCTGTGTGAGAGGGTTTTCTGGGGCACCTGCAAGCAGCAGGGTCCAACGGAGAAATGGCCCTATGGCTTGTCAAGTGGACCCTGCAATCCTGCAGGAAATGGAGCCTTTAGCCAGACCTTTTCAGGCACAGAGTTCAGCCTGTTTGTTGATTTAAGATGCTGACAGCATGGAGAAGCCGACCAGATTATTAAGCCCAGTCCTGCTTTAAACGTTGAAAATTTTAAATTGTAACTGAAATAAACATCATATTACACAAAAATGGCATATTATGCCAGGTTACCCTCTCTTCCCTCTCCTCCAATTAGTAAATAGGTTTTTAAAAACAAACAAAAAATTAAGAAACTGGGGATTTTGAGGTGTGGAAAAAAGGATTAAAAACATAAAGATGTATAATGAGTTATAATTAATTAGCATATGTTTGTGCAGCCCCAGTAAACCCAAGCACTACGTAATTGCTGTAGTTATGGGAAAGGAGGTCTAAATGATTAGGAAGGCTGGGTTTAGTATAGTGGTACCAGCATCTGAAGAGCATAAATTCAAAGGAGGGAGAAGCGTGCAGGATATGAGTAATGTTCCCGGGAGAAAACAGCAGAAGGGCTGGAGCCTGAACCCTGCATGGATGCCAGGCAGGCTCAAAGCTGCTTCCCTGAGCAGTGCTCTCACTTCTTCCCCCGGCAGTAATGCAGCCAGATGGGCAATGGCTGGTAGTTTACCCTGGGCCTAAATGTAGATCTAACATAAAGGATTTTCTGAATTCTTGTCAATTAGTTTTTGTAGGACTCGCTCAAGGAACTCATAAAATGGTTTTGCTTTTGTTTCAAAACAGTTCCAGGGAGGGGGCAAAGTACTTTTCGTGGAAATTCTTGAGAAAAACACATGACCAAACCCAGAATGTTTTAACTGGGAAGCGATGATGCAGTATCTCACGGGAGATGCAATTAGTTATGTCCTGTTTGTGCCCATGCACAGGTCAGACATCTGCTCTGGCAAGACAACAGGTGAGCAACCACCACCTCTTTTCTCTAAGGACGGAGACTGCAGAGCATCATAGGAAAGATGCATGACCACCCATACCCATTCCCAAGGCTGGAAGGAACCATGAGGCCCACAGATAAACTCTGGCACGTGGTGACTGTCCTGTACAGAGTTGGTCAGTTTGTGTTAGGATCTCTGCCTTGACAAAAGGTGATGTGACATTACCTAAATCACTTACAAAGAGGCTGTCTATAGCATTCTCTCTGTCACCACTAAAACCATTCTCAGTCCAGCTTCTTTTTCCTTATCCACTTCAAAGCTGGCATCACATTGTTTGAGGTGCTAAAAAAATAGACTGTGAAGACCATAAAGTGAAGGGGAAGGAGTTGCTCTTGCTGTGTGTAATAAGACTATACTAGAAGACTCATTCTGTGTAACATCTTTCAAAATAACTGTTGTCTAAAATGATTCAGGATTAGTAATTGAGATACAGCAGTGAATATAACATATAGGTTACATTAAATCAGTCTATAAAGTGAAAAATTAACAGAGCTTTCACTTACGAGTCTAATAAGAGATTTTAAAGAAAATGAGAAAGGAGAGACAAGCATGATGAGGTACACTCCTAGCAGAGATGCAAAACATGATAAAGACACAGTGGCGTGAAGTGAGACAGGACCTTCTTCTAGGTAGCAAGGATTACAGAGAAGGCGCTCACATTGAGAGCAGCAAGCCAGGAGAAGATAGTGACAGAAGCCACAGTAAAAATAAGGAGAGAGAAGCCCAGGAGGGTGGGTGGCTGCAGCAGGTGTCTGGAGGACAGTTTTGAACTGGGATTATCTGCAGACAATGGTCCTGCTTCCCTAGCCAAGGTTCCTTCTGGGCTACAGCAGAAAACCTGCCAGGTACTCAGATCAAAAGTAGGACCAAAATCATCTGCAGTCTTTTAGCAGCTCCTTGACAGGGTCCTGGTGGACAAAGTCTGAAGATATTGGAGTCTTGGCAACAAAGTCATACCACAAGTTGAACTAAATTAAGATGATCAGCTCTGGCTCATTCAATGCAGCTTTTCCCTCCAGTATACCTGTGAGCATATATCTTTGTTACTTTCCTACTTTTGTTGTTACTGTTTTTCTTTAAGGTGAAAACAAATTTTACTCCAAAGTAAATGTCGCTCCCACTTGTATGAGTTCCCTTCTCACCAACAGCACTTTTTTCCACCAACCTATAAATCCTCAGAAGAGCTAAATGTAACAAAACCTTATATCTGGCAGTTTTATTATGAAATGTGCGGGCTTCTGGCAACTAATATAGTAGAAAATGATCATCATCGTTACACTGCTTAGTTTTATGGTATGTTAAACTACTGATGTACTGATTCAAGAAAAATGCCTTCAGCACATAGCTGCATGCCGAGGCATTCTTTGATTTACGGAAAAGCTGACTCTACTGAGGATCTGCAGTAACGTACAATAAGCTCTAATCTTTACTCGTATTAGAATCTGCCTGTCTAGTACTTTGCTGTGGTATCTAGGGATCTTTTATGATACCAAATGTGTAGCAGTTTTTCAAATAAGCATGACCTCTAACACTCTGCACATAACGTCGTATGCAACGTCCACTGTGAAACATCCCTTCCCCCTGAAGCTGGGAGGAATGCGTTGCAGGATATTAAGCCAAATCATTGTAAGTCCAAACCACTGCCTGATGCTTCAACTGCAAATCCATTTAGCAGTCAGTGCAGTTTCTTGAACACAGATATAATCTGCTGGTCATGGTAAGTGTTATTTTGATTTCTGCAGAGCTTCATTCCAGGCTAGAAGTTCCCAGGTAGTTCCAGGAGCACAGGAAAAGTAATGAATCAATCCACACTCAAGATGACAAAGGTTTGGCTATCTGGGACCAGATTCCCTACTGGAAAAAGAATGCCCCAGCTGGTTTCTGAGCACTGAACAGAAACATAGTTCTGACAGAACACTGATTCCTGTCTAACAAATGGCAAATGAACTAACAGCATCAGGAAATGGATAAGGAAATGCAAGTATCCCTCTCTAGATATATTTTTTCCATGAGAAGTGGTAGAAATATAAGTTTGTATGCTTTCAGGTTCTTGGGTAATACTGATATTGTGAAATTTTGCCCGGAACTGTTCCCTTCAAAATGACCACATGCAACAACTCCCCACCATCCTCCTAAAACTGAAGAGTTAGCTATGGTCAGAGATCTGCTTGTGACAGACATAGGTTGCTGCTTTAAAAAAAAACAAAAAAAAGCCCTTCATATTCTAGGAAATGGCTTTTTTTTTTGGATGCAAATTTATTTTGTTTGCTAAACTGTTTTTAGTGAGTTCCTCTGGCTATCTCTGCCATCCCCTGTGGAAGTAGACTGTAAGCACCAATGCTAATGGCTCCTTCCGGACACCTCTGAGGGAGAGAGCAGTTGCCGCGTACAGTTCACTGAATCTGTTACTCACATGCAGCTATTGGTCTCTTACATGAGCACAAAGCCCTGGTAAGTGCTGGACCGCCATGTAAGTTTTCTTTGCCATTACTGGGTCTGAATCTGTTTAACATTTTCATTAATGATCTGGATGATGAGGCAGAAGTACCCTTAGCAAGTTTGCTTATGACACAAAATCACATGCCAAGACTCCTCAAGCAGATGAGCAATTGCCTGATGTTCCCTCCGGTAAGGTCTTCCTAAGCCAGAGGCCTTATCAGACTTGTAAGTCTTTCTTTCCAGCTACTGAATAAGATAAAACTTCCCATTACACTGAGTTTGTCAAGGTTATATATCAGGAATCACGTAAGCGTTGTGAATCAACAGGTCTGTATTGATCCAATCCACCCAGTCAAGTTCTTAGAAAGGGAGAAAAGAAGGAGGAGGCCTAAATCTCATAATATTCCTTGGGACAGATATAGCTCTTTTGGAGAAGTCACAGTCGGTACAAGGAACTGTATTTTGTTTATGCTTCTATGAATAGATGTGACTCATCAGAAGTAGAAATATGCCATCCTCCAACCCCCAAAATTAGATACTGTGGGTTTTTTTAAAGATAATCCTACCATTCCTCAAGCAAACACCTTTTACTGGATCATACATTCAGTGATGCCTCACTCTCTCATCTATTAGTATAAACCAGTGCAGCTCTGCAGTTCATTTCTATTCGTTTCTTGGGCCTAGCCAGAATTATTCTACTCTTATTTGTCTGCTTGCTATAAACTGGGAAGTTTTAAATATTTCATATTCATAACTAGCAAATAAACTCAAACTCAATTAAACACCTTCTCTCGCTTCAGTATTTAAAGACGTTACCAACCACTCTTAAATCCTGCTGGCTATGTATATATTATGGTTTGTGGTATGTCTTCAGTGCCAACGTACTGCACATTTCTTTGTTAAACAAAGATGAACACACGCTTGCAAATATAGGTACAGATACCTGGATGTGGATGTGTTCACTTGCTTTTTACAGCTTACTTATACACACACATGTCCAAGCAGGAGTGTATCTGTCTACAAAGCCTGGATTACCAAAGTGACAAACAGCTTGGGCTTACCTTTGGTTTTAAACCTGTTTAAAGTATCTGGAATTTCTGGTCAACAATCCTTTTAATATCTGCTCCTTTTCTGTTTTTTTCAAGGTTGGCTTTCAAACAGATATAACTAGGAGCAATAGGTGTTTTGTCCAATGAGTGTTTATTCAAACACACACACACAGAGCGCAATGACGTTTATGTGTGTGTGTCCACATACCTGCAAATACATCCGTGCATACGATTGTTTGTGCGTAACAGTAATCTTTCAACTGGAATCTTGAAAGCTCTGGAGGAAGATTAATACATTCTATTTCAACGTAATTTATTTTCCCTATTTTCATGGTAAAATAGTCGTGACTTAAAGGACACATAGTAAGGCAAAGAAAGGCCTTGAAATACTGCTCAAACCTCCAATGTAAAAACTGCGTGTGAGTCTACAGCACAGCTAGATGGACTTACAAGTAAAATGATTGGTAATTACAGTTGCAGAATTATATCAGCATAGAGGAAACACACAGAAAGGCCTGCAGCTGAAATGCTCAGGCAACCAACTTTGTTTAAGTCGGTAACTTGCTTTAGTGTCACCACATTCCCACAGCCACGGCTACCCATACGAACATACCACTGCACGATTTAGGAGCTGTTTTGTTCTGGCTTTTTATTCTATTTCCATTTGCCCATATTGGAAGTTGGTCCTTTAGGGACACCTGCAACTTCTCTCTTTTGTGATAATGCATGAGCATGTGTGGCTTTGAGAGCTCTTTATGTAATATTTCCATTAACAAGCTGTAATTAAACCACCTAATTAAAAAAGCACTCATTTATTTAACAGGGGTTTTATTTTTTTAAAGAAAGCCTAACAGAACTGTGATTAAGTTCCTCTGTTAGATGAGCATTATGGCTTTTCATAAGGCTCTTAATTACTCAACCCAAAATGTTCAATAAATTAAATTAAAAACATAATTTTATTTTTCTGAAAAGAAAAGAAAATAACACACGCTAAAGCAAAAAGCTGTTGCAAAATATCCATTAATATAGTAGGGATTATTTTTAATGTGTTGTGCATTTCAGCCTAGACAAAAGCTGATTAGTGATGTGAAATATAGTGAATAAAATTTTGCACTTATTGGACAAATAGGTAATTGTACTTTTTATTCCCAAGATATGCCTACTATTAGACCACAGGATCAGCCTTCTTGGGCCACGGCAGTGGTCTCCCCAACCCAGCACTTTTTTCCCAGCTGGGGTAAGGTGAGACACTATCCAGAGAGAGCACACAGCCCTGGGCACTTTCCTCTGTCTCCTTGGTTTTCTCTGCATTCACCTTTGTTGGATCGGGATGTTAGGGAATTTAGTGCCCATTTACAGCTCTTTCATCTGGGAATTTGCCTAATCCCATTTTGAGCCCGCTGATGCCGTCTGTCTCTGCAGCCTGCTGGGCCAGCAGCTTCCAGAAGTTCCCAATCATCTACTGTGCGAAGAGCTGCTTTCTTCATCTGTTTTAAACTGTTGTCCTATTAGATTTTGCCAAGTGCTCTTTCGTTTTGTTCTAGCAGGATTTAGAGAATAACAATTATATGTTCACCTTACCTGTGATCTGTACCTTATCATAACCTTAACAGAAATATTCATTTTATTTTCAGTTTCCAGTTACTATTCCTAAACATGACCATTCTCATCAATATTTCCCAGCCTGATTGTCTGCCCTCACTCACTCACTTTCACAAAGATAAATGTTTCTGAGGGCAGAAATCATTCATCAGAAAGGGGGGTGCAACTTCCAACAATGAAGTTATGGTTTCTTCTCAGGCTAAAAAAACAAACTTGTACTCTACTGAGACACTGTGGTACCTCTGGGTTTTCCAAAGTTTGACAGGAGTTAGCTGCCTTGTGGGAAAGGTACTTGACACCTGCCTAACTCCCTCAGATCAGTCATACTCAGCCCTGACGTGGTGGGGCTCAGTGCTCAAATTTGCTCAGACTCTTAAACTCCCTGCATGCTTGAGGGGCTCCTTGGGCAGCACCCTCCCAAGAGGACCAGGCACACGCCTGGCCCCAATAGGACAAGACTTTTTGGCTGCTGGAAGGCACAGTATCGCAGCAGACACAAGACACAAGGGCTGAGAGCAACCAGTCTCCCCTGCGTCTCTCGGTCTGCCCCTGCTGCTTACACACAGGCAGCATGATGGAGAAGGAGGGATCAGCCTAATCTGAATACAAATGGGAGAGGAAAGAGAGAAAATGAAGAGAGAGTAGATAAAAAGAGGGGATTTGTGGAAACAAAGCACAACCCCACTAGTTCAAGTGTATTTGTGGTTGGATTGGACCCATATCTTTTGCCGTGTTAGGGTTTGCCTCACCGCCAAGCCCAAGGAGAACAAACAAATTAGGCCAAAGGAGGGTGTTGCTGTTTAGTCTGAACACAGAGCAGCGATATGTGAAATGAATTTCTGTATACTTAATCTTAGCCAAATGAGGCTGTCAGATGTTTGTTTCTCCAACCTGCCTCAGCACTTTATACCAAGACGAAAATGTTCCCTGGGTGTAAAGTACGAGCAAGCGAAACGAAAAACCATGAATGCAAATATTTATCATTTTCTTTCTCATTAGCATTCCTTGCTCAAAAGCCAGACTGTGCTGCTTGTGCCTCCTCCATGTCTATAAGTTGCCTGGCTCCCTTGTTTCTCTTCCCACAGGCAGCAACTAATAACAGCCTGCTATTTGAGGTAGTCGCGTGGGAGTGCTGCAGCGAGTAGGGGAGTAGGAGGGAGTGTGAGTGTTGCCCCATGACACGCACCCAAACTTCCAGGAGCTGTTGCCTGTACTTCACTCTGGAAGCTGGAAGCTGGGTTGCGGGTGAAACCACCAGCTCCTTGGTGGTTTCAGTGATCTTAGGCTGACCTGCAAGGGTCTGAAGTACCTCTGGCTCCCGAGCGGGCCCTAACTAACCAGACAAAGCAAACAGGACAAATGATGTCTAGATACAACTCAAACTGAGGAAGTCAGGGATTGGGTTTCGATATTGAGCTTTGAATTGCAGGAATTCGGGATCGAGGGTGCAAAAGCAATTCTTTGCAGATCCCTGTTCTCAGTTAAAACACAACAGCACCCTTTAAACAGGACTGATCCACCCACTTGGACTTGAAACACTAGGCATAAAGTCAATCGTGCAATATGAGTTTCCTGGCACCACGTGAGTGGCAGGTTAATTTGTGGTTCAGCCTGGGTTTTGATCCATGTTTTTCCCTTCAGAGAGAGTACTTCTGCAAATCTCCCACACACAGGGACTGCAGATCTCCCATATAGATTGAACCAGGGAAGCCACATCCAAAACTTCACAACTGTTTTCTCTGAGCATTTACTTACCTCTCCAGGCAGCCAGGTTTGGGGCAAAGGGCAGGAGGCATTGCTAACCCAGCACCGTCCTGCGTTCTTCTCCCAGACAACAGGGAAGAAGTCAGAGCAGAGAGTGACAGCCATTTGCTGCAGATTTGGGTCTGCTCATTGCCTCCTAACCAGAAACTCCGGTGGAGTCCATTCAGAAGTGATTGATGTACCAGGGACAAAACTTCTGCTGGCAGAGCCATCTTATTTGAAAAAGGGAAGAACACTTGCTTGGATTGCAAGATCATGGCCTCCAAATTCCTTTTTTTTTTCCTACCAGAAGAAAAGAAGAAATATGTTTTGGTAGTGAAAGAAAAACAAAAAGTAATTGGAAATGTGGTTCACATGTTCCTTATCCTTTTTTTTTCCTTTCCTTTTTTTTTTTTTTGGTGAGGGAAGGAAGCTTATTCCAGTTTTCTGGGACATCACAGGCTCCAAAAAGCCCAGTGTAGGGTAGAAAATTATAATACAAGAGCATTGGCTAGATTGAATGTTGTTAGACGTCTCAAAGCCAAGAGTACATAGTACCTGCTCATGTGTTGTGGTGTAGGCCCTGCTTCCCCCTACTAGCAAGCCGCATTGCAATGTCAGATCATTCATCAGCATATAAGAACAAAGAGCTGGGATAATTGGGCACTCTACAACCTTGCCTGTTGGTGCAGTGAGCCAAGATATGAAGTAATACGGTACCTCTCTGTCCTGGGATGAGCACAGGGAGTTGGGACAATTAGGCACTCCCTAACTGCACACGGAACTCCTGCTGCAATCACAGTGAGTTGGAGTGATTGGGCGCTCCCTGACCATCTCCGGAACTCCTGTTACCCAGGAAACGTACCTAAATCTTCTCCTGCATGGGTCGCAGCCCACGTCTGAGAGGAGCCAAGAATAATTATCTGATAAGACTTATGGCCACGAAATGGTAGCACTGACCAAAGTCAATCATCTTGCGATTCTATAAATAATGGTTCTAAAGCGAGACCCTTTGAGCTCTCCGGGACCACAGCAGGCTGTGACCGTGTATCTCCCTCTGAGCTGGGACGCCTC
>VZSC01009688.1:367199-434359 GCA_013398225.1 Steatornis caripensis
GACAGTTGCACCTAAGCACCACTCTGACCCAATTCCCTTTTACAATCCCTTCACACAGTAAGTAAAAGATCTTGCCATCGAATTCTGTAAAGTCGCGCTTTTTACAAACTGATATTAAAAATCACCTTTCCCTCATATCTGTGGTGGTGATTCTTTGAGCGACCGTTAAACCTTAACCACTCTCCCCCGCGACATCATGTCAGAGATGGGTTCATACAGCTTGTGTACTTCAGGAGCTGCCCTCAGCAATCGCTTGCAGAAGCAGCTCCCTGTTGTGTTACTAGCCTTGTCCAAGTCCCAGCACGAGATGCTCATGTTCAGTGTTGTATTACCTCCTTTAGCACTATTGGGAGGATCTCAAAAGGTAATGGCCTGCTTTCTCACCGTGTGATGGTCTCCCACTGTTGAGTTCAATTAAGTTGCTGCAGTTTAGCCTGATGTGTCATGAGTCAGAACTACTTTCCTACAAGGAAATTTACACCCAGTACAATGAAAGTAATGGAGGCTAAACACCAGGAAATACCTGTATAACAATAAAAACACTGGAAGCTATGGCCTGGTGAAGATGTGGAATGTCCAACAGTGCCGACTTTTAAGCATGGATTAGGTAAGAATTTGCCATGCATAGGACAGATATGTGAGGTCCTGCATGGGGGCAGAAGAAGGAACTGTGTGCCTTCCTGAGGTCCTTTCCAGTTCTATTTTCTGTGATTGCTCAGTTCATGTTAATCATATTTAACTAAGTTGGATAACAATTTTGGCAGTAAGTCAAATGTCATATTTGACATTTGAAACTTGATTTATTACACTCATAGGTTGCTTCAATCTCCCTAATTCTTTCTGCACTGTTTCCCAGGCCTAAATCTCACAGATCTGTTTACTAATCTGATTAATTAAATTCTTCTTAGGATCCCAAGGAGCTATCATTTTAAGACTCAGCAGTGCAACATTTGATTTACTCCATAAAACTTCCTTTATTTTTGGTAGAAGATAATGAAAATATGTTAACAGAGTCTCACATCAAAGAGAGTATCAAGGGGAAAAATGCCCATGCAGCCAGCTTCCCCTTTCCAAAGCTCATTCTCATACTCTGTATGCATGTGCTTGGGGGAAAGAGAAAGGGCAAGAACGGAAGTTGTAGATGGGAGCCAAAAGTTACATAAATCTGGAGCAAAGATGAGAAATAATGAAACCCTTCAGGCTGCCAGACCAAGTCAGGAACCCTCACAGAAGGTGGAGATGAATTTGGAAGTGGTAATTATATCACTATATTGCTCAATGCAAATTCTTCCTTTTCAAATATACTGATAATAAATGTACAGAAAACAGGAAATGAAACCTGTTGCATATAAGAGTTGAAATGGATTTGTTAAATTTCATTGTGCAGAAAAAGGGAAATACAAAATGAGATAGGTAAGAGTGAGGGGAGGAGAGGGGAGGAGAGGAGAGGAGAGGAGAAGAGCCTATAACAGGAAAAAAACATCAGCAGTTATGGAGAAAAACAGTTTCATGATTTGAAGGGGTTTTTTTCTTTCTTTTTCTTCCTTGATTCTCTCTTTATTCTGTTGTGTTGTTAGGAAACTATAGTTTCTTACGTTAGTAGCTCACATATTATACACAGTTTCTGACCATTGCTTTACAACACAGTATTAGTTTTAAACTCATATTTTAAGCTAGCTTATTAAATGCATGTGTTGTTGTTGGCATTATTTCTTCAAAGGAAATTAAACCTTGTATCTGAATTTCAGCTACTTATATACAGAAAGATAAAGATCAATCCAGTTCTGCTTCTAGAAACCCTGGCCAAATCCAAACGTGTTGCCATTGCAGATTTAAGTGAACTGAAAGCTCTTGATATGAAATGGTAAGAACCAGCATTTTTTTTCCATCAGGTATTGTTGAACAAGACATTTGTGCATTGCAAGATGCTTTTAATCCTACCTAAAACCTTGACAGAAGGGTGCACTAAACACGGAGAGTTCTGCTTGTCTGGAGTAAGGAATGGGAAGAAGAAAAGCAGGAGGAGAAGACAAGGACTGTTTTTGGGAAGAAAGGAAGAGAAACTGTCAAGCGTGCATACTGATGCATTTTTTAAAAAGCACTGCTTTTACAAAGCACTAGATGTATAATACCGGGGAGAGCATACAAAGATGCAGGAATCAGAGAAGCATCTTTCTCCCTCTTATTTTCCCTGAGCTGCCACAATACAGTTTTATATCTGGACTCTACTAAATGAAAAATCCATTTTCTCTCAGATTAATGACACAGAAAACACTTTGGGCTGGAACCTAAAACCTAAATAGGACTTCATTCCAGCCGAACTCAGGAACTAAGAATAATCATAATAGCAGCAGCAAAGTTAATAACAGCCTGACCATACTGATGCCTTTGTCTACGCGAAATCTGCGTTAGTGATTCTGCTCCCATTGCTTTTCTGGGATACGGGGTCCTTCAGAGAATGACAAAAGTGTCTTTATTTGGTTATGTTGGAGGTGCTGCATGTTTCATAAGCAGATGATGTCTGGAACAAGCAAGTTTTCAGAGCAAGAACGACTCTTCTACAATGTCTGCACAGGATCTGGCACACTGGGTTCAAAGCCCAATTAGATTGCTTGGAGCTATAGGAATACTGCGCAGAGTGATACGTAGGATGTGTGAGTGACACCCACGATATTCTTCAAATGCAGACTGATCACTAAGTTTCATTAGTGTTAATGGTTGCTACCTACAGAGAACAATTTATATCCCCAAGCCAAATGTCTTTTATTTAGATCATTGAAAAAACCAACGAAGGAAAGATTTGAAGTAAAATACAATAGCAAGTACATGACCAATGTGTGTTTTCTATCACAAACTCTGAGCTTTTCTACACAGAATGACAGTTGTCTCTGAAGATGACAAATTTTTAAAAATGAAAGAGTCTGGCACGCAGGAAGTGGAAAACCAAAATGTTTGCCTAGCTTCGTACCCCAAAATCACATGGTGCCACATACCAATATTTCTCCTAGGTCCATAGCTGAACAGTTTCTCTATTTTCAACTACCACAGCTGTTGCAGAGAGAGGCCTGTGTTTGAACCTGGACATTGTCATAGATGAGAAATATGTAGCCAATAATCCATTTACTTACTTAATAACATACATGGCTGGTGGCAGGAGAGTCAGTTTCTATTACCTGACCAAGGGATTCCCACACATACTGTCATGAAACTCATTTTACTCAGCTGAGCACAGACAGGTGGTAAAAGTCCATTGAAAACATTCCTTGCAATCTTAATGAAGTCAGGGGAGATAACCAAGCCTGCACCCTTATCAGAATAACACAATTAAGCAAATTCTCCTTGCAGCAGTACATTATTTTGCATTTTGAATTATTTTAAAACAAGTTCCTGTCCTGCCTAAGGTGAGTATGAGTTGATAAATAAATGGTCATTTCACATGCATAGCACCAGAATAACAACACAATGAGTATTGGAAAGGTTTAGACCCTTCATTTAGTACCAGAAAATACCTGCATATCTTTGACAACCTAGTAGCTTAGGAGAGTTGTGTTTTCCACAGTTGGCCAACACATCTACTAGACAGTGTCAGTTCTTTAGAAAGTCCTGTTGCCTTCAGAAAACATGAAATGTGCTTCTGAAAGGACTTCATATGATTTTTCACTGCATTGGAACTGAAATGTCTCATCGCCTGTAAACTGTTGAGCAGTCAGGCTCACTTTTTAATGATAGGCATAAATGCACCTCTCTGGATTTTCTTTTATAAGAATTACGTAGGGAGACTCCCTGTAAGTTAGTTAAATGGGACTGGTATAAATCTGGAACATCAGCATCTCCTTGCATAAATTTACAAGCACTCATTCCAAAAGGTTAACAATATGGCAGATGGATATCACGATGTGTGAACTCAGAAAAAGCAGAGAATTCATGGTTTGGTTCCAAAAGCAGTTAAAAGTCTGAGCGTTTCCCGAGTCCTCTTGAGCAGGCTTCCTTGACTGACGTAAGCCTCCTCTTGAGCAGGCTTCCTTGACTGACGTAAACCACCTGCTGCTTCAGTTCAAGCCAAAAATAATCCAAAAACAGCACTTATGTGTCTTTTGCATTCTTCTGCTCTTCATTTCATTGAGAATATGAAAGCATGGAAGTAGAGGCAAAAATGCACTAGTATGAGCTACCCCATTTAAATAAATAAATGTCAGCCTCTGGAAGAAGTTAGTCTGGTGTCCAGTTATGGGTTAAGGTCAAATATTTTCAGTGCTCTTTTTGTGCTGAGATTCTTCCACTTGGAGAAACATTTTTGCAGTATCAGGAAAAATGTATTTTCTATGCTCTCTGTGCAAAAGCTATTCCTGCATCCTTATGCATCTGATTTCACACTGTGCAACTTTTCTTACTGTGGATGCCCTCCTTTCATATGGACAGCCTGAAGCAAATGCAGAGAAATGGAAAAAACTTAAACTAAAGAAAAATATATAAATTTTTCTTGTCTTTCTGTCCTTTTCGTGTATTGTGTTGCTGTGGCTTTATTTATTCATCAGGAAGAGAAAGGATGGTCTCCCATCATCTTGGGTAAGTAACTATTGAAAATATGTGTACACAGCACGAAGTAGAGCTATGCAGATGCTAAGGTAGGTCTGAGTGAATGGAAATGGGTGGTGTAACTATAACCTGAGCCTCCATTCATCTTGGTCTCTGGTGGTGCATAAACTGAACAAGATTGGCACCTCAGGCCCGATGCAGAAGGGAAGTCTGCCTGGGAAAAAGACCTAACCCTTCTCAGGCAGATTCACATCCTGCAGAGTGGCTTTGCCAATGCATGTAAGATTTTCTACTTTAAGAAACCCAAACATCTTACTCCTCCTCCTCAGCGTAGTGCTGTGTCTCCCTCTGATGGCATCTGGGCCACACTTCCAGGCTGATAAACACGCTGAAGTCTTGCATAACAGAGGATGTCTTTTTAGCTCAGCTAAAGAATGTATTCAGATTAGAGGTCCTACGTTTAAAGCCTACTATTCCCTCAAAACGTGATTTGCTTGCTAGCCCTCAAATGAATCAAGTCATAGGGACAAATTTTCAGATGGGACCACTTCCCAGCCACAACTGATTTGAATTCATGTTCGCAACCCCACAAGGACAGAGACACAAGCAGAGATTTAGCAATCAGTACTTGCTAGAAAAGCTGTAAGGACTTTAAACATTTCAAAGTGAACTCTACCAGGCTACTCTCAACATCCAGTTTGTCTCAAGACTGTAAAAAAGCTCCGAGAATCTGTAATTCCCAGAAGTCCCTCAGTACTTGCCAGCAGACTTGAGGTTTGAAAGACTTCCTAGTTACCTACAGTTTCTGATTGGCACCTGAGGACCCCAAGGAAGATTTGCAACCACCATGTGTTGCCTTACTGTCCCTCACACACTGCCGTTTCATCACAAATGGTTGCAAACGATTTGTACCACACTAGCAATTACAGAAACCGACTAACAATAATCTCAGGGCTATTACTTTGTTTAAAATGCAAACATTACACCCTTTCTCTTTTCTCAACCCAGCCTGGCAAAAGACTGCTGAACGAGTTAAGTTTATTAAGAAAAATGAACTATGTGCTTTTGCTGGTGCCTGGAAGACTTCACCACAAAATGTCAGACCTCAGAAGAAGGGTCACCTTAAGGTCCACTTGAATATTCTCCTATAATTAATACTTCTAAACAGAAAATGTCCACTATTACCTCAGTTCTCACTAGTAACTAAGTTGTTTTGGCTATGTTGAAAACAAAAGGTGTGCTGAGGACCAAATTCCTTTCTTTCACTTACCTAAGCAACAACTATCTGTTTATATAGGGTTAAAAATACTTTTTGTTGTATTGCAGTAGAGCACTTCGCAAAATGACTCAAGGCATTAAAAACAATAAAATGATAAAAATCCTCCCGTAATTAAAACGCTCAGTGACCTAGGATCTGGGGATAAGGGTGAAACAGATACTTCTTGTTACAGATCTCATCATCTGTATGTCCTGGAAATTTAGGAAAAAAAAAAAACTATAGCAAAAACTTGTGATTAAAATCAGCAGCATTGCCATTGATTTCAGTAAAGTCACTCTGGTTTTTAATATTTTAGGGTGTACCACCAAGCTTCAGAAAGAACAGCAACATCCTGTACCTGCTGTCTCTAGGTCTGAAACCTTTCCATCACATCTGGATCCATCTTATTTCTCAGAAACAAAACAACCTAAAAATAGTGTTATGACACAAAAGACTGATATTAGTGATAGGAGATTGGAATGCTAGCAAAGTCTCTGCAGGAGTCAAGACTACTGCCCTTTGATTGTGCTGGGGGCATTGATACAGAAATGAACAGGAAGCTGTCTAATCAGAAGTAAATGCTCTTTCTGCAGAGCATTCTTTTTGTTTTCCTGAGCCATGTGTTCATGGAAGGGTGACTGCCTGGTGCTAATCATTAAACACAAGGAGGCTTCAACCTCTTCGTTTCTGTGCCCATAAAAATTTCCCGGAGAAGGAGGAGACACCTTTAGAAAGTTCACATACAGAGATTGCTGCAAGCACCTATGAGTCTTTACACAGACCCCATAGAATTACCTCATTGATCACCTTATTGAAAAGCACTCAAATGGGGGATGTTTTTATATTTTTCAGGTGGCATAAACTCGTTTTGCCCCTGCTACGTGGGAAAGGAACTCCCTCGACCTATATTACTCAGCACTGGTGAGGCTGCACCTTCAATACTGTGCTCAGTTTTGGGCCCCTCCCTACAAGAAAGACATGGAGGTTCTGGAGTGTGTCCAAAGAAGAGCAGTGAAGCTGGTGAAGGGTCTAGGGCTAGAAGTCAGATGAGGAGCAGCTGAGGGAACTGGGGTTGTTTAGCCTGGAGAAAAGGAGGCTGAGAGGGAGAAAGGAGACCTTATCGCTCTCTACAACTACCTGAAGGGAGGTTGCAGTAAGGTGTGTGTTGGTCCCAAGTAACAAGCGATAGGACAAGAGGAAACAGCCTCAAGTCACACCCGGAGAGGTTTAGATTGGATTTTAGGAAAAATTTCTTCACCAGAAGGGTTGTCAACCATTGGAACAGGATGCACAGGGAAGTGGTGGAGTCACCATCCCCAGACGTATTTAAAAGATGTGTAGATGTGGTGTTTAGGGACATGGTTTAGTGGTGGACTTGGCAGTGCTAGGTTGGACTTGATGGTCTTAAAGGTCTTTTCCAACAAAAATGATTCTATGACTCTATATATCAACCCACATTGTAACTCTGTGACTGCAGCAAGCGCAGAGCCGAGCACCAGCTAGGAAGCCCCGTTGGGTATCTGTGGGTCTGGGACATGCCTAGCACTGTGTTCAGACACGAGGTCCTGGCTGATTCAAAGCATAAGCAGACCAAGCCAATGTCTGCCTGCAGAATACCATGGTCATCCATTTCCTTCATCACACCCTTCACTATCCTCTTTCTAGTTTGGCTTCAACTAGTACTATTTTCACCTGCCTGTCAGGTCAGTCCTGCAATTATGTTCACAGCAGCCTGACTGCCGCTGTGTCCCTGACACATGGCACTGGTCTCTATGCAACATTGGAGGCATCTTCAGATAGGAATTTGTTCCAGCTGAGGTAAGCTTTATCTTTTCGCTTGAGATCTCCCTGAACAAGACTGCGGGTTCTTAATGGGAGAAACTGTTTTCTTGGCAAGGGTTAGCCTGGTGGGTCCTCACCTAAGACAATGGTTTTTAGTGCCCTAGGGATAGTAACCATGACCTGGATTCCCTCCCTGGCTGTGCCACCAGTTAGGATGCTTCTCTAGAGACATCTGAGACTCAGTTAATGATGGCAACATTTCTCCTGCAGAGTTTGGGTTATTTAGATAAAAGTCCATCTATATTTTCCCCTCCCTAAATGTAATTAGATTCATTTTATCTTATGTAACACAGGCACTGGCAGATGTAAGTTCTGAATGACTTTGTGGTGATCAAACACTAATATTTGGGAATGTAGGACATAGAAATGTTGACAGACAGATGTAAGGAACTTCTTCTGACAGGGCAATAATAAAATTCATTTCTGTCTTCAGTCGTTTGCTCTGAAAAAGAAAAAAAATACAGGAGCTTTGTGTAGGATATGGCTGAGGATTTTTTTTTTTTTTTGCATATTAGCTAGGCTACTAGTCCCTATCCAGTTAACATGCTGCACTGAAGTGACAGAAGGCCAAAATACACATAGCAACAAAAAGAAACACTATGAGAAGCTGAGTATCTTGGCAGTTGGGATGAGCCAGTTTAGTTTGCTCAGACTACAGGAAAGGTTCTGAAAGTGCTGCAGCAGGTAGCTTGTGGGTCAAAATGCAGCCAAGCAGAAGGGACCGGTCAGAACCAAATTATAGGATCAAACTATAAAAGGGATCCTTTTGGGCCAAATTCCAGTAAACACTTTCAGATAGGGAGACATAGGAAATTAGGTTGCCAAAAGAGAGATCAGCTTCTGTGCTTACAGCCCGCCAATATCCTCTGATTTTTAGCAGGAACAGCTTACACCAGCACCTGAGGACAATATGTGTCCCCATTGGAAACTGCAGGAGTGCACCATTCCCTCCGTGCAACAGCAAATGTCAATTCAGCCCATTGCTTTCCCTGCTCTCTTTTTCATACACAAACACAAAAATACATTTTAAGTAATGCACGTAATTTCCTCAGCTTTTGGAAATAAACTGTATGATGACACAGGGTGGAAATGGTTTCTGATAAAGGCTGCCTTTAACAGCACAGCTGGTAAGAGCAAATAATTGCTCTGTGCACAGGGGCCATTAAGCCACAGGAAGGTGTCCATATGAGTGAGTCTGGGCAGACTTACACATTTGGAAAGAGAAATATGCACATGCCGGCTTCAAGGGAAAAGAATAGACAGCATGCCCTGGAAATATAATGTGAAAACTTCCTATTGGTTCTTCAGGCCGCATAGCCCAGGAGACCGTGGTTGCTATAGTGTAAGATGGCATTGCCGCTCTCACAGGTAATGGTTTAGATGAGCTCTGATGTAGATACGAACCCTGGAGTTACTGTGTATTGTCACAGCATCAGTGCCTTAACCAGTCCTCCCACTCATGCTTTTTAGATTGTACAAGAACAGGATTGCATCGGTCTGTTTCAGACCCCTGGGCGGTTAATCTAACTGAGGTTTTTAAGGTTTTAGCAGGTCTTTCTAATAGCTGCCGTGGTAGTGTGCAGTTAACCTTTATTGCCGTGAGGGCCCTATTAAGAATGTGTTACGTTCGTGCCCTTTAAGGAAGGTAGGATTATGTTTCCAGATGTGTTGATACACTTGACATATGCCCTGTGATTGCAGGGACTCTCAGGCACCAAAAGAGTGCTGTTTTCACAAAGCTGTAATTTTTGTTTATACAATATATACACATGCTTGTAATGGTAATTTGTTCATGGCACTCAGAAACCGAGTGATGAAACTACACGTAGAGACAGAGAGATTGAGCGAGGCAGTAAGATTGCACTGTACATAACACTGCATACCGAAATCCCATCCTCACAAGGACAGCCTTTGTAAAATCAGTTTCCTTTTGCTTGTTCCAATTAGAATATCCATAAACATTTTCAGTTGTTGCTATCATCACATAAGTTTGAACACATAGTTTGATTTGTAAGTATATGCAATTATATTTGTGAATGAAAGCATTGAATTTGGTTCATTTAGACTACTAGATGCATATTGTGTCTTGCTGTTCACCATTCAGAAAGCAGCAAGGCGATTGCATGACTGTTGGTGTCGTAGTTGTTACCACTAATAATTACCCATCCAGAAATCCATACCCAAACCAAGGTATTTTTTTACTCCGGTCTTTTTAAAAAACTTTCCCATTCTCTGCTCTGTGAGCAGCAGAAATATAATGGCTACATCTACACTGTAGGCTGAGTTTGGAAGTGAACTTAGCCCCAGGGTCCTAGCTGCTCATTTCCATATTTCTTATAAAAACAGGAAACATGAACAAAATATTCTAAGGGGATCTACCTGAAAGACTATTTTTAGTTTTCTACTTTATGTCCCATCTCCCAACCCTACTATTCTTGTCTCACCGCATCGCTTGGGAGGTTATTCACATATCAGTGCAAAATCTGTGGTTGTAGCATAGGACAAAATTCCACCACTTTACTGTGCCTAAGCTGACAAACTCTGACAGGCGAACTGGTTGAATAACATAATTCACAGGCAGTAAGTCCTGACTATTGTATGAACAGAGAGGACGGTTCAAAATTAATACAGGTCTCATAAACATAAAGTCTCTGACTTGTATGAAGAATAGCTGCTCATGTAATGCGAGAATGAGCTTGAGAGAGAAAGTACCATCCAGCTTAGATGCTGAGTCAACAAGACGAATTCAAAGCTATTTAATAATTGAAATCACCTTCTGAAATCAATGCAAAAAGCCCTTCTGGTTAATTTTATTTCAAAATATCTCAAACCTGGAGATTACAGAGGTTTTGTTATCTTCGAGTCATACACAGGCATGTCTCAGCCAGCAGCCACTCCACTCAGAGGCATGTAACACTGGGTCTCATCCCGGGAGGGGGCTGGAGTACTTTGAAGAGTCTAAGGAAACATTCAGACAAAAAGCCAACTAAGAGTTAATAATCCTGTAACAAATCAATGGGAAAGTCATAAGCATTTGACAATTTTATGATTGATCGATCGATGGATTACATATACTGATCACAATAGTATAAGGAATCTATCTGCAAATTACAAGACAGCTGCAAATGATGCAGAAAAATGCCAGAGAACTTGAGTTCGCAAGGGCTATTTTTGCTTCTCCTCTACACCAGCTTCACTTGGGATGACAACACTGAGTCATATCCTTTGCTTTATTTTAAACCTTGTGACATTTGTGTGTTTTCCTTGTAGCCCAATGTAGGGAGGACAAGATCTGCATAAATAAAAGCCTAAGCAGTCAGATTCTTAACAGGTTGTTAAACACAAATGCACCCTGTTTGCTCAAGAAGTCCCTGAGACAGTGGGGCTGTGACCCTACTCTACATTCATCCTTTTCAACATCTGCCCCAGGTACCTGAAAGTGCCTACTGATATAGATAATTAGCTAAAGAGACTTTCGATCTGACCAAATTCTAGATGCTTGTGGGAGTTTTTGTTTGCCCAATCTCTCTGAAAACTTAGAAGCATATTTAAGTCTTGCTGAACAGATTTTGGATCTTGATTTTAAACTCTGACTTTTAAGAATCTGCCCATTCTGATCTGTAACACCACCACTGTTCTTCCCTCAACTCTGTCCACATGTCCTGCTTCTTCCATCATGCCTTCCAGTGAGAACAGGTCAAGGTGCGTGCTGATAAAAGACTTCTTGTTCTAAAACAACACACACATGCATATATGCATTCTCCACGTTTGGCTCCAACTGTTCCTTTTTTACCACTTACTCTTTGTTTTAAGTCCTAGGACAAAGATCGACTGTCCTACATACTTGCAGTATGTGTAGCTGAGCACACCGGCTACACGTTAGTGACCTCATCTTGAGTGAGCACCCTTGAAAAAACAGTAACATAAGTATCAAATAAATATGAACATTAATAATTTGGTTAAATTTCAGTCTCATCATCTCTCACTCTTCAGCAAGCCCTGCAGTGTTAATCTTAAAGTGAATGTAAGTAATTTACAGAATAGAAATGGGTTTAAAGCATATATCCTAATGTATTGCTAAGTAATGACCATCTCAGGTACTCCAGATTAGAGCAAGGGATTTTTTTTCCCCCTGTTTGGTTGCTGAACAAAAACAAAAGAAGAAAAATTGATCAAATTAGGAAGTTACTCAGAGGTCTGGGTTAACTTAAAGTAAAACTCTTAGAGTTTTAACTTGAAACTACAAATACTGCAATACTACAAATCAGCTTTTCACTTCAGTGAAAAACATTTTGTTTTGTTGTCGGGTAAATTTATCTTTCTAATAATTTTTACTTATTTTAGACTATTTTTAAAAATGAAAGTTGACATTCAAAGTAAAAAGGAAAAAAATTACTTAGAAAATGACAAAATGAAGCGTCTTACATTTCTGTACTTGCTTGTTCATCAGTAAATTTGACCCAAATCAGCAAAGCATTTTGGTCTCCCTGAAATCTGTCTGTGGTTATTTTGGCAAATTTACTATATAACAAAGCTTATCGAGTGTTCTTTTTATGATTCATTGTATTTGTTCTTCTCAAACACTAACACAAGAACACTCGTGCTCCTAAGAAAGCTACAGTGTCACATGAATTTGCTACTTCTGTAGGAGCTGCTGTCTCGAACATTGCTTGGGACCGAAACAAGTAGCACGCAGTAAAAATGCAATGTGCCTGCAGTTTTCATTCACCAAACAGGGACTAGCTGGTGAGAAACACGATGCTGAAACATCTGCACACCGACCATTGATTTGATCATTTCAAACAATGAGAAAAGCCTGTCTGTAAACACACGCTAAAAAGAGTGCCTAATCCATCAAATAAATTGTTTGCTGCGGATGGTCCCCCCAGCTCTATCTATAGGTGTGCAAATCAAAACAGATGACCATACAAGTACAATATGGAGACCTATTCGGTTATCTTGTCTACCAGTTTATCTTCAGCCAGGGAGACCCAGAATCCACAAGTGAGCCAGAAGTGCTTATAGACATCTGATTGTTTCTGGAGAGGTTTAATCTTTATCTTTTCTGCAGGAGTTTTTCTTATCCTGAGGGGTCTAGTACTTACTTGCAGCCTTGGGATCTGCAGCATAAAATTAAGCCAGGAAAAGTAAAAATCAAGTTTTTTAAGATTGTGTTTTCAAAGAAATAAAACTAAAGTAAGCAGGCTCTGGAAATGACAGTATATCACTTGCTGACAACAAGCCATCAAAAAATACCATCCAGTACTGATCTTAAGAGACAGAGAGCTAAAGAATCTGAGCCAAAGAACCACTTCACGGAGCCATTACATGTTATGCTTCAGGTTACCTGTGAGCGCAAACCCCATGCAGGTAAACCTTACAACGTCTTTTGTGTTAATCCACTTACAATTTTGTGCACCTCCTCATACTGAAGTCAAACAGAAGGTGGACAAAGAAGGTGAAAGAGAAAGGAATAAGGAATGTGGTGGAAAGATTTAAAAGCTGACTGGTTTTGTGCTGTTACCACCTGTGCATCATCATGAATTCAGCATCTCAATGCACTACTGTACTAGCTATGCTGTGAACATCCAGGAGCCACCAAGGAAATAGCTACAGGCATCAACAATTTTAGATCAGGGCTCACTATGTGTAAGTAAAGCCCATTGACCGCAGCCAGTGAAGAGCAATAGACATGGCCACAGGGTGCTCCAGCCTATCTAAAGTCTGAAGCACATGAGCACATGTCAGAGGTTCCCTTGTTTCTCTGTACATAGTCAGCCAGAGCACCTAGGTTCCCCATTCGGGCATGCCGTGACAAAAAAGACTACGCATGGCTTGAAACAGACTCATTAATCTGGAAGGCCAGCCTTGCTGGCTGCAGAGCACGAGGTACTCACTGCCTCTCTGACATGGGAAGAGGTGCTCCAGACAGGCTGCCCAGGACTGACCAGATGAGAAAGACTCATGGGGAATCAGGCGGTGCAACACATCTGCCAGAGAAACAAGCGTGCTTGTTGGGGACACTGTTCCAGCCAAGGTCCTCGTCCTCAGCGCCAAAGAGTCGCCGTGAACAAGGGCTCCTATTTCCATCTACACCCAACATAATGCTGGCACCTTTTCTTGCCTGCTGCAATCATGCCATAATTACCCAGGACAGAGGATTAGATTACTTTAATGCTCTCTCCATGCAGGTACGCCTCAAAAAATATTCAGCCTGAAGACAGCACAACATGCTGCAGCCTGACAGGCTGCACACTGGGAACAATTTAGACATTGCTCCGTGCATTTCTCTGACCTCTAAGCTCCCAGGTGGAATTCAAGGTGATGGTTTTAACCTACAAAGCCATCACTGCTTTTAGAACTTTTTAGCTTAGAAATCCCTCCTTCTCTCCTTATCAGATGCTGATGCTGTCTCTCAGGGGACCTGTACCCACATGGTGTGTCAGACCCTTGTTTTTGTTATCATTCTGTGCAAGCCATCAATTTTCTTCTTTCTTTATAGCTACACTGAGCAGCAGTGGATCTATTCACAGGTACACCCCTTATTCAGCCTGTGACTTGTAATTGATTGTTAAGGTGCTTGAGGCACAGAATGAGTACCTACAAGTACATTCTAAAAAGAGCAAAAAATGAATAATAGAACAGTTGTCTGCTGCGTTTGCAGTTAATTATCCCCAAGTTTACTTTGCTCTCCCTCACCCCAGCACCCACTCGAGGACTGCGCTCACGTGTCTGACTCCAGGCATTTGTGCACAGTGTGGCACTGAGGAAGTTCAGCAGCACGTGTTCACTACTTGACTGTACTCCCTTCATCCACCACTCATCACGCTCAAAAATTTGACATTAAGCATCTAATGAGGCAGAGAGACATTGACTCCTTCAACCATCTTCTTAAGTATCCCCCAGCATGGTCTGTCTGTTCATCTGCTCTCTGTATGGTTTTCTGTCACTTACTAAATCAGATCCCTCCTCAGCACTTGCTCAGAGGTGTCCTATGGGCCATACCACTTCCTTTTTTTTGCCAGAGAGTTTTCCAGTGCCTCTGTCCCCAGCCTGCCCCGACTGTCTCAGTGTGAGCAAAATGACAACCATGGAGCTGAAGGATACGGAGAAAACCCCACAAAGCCAAATTGTTTGCATGCACTTGATTTGTAGTGCTGTGCTAGGACCAGACTGCTTCAATGTTATGTGAACTGATGCCTTTTGAAAGGACACGGAGTGGATTTAGGACAACAATTTGAATACTAAATTGATAGGTGCTTTAGAAATCAGATATGGAGAGAATGCTCTCTTTTATAGCTGTTGTAAAGTCCAGCTCTCTGGATATTTTGCATTCATAAGAATGACAAGTCGATAGCTCCCTTTCCACGCGTTCAGAAGTGCAGGCAGAGCTGGCAGATGCCCTGTCTATACCTTAGCATACAGTGCACTGACTTTCCCGAAGATCTTACCAGAGTAATCAGTAGCCTGCAGACCTTCAACCAGCTGGTTATGCAGCTGTTTAATAACAGTCATATGGTTTCCTGCTAGAGGAGAAAGGGAGCCGGGGAAGATGGAGTGAGATTAATTAAAATGGAAAACTTAGAATATGTTTCTTTTAACTTCCCTCAGCCTGGTAATTTGAGTTCCTAAATTAGCACAAGATAATGGAAAAAGCCAGAAAGTGGCTGGGAGCAATCACTGACACGGCATCAGAAATCTATCCACTGTCCATCTCTTCCCTATCTTTCATTACAGTTATCAAAATTATTATGGTATTTTCAATCCTTCATGAAGTTGGTTCTCCTAAAATAGGGGAGTGGCAGTAAAATAAATAAGTAGAAAGAGCTGCTGTCCTCTCAAAGGTCCCCAAAATGCTATACACAGTAGAGAGTAAGATTAGATTAGAGTGGAGGGTGCATCGGAGTGAAGAGAGAAGCACTTTATTACCACTTCAGGTTTGGAAGGGGAAGGATTACGTTTAAGGACACATGGGAGTGCCAAGTTTTGGTTTGTGGCTGAAATACAAAGCATTTAATGTCAACCACATTCTTTTTTTGAAGGGTGAACTTATGAGCATATTCGCGGTTCAATAGTACATTTTGCGCAAAGTGAAAATGAAGCATTTTGAAATGCATTTGATTAAATAGAGGAGTAGATTCAGAAAGTAGAATGAAAAGGAGGGAGTGTAGTACAGCATGGCTGCTACACCACTTTGCTCGAATGGGGTCGAGGACTCCTCTAACGATGTTCAAACCAAGGATTTTAACCAAAGAGTCCTACTCACAGGAGCTTGCTTTAACCACTGAACTGAACAATAGTTGAAGACATGCCTATCTTGCTCTTGTCTTCTGAAGCTGATATAGCAGTTCTTGAAACATTCACTGGCACAGAGACCAGAAACCATATAAATAACTCTAACCGCCCGGCTAAAGTCAGTTTTTCACTTTGTGTCTTTTACTATTTAAGGCAGGTACAAAGTGGTTTTCCTTTGAGCTTCAAAAGAACAGCTCAATTCAGAATACACAATAGGTAGCAGTTGGGCCACTCTCCTCAGGGACAGAAGACTTACTTAAAGTCCATACATTCTCAAAGAAGGAGAGAGATGTGTGAACAATCTTACAACCCCAACAGCCTACCCCGATACCTTGTAAAAGGGCAAAAGAATGGTTCCTCCTACCTTACTTTTGTGAATGACACTTAAATCGACAAAATGCTTATTTGTCCAAAATCGTATAGTGAAATCTGCCTGGATTTGTTAAGAATTTTAAGTAGACTTAAATACCCTTTTTTAAAAAATAGAGCCTCTCTGTGTATGTGTGTGTGTTCATATGTGTTTATGTGTATGCACCCAAACATGGTTGTCCACAAACAATTGTACTGAAATCCCCAGATCCAAATTAGATCAGATACAGATTGCATTCAGAAGTGGAAAAGCCAATTCAGGCATAATTAAATGTCAGGATAATATCTGCTCCCAGGAGATTTCAGACAATGAGGTAGGAACCAGATACGTGAAAACTCTAGCAGTAAGTATAGGGAAAAAAAAAAAAGAAAAAGAAAATAAAGAAAGGTAGAGAAAAGAGAAAGAATGTGCAATTGACTTCTTTCAAAATCAATGGATCTCAGGAAATATCTCGCAAACCCACTGCTTGTGAAAATTCAATAGACTGAAATCCAGCCCAAACCCTTGGTCTACTGTAGTCTCAGACTGCATCTTAAGCTGAAACGTCAGTCACAGCTGAACTCTCTGTGTAAATCCTCTTCCACTCAAGAGACGGGGGCATGGAGGCAGCTTGTTAGGTCTTCACATTAAGACAGCTCATTTGCCAGTCATTTGGCAAGCGGAATCAAGGGCTGGAGAGAAAGTATGGAGTGTAGAGAGATGACAAATAGCCATGTTTCCTTTTGAAAAGTTAAAATGATTTTGTGCAGTGTATTAACGCATTTTGTGACAACATGAGAGACATTGAATTAACTTACCTACATGAAGTCCACACATAAAATACCACGAGTCTGGCATTTTCCTCATCCTTCTAGACCTTTCAAGTAACCTGCTTTAGCAGCCATCGGTCCCTCTACTTCAATGTAAATAGCCCTGAGCAAATCCAGTGCAAAGCTGCTCAGAACCAAATAGGCTCCACAAAGGTCTGTGCTCAAAACCAGAGCAGAACATAGAGGGAGCTGAAAAAGAGATTTATCGCCTGTGCTGGGAAGGTGTAGGGAAGACTTCTCTTTTGGTGATTCTGGGGTCTTCAGGGATGCCAGGAGGAAGAAGCATGTCTGGAGAAAGGGTACAGGAGCAAAAGAAGGGAACTGGTTGAGCTGAAGCCATTTTTGCTCACACTCTGCTCCTCAGGACTCTACAGATGAAAATACTTCCAGGACTTGAATGTGTACGAGTGAATGCTGCTTGAAGCCTTGGAAAGCGGAGTGTAAAACACTTGACAATATTTCAGCCCCGAACAGCCAGGCGTTATGAGTCAGGACGGACACACAAAAGTAATAAAGTTTAAATATTTTTTTAGAATAGGCTCTTTTCCTGATTTTTTCTCCCTATCTTTGGGATATACAAACTTGGATTGCATTTTCCAGTTTTCCTCTACAAATGTGAACCCTGAGGAGTCATTTACTGCATTATTTATTCTTAACTACGGACTGATATTCATGTAGCAGACTCATCTCCGCTCCCTGCCCCTCTCTGCATTACCATACCACGAAATACCATGACTTTAAGATTTGCTTTTGATTTCCCAGGAAACCATTCACCTTTCCTCAACATTAAACCAGTGGTACTTGATCTTCTCTGCGGGTTTGCCCTAAACTGTCCCAGCTGCCTTTCCTACATACAGTTGACTTCCTATAGCCTCCATTACTTCAAAGACTAAGTCATGACACTAGGGTGAGAAGTGTGACTATTAATAGAAAATAAAAAACAACTCTAGAACAACCAGCGCTTCTTGGATTATTATTTTTCTTGCTGAGAAAGAAATTTGTGAGATTTTTTTTTCTGCTAATATAAATACAAAACACAGCCACTGAGAAGGAATAATAATGTAAGGCTGCTGCCTGGGTGCCTGCAAACCTTTCTTAAATTAGATCACCAAGGTCCAATTTCTCCTTCACAGTAGGTCAACATAGCTCCTTTGAATCTGATGGTGCTACATATATTCACACTAGATTTGAATCCAGCATAGACAGGACGGCCAGCCAAAGAACCATGTATGGGACATCTGAGTACCAAGTTGATGACGTGGAGTATAAATTGTCCAAATCTCTGTTCTTCACATTTTCTTCCCTACTGCCAGTAGCTGTAACACCTGATTTTGGGCTGGAGGTGAAAGGAAGGGTCCTTTGTGGCTCCTGTTCTTCTTCATTGTTGCTGTTATTTTATTTATTCCCCAGCTACTCCTGTCACAGGAATTTGCTGCTGCTTTCAGGACACATGGCATGGAAAGAAACCCATGAAATCTGATGCAAGGGGACCTCAGGAGAAATGGGAATGGAGAAAAACAGCCAGTGCAGTATGATCAGTGTACACCTGGGTATTGAATATTTGATGAGGCTGCCTGTTTGAAAGAAGAATCAGCTTTGCTTAGTTCAGCCCATGAAAGCACTTTAATTGGTAGAGAATAATTTGTCCTGAGATCCTCGATCTGTGTTAATGTACTACTGGGAAGAGATCTGCAGTTTCTCTCTCTTCTTGCCCACCCCCTCACACGCACATACTTGTATAACGGCTACAATTTCTACTACAGTACTTATAGATTACTTCATTATATGGATTTTTAGAGCAGAGATAATAATTTAAAAGCTGTTAAAAAAATACAAGAGATGACTGCAGTATTTCTCTCAGTGGAAGAAGGAAATACCCACTATGTAATTTCTTCTTGAAAGTGAGACAGTGACTCTCATTAACCCTATCATTGTTGGCTTCTCCATAATCTCCGGTTTTCCTAAAGTTACCAGGATGTAAAAATATTCTTTTTATGCTCATTAGCAAGATCTAGTGGGGAATGCATGGTATCTGTTTATGTCGAACTGATAGATATAACACTATAGGAGGAACAACAGTTAAGGGTATAACAAGTTTTTAATCTCTACATTAAACATAAGTTTCAGGATTTGTTGTAAGTATTATGGAAGAGACTTCACAGCTGCTGGTGAATTTTCAAGTGTAATGTTCTCATGGCTTTCCTACAGGTGCTATGTCTAATGAACATTTTATTTTTTTACAGTTAGAAATATTTGTGCATATTCATGACCTCATTGAATCTCAGTTTTGTAAAATGAAATTCCAGTTGCTTTACCTTGTTGTCTGGTGTTGTTCTTGGAAATTTCTGTCTGAAGAAAACCCTAACAGACTTCTCTTTAGAAATTTTGTGACATGATCCAAAGATGAAGAAAGAATGTGTTCTGAAAAAGATGGAAAGCTAGGTTCCCAGGGGTTTACAGTCATATCCTAAGTCTTGTCAGTGACAAATTTCACTTACTTTTTCCTCCCAGTAGATCAAAGCCAATCCGTATATGACAGAAAGAACAGAAAACTACCTGACTCATGTATCATCAGCAGAATTATTACTTGAGTTTCAGCTGCAATGCCAAATTTCACCCTAAGTCAGACCTGAGAAAATGAGCACTGATAAGAGACAGAAGACAGAACTTCTATCAGGAAGAACTAATGCCAGGGAGTTAAAGCGGAATTTGTCTTGTACAATTCACATTACTAGTGAGGAAAGTGAGCGGAAAAGCTGATTTTTCAGCAGCGAAGCAGATGTCTTTGGGGTGAATACCTGTCCGGGAGGCTCACCATGGAGCCTCTGAATATTTCAGGTACGCTGGAATTTGAACTAAGCACCTGCTTTTCCTTTTTCTGTGGTGAATAAACGCAACAACACTATAATCTAATTGGGCTCTGTTGCCAGGAATATCAGCGATGGCACTGGGTGATCCTCGCACTAGTTCAGATGTCAGCTTTCCACGAAACAAATGACAAAAAACCCAACATAACATATGTCCGACTTCATACATCTCCTACTCAGAATAATTCTGTTTGTATACTCATTAACGGACAGAATTAATAATAATAGTTGTACAGTAGTTATTGTTGTTGAAATAGTAGTATAGTAGCTTCTTGGTAAGGGCCTCGTACTTTCTTTAAACAAGCAATTGCTGAAAAGAGGACAAATTTGACAACAAAAATTTGAAGACAGGCACAGTCAGCAAGATTGCTACTGGAATTAGGAGAGAATTAATGGGACTTTAGTGCATTTCTATACATATTGCCTCCATACACTATTTGTCCCAGTCAGTATGAAGGTAAGATCCTCTGGGCTGATTTCTTAATTGCAGATTTTTTTTATTAAAAAAAAAATAGGAAAAGATATTTAGATTGATCTGAAAGACCTTAACTGCTGCCCACAGTAGAGACAGTTAAAGAACGCCAAAAGGAACAGGGTCATACCATCTTTGGGAGTGCTGCCAAACATGAAGAGCCAAAACACAGCAGCTTGCCATAAAAAATTCTGTTGCTCAGAAAAAGATGCAGTTTGGGTCAGTAAACGTTTAAGAGACAAGACACCAATGCCCTAACTGACACAAAAAACAGTTTAGGTATGGCCTGAGGAGTCTCAGAGGAGCTGCTGAGAGGGGAGCAAATGAAAGCAGAAAGTTGCTCAGCACAGATCCTGCTTTGAAAGAGCTACAGGAGGCTGAGGACCAAAGCCAATGGTGAGGCCCTGCAGGGAAGCACCTGGACCTGAAGTAGATGCAGGCATGCAAGGAATGAGGTGCATTGTCCAGGGCTGTGAAAGGATAGACGGCAGTGTTTGTCAGCCCAGCCGTAAGATCATACACAACTATTTTATAAACAGAGGAAACCATTACAAATTATATCTTCCCATGAGAAATGTGAGAAATGTCCTGGCTCTTGTATCCACCGTATGGTACCTTCTGTTTTGCAGCTTGTATCCCAGGCTTAACGAGGAAATCACCCTAGCGTGAGATACTACTTAACCAGTCAATATAGGAAGTATAGTAATGAGACTAATTAAAACACCTTATGGTACATATGTTTCACGAACAAAAGCCATGGCTGAGGTATGGAGGCTGCTGGCAGAACAGAGAAGCAAACGTGCCTCTTTAAGAAATGGATCTGATGGAGAATGGCATGTAGAGATAAAAAGAGTTCTGATAAACTGATCGGATGCACCAAGAAAGCGTGAGACTGCCAAAATTGTTAAGGGGTTTGCACACTGCTACCGCAGCCCATACTGACACTCGTGAGACACACTCCTTGGACTTAGTGGCCTGCCATTCAACCCAATAACATTCTTATGCTGTGCATCTTGATTTCACATTTAAGCACACTGTTATTTGTCTCTTACACATACTTGGCTGAGATGATTATTTAGGTGTCTCATCTTTGTTGACAGGAACTTTTTTCTCCCTTTTCTGCTTCCAGATGGATTTACGGTATCACCATGGCAGGCTGCCTAGCCTGGCCAGGAAGCTTAGCAGGCAAGATAGCACTCACAAAAAACAATTCTCCCAAAACCCACTGAGGAACAAAAACCAGAAGGAAAAAGAAAAAAATACTACTGACAAGCCCTCTAGATCTAGACTCAGTCCAATTCCATGAAAATCAGCTAGGGACTCGGTGGCATACGGACTGGGTAATGGCTTACAGAAACCTCTTTTGCAGGGGGGTAGGTTAAAGGAGTAAAAGCATGATTCACCCTGGTTTCTACTTACAGTCACATGCAGAAGACACAAATAGAGCTCAGGATGGAAAATAGCTATGGCATGAGCAGCGGTTTTTCTCAGTAGCAGCACAGCAGGGAATAAAAAACCACCATCCAACCCTGAAGTTTGAAAAACCATTATAATTCCCTAGACTTTAACTCCAGCCTTGCCAGGCAGGTAGGGACATGAATATTAAATACACTAAAGAAAACAAAATGCAAGAACATTGTGTGTTGTGCTACAATACAAGGTGCTACGGTTACAAATCTTCCCTCTGGGACATTAAAAAGGCTACTGATAAAATTTGCTGCCTGTATCCATCACTGAAAGACTGAATAACAGAGGTATCTCGGACCTCCTGCCACGTCTGAGATGGAAGTTCAGTTTGCCCAAACAGGCATCCCACGGAAAGGGTGACAAATCAGATGCCCCTCACTGGAAGATGCCTGCGGGGATGACACAAGTGAGGACCGCCTATTTGTTTCTTGGGGAGTGGCTTTCTTTGCCTTTTATATTTGCAGTGTAGGGAGTTGTTCCTCGGACAACGACAGTAAGGCAGCCTTTCTGCGCTTTGAAGGACTGCTCACTGGATGTCAGGCATGGTGTAGATTCAGCACCTGACAAAAACCACACCAGCTCTGGATTAGCTAGTGGGAAAGTGGGAGGAAAATTTGCTTCTCACTGCTGGGACCCAAAAAAAGCAAGTTACTAAGGAGTCTACTTGAACAAAATGATGAACATTTCTTGAAGACCACACTTCCTCCAGCACCTCAGGCATAATCAGAGGAGAGCAAGAGGCAGTATGACGAAGGTCCTGAGGGGCAGAGAACTGCTTTCACTGCATTGTTAAGCTCACAAAAAATTAAGAAAATGCATTAATGTTAACTTTTCAAACTCACTATAGACAATCTAGGAGAAGCACTTTGCTATGCTACAAGAGTGAAGTTCACATGTGAGTGCACTTAAGTATTTGTCAAAGGTTGAAGGCTGGGCTGGCTATTAAACAGATTACAGATGCTCTCTATTAACTCTTTCCCTTCCCAGAAGGAGAAGGGAAAGAGAAAAGAGAGAGAGACTTCTGGGTTGGAAAAAAAATTAAAACAGCTTGAATGAAGCAATAACAATGAGAAAAAGTATAATAATATTAATGGGAAATAAGGCAATATATACAAATATATGCAGAAACAATATCAAGCTCCCCCCAGTGATGATCATATCACCCTGGACACTGCAGGGCAGGCACTGGTAAAGTCCCTGACTGGGCTCAGTGGCAGATGGGAACTGGATTCAAGAACACATGGATTGGGATCAAAGGCAGAAGAAATGGACAGAGTCCTCCTCGGATGCTGGATGTAGAAGAAAAGAGCTTGACCCTCAGCTTTATACTGAGTATGACGTGTATGGAATGGAATACTGTGTTTTGTCGGGTTTGGGTCACCTGTCCTGTCCATTTCTCATCACAGGTGCAACCTTTTACACCCTTTCACTTACAACACATAAAAAATTCAGCAGTGACCTTGGTTTCTATAGGAATAAGTATAAGGAAGAGCCTTTCTGCATACCATTCCTACCGTTACCTTAGTAATAACTATAAACACCAAGCATTACCAATTCTAGAAACAGACACTGTCTGAAAAAATATGTCATTAACTTCAGAAAGTGCAGTCATTTGGAAGAGACTAAACTGAAAGGAGCATTGGTTCTGATCTAGTTCAAACCAGGACAGTATTTTACCAAAGGTAAGATGCATTGATTATTTTTAAAAAACAGTAAGAAGAAAAGTATTTTTGCTATAATGCCACTGAGTTAAAAATCATCATGCATGAAGTTGTAGTGTATATACTTCTTTGTTTTAATGGTGGCTAGAGATCAGAGTGTTGAGCACCATGCAAAATTAGTCCAGTAATTATCCTTTTATCTATTGAATACATTTTGCCTTTCAGTTTGGTAAATAAGAAGAAAGGACAGTGTTTGGGGAACACTGTATTAGGTAAGTGAATTTTTGAGCCTCTGAAAAAACGAACTCGCTATGGCAATGATCATTCATGTGAGTGTGCTGAACACGAAATAATTATCAATACACCGTACAAATAACTTTACTGGTCTACACACAGCAAAATGGAAGACAGTGATAAAAGCAGAGGAAAAGTGCTAAAAGCCCCTAACTATGCAGCAGCTTTTAGAAGCATATTGCTGTATAGCACAGTCAGAAGATGGAGTTTCAGCTTCCCTGTCAGAGTCCTTTACCCCATTTCGGTAGTAGGAAGGAATGAGCTCTTTGACGTCAAAGCTGAAAAAAAAAATATTTTTGGCAAATTTAAGCCTTTGTTGTTGTGAACTGTCTTGGGGCTCTGATACAAGTGTTATTCAGAATGATTCTACCAACATTTTCTGCAGAAATAATTCATCATATCAGCTGTGTGAGCATTATCTGCTGTAAGCACTGCTTACAGACAAACACTATCAGTAAACCATTACTCAGGTTGGGTGAGAAATTGTCCGCAGTGTGTGCCATTGTTTCTGACCTCCAGGTGGCCAACACGTGTCACTGAAGAGATGGAAAGCTTTAATAAATCATATCGGAGATGCATGTTAACCAAGTACAAAAATAGCGTCTGTATCTAACTCAAATATTCATAGATTCAGAGAGATTAAGGCCCGAAAGGAGCAATATCTCAGCTTGCCTGACCTCCTGCATATCACGGGTCATTCAATTTCACCCAGTTACCCCTGTGTTAAGTCCAATAACTCATGCTTGACTGAAGCGTATCTTTCAGGAAGGCATCAAGTCTTGATATGAATATATTGNGGAAGAGACTAAACTGAAAGGAGCATTGGTTCTGATCTAGTTCAAACCAGGACAGTATTTTACCAAAGGTAAGATGCATTGATTATTTTTAAAAAACAGTAAGAAGAAAAGTATTTTTGCTATAATGCCACTGAGTTAAAAATCATCATGCATGAAGTTGTAGTGTATATACTTCTTTGTTTTAATGGTGGCTAGAGATCAGAGTGTTGAGCACCATGCAAAATTAGTCCAGTAATTATCCTTTTATCTATTGAATACATTTTGCCTTTCAGTTTGGTAAATAAGAAGAAAGGACAGTGTTTGGGGAACACTGTATTAGGTAAGTGAATTTTTGAGCCTCTGAAAAAACGAACTCGCTATGGCAATGATCATTCATGTGAGTGTGCTGAACATGAAATAATTATCAATACACCGTACAAATAACTTTACTGGTCTACACACAGCAAAATGGAAGACAGTGATAAAAGCAGAGGAAAAGTGCTAAAAGCCCCTAACTATGCAGCAGCTTTTAGAAGCATATTGCTGTATAGCACAGTCAGAAGATGGAGTTTCAGCTTCCCTGTCAGAGTCCTTTACCCCATTTGGGTAGTAGGAACGAATGAGCTCTTTGACGTCAAAGCTGAAAAAAAAAATATTTTTGGCAAATTTAAGCCTTTGTTGTTGTGAACTGTCTTGGGGCTCTGATACAAGTGTTATTCAGAATGATTCTACCAACATTTTCTGCAGAAATAATTCATCATATCAGCTGTGTGAGCATTATCTGCTGTAAGCACTGCTTACAGACAAACACTATCAGTAAACCATTACTCAGGTTGGGTGAGAAATTGTCCGCAGTGTGTGCCATTGTTTCTGACCTCCAGGTGGCCAACACGTGTCACTGAAGAGATGGAAAGCTTTAATAAATCATATCGGAGATGCATGTTAACCAAGTACAAAAATAGCGTCTGTATCTAACTCAAATATTCATAGATTCAGAGAGATTAAGGCCCGAAAGGAGCAATATCTCAGCTTGCCTGACCTCCTGCATATCACGGGTCATTCAATTTCACCCAGTTACCCCTGTGTTAAGTCCAATAACTCATGCTTGACTGAAGCGTATCTTTCAGGAAGGCATCAAGTCTTGATATGAATATATTGGTAGAAAGGAAACACATCTCTCCTTTTGTAATTTTTTCCACTGATTATTTCCCCATACTTTCAAGTTTTTCCCTACTTTCTCATTTGAATTTCTCTGGTTCCTTTTTCCAGCCATTTGCTCTTGTAATACTTTTCTCTGCTAAGCTAAGTGTCCTCTCAGAGCCAGACTTCCTCCCACAAAGACATGGTCCTTAATAACCTCACCTCCCTTTCTGCTTCTTAACAAGCTAAACAGATCCAGCTCTTCCCCCACAGCATTTTCTCCAGCACTCAAGTATCATTTGTAGCTCATTTATATGCTCTCCAAAATATGCTAGTTGTGCCCATGGTTCTATCATCCGTTTCATCAAGACCGCGTTTGGGACTGAATCCTCCCCCTGCTCTCCCACTCATACACCAAATGATGCATTACCCTTCTCCACAGCATCACGTCAGACCCCCCGTTCAGCAATGCTTCAAATTCCTCTCCGGAGCTGCCACTGTCTGAGTTACTGCTCTCCCCTCCACGTGAAGAGCCTGATGATACCTCTTCTTAGATATATCTGACTTTGTCTTGGGCTGGGAACACTCCCACCCCATCCAACAGAAGCTGATCTCCCTGTGCGGCTACCATGTCATCATTTTTACCACTCCACTCAATAGTCTATCTCTTGTGGCTTGGGGGTTCTTTTTTTTAATTATTGTTATTTGCTGTCACGTGGTTGATGAAAATATTGAATAGGAGTGGGTTTAATATTGATCCTTCTTGTACTCCACTTAGAAACATCCTCATTCAATGATGTTTCCTTGCTGACACCTAGTATTTGAAATTATAGGATAGCCAGCTTTTATCTATTCAATATTTACTTTATGATATTGCATAGCACTTTTCGTTAAAATAATGTCATGTGGTACTGAGTCAAATGTCATACAAAATTCTATTATATCCACGCAGTTTCTCTCATCAACTAAACTTATAATCTCATCAAAGAATGAAATTGGGTTTCCTTGACAAGATCTATTTTCCATGAAAAAAAAATTACTAGTATTAATCCTATTACCACACTTAATCTTGCATTAACTGATTCCTGTATCAATTTCTTTTCTTTTCTTTTTTTTTTTTTTTGCCAAGGAATCTTATCAGGCTAATTGTGCTATGCTTATTTTAGTTATCACACTTGCCCTTTCCAAATACTTGGATGGCATTAACAAACATCCACACTTTGGGAATAGTAGTGACATTCTTATATCCAGCAAAAAAAAGGTCATTAAGCCAGACCTTGGCCAGGTCTTCTGGAATCCTTTGGTAAAAGTTATCAGCATTGCTGATTCTGAAGTTACTCTTATACATACTGTATTTATTCCCTCCTTAGATATCCACAAAAGTAGATGTGAATAGTTACATCACAGTGCTAGCCTGACTAACTCTCAGTAGCACCCTTTATTGCAAGTTGACCCCACAGAATCAGCTTGCCTACATAACAAAGTACAGAAAGAAGAGTTTACATCTTTCCATGACTCGCATAGTGGCATGCTCAGAAACACTAGGAGCAGAAACCTGTGAGACTCCTCACACAAACTGAGACACGTTACACTGGTAGTCAGGATGGCAGAATGAGACCTGTACTTGCAGGGAACCCAAGGAGACCATGGACTGTTGCCACTTTCCATGTAAAGACTTTGTCGAAGTTTGACAGCAAGCAAACAGACAGGGCTGCAAACACCACCTAAGGTAATGTGGAGTGATTGCTTAATCAAAATTCCCCTCTTTCCAATAACTTTCTGAGAAACAGTACAAGCCCTCCTGGCACTGCAGAATGAGGATAGATTGATTGAAGATATCTTTCCTAACCAATAGCTTTTTTTGTGAGCAATCAATAGATGGAGCCAAACTAATTCCCAGCAGTCTTTCCTCAGGGCAGAAATTGAATTTGTCTTCATAGAGATCCCAGTTCCAGCCATGACACCTCCTGGGGAGCTCCGTGCAGGGGCATACAATACCAACTTTCTTCCCCTCGATGTTTTTTAAAGTAGCTCCAATTGCTGTACTCAAATAATTTTGGATACGAACTGGTGTGATAATCCCTGTCTATCACCTGAAGAAGCAGGGTTCTGCACCCTGCTTCAGTGATCAGGAAGGCCAATGGCATCCAGGGGTGCATTACGAAGAGTGTGGCCAGCAGGTCGAGGGAGGTGATCCTCCCCCTGTACTCTGCCCTGGTGAGGCCGCATCTGGAGTACTGTGTCCAGTTCTGGGCTCCCCAGTTCAAGAGAGACAGGGAACTACTGGAGAGAGTCCAGCGGAGGGCCACAAAGTTGATTAGGGGAGTGGAGCATCTCTCTTATGAGGAAAGGCTGAGAGAGCTGGGTCTGTTCAGCCTGGAAAAGAGAAGGCTGAGAGGAGATCTGATCAATGCTCACAAATATCTAAAGGGTGGATGTCAAGAGGATGGGGTCAGACTCTTCTCAGTGGTGCCCAGCAACAGGACAAGGGGCAATGGGCACAAACTGGAGCACGGGCAGTTCCACCTGAACATGAGGAGGAACTTCTTTACTGTGAGGGTGACAGAGCCCTGGCACAGGCTGCCCAGAGAGGTTGTGGAGTCTCCTTCTCTGGAGATGTTCAAAACCCATCTGGACTAGCTCTAGGCAAACCTGCTTTAGCAGCAAACTGCTCTAGGCAAACCTGCTTTAGCAGTGGGGTTGGTTGGATGATCTCCAGCGTTTCTTTCTAAACCCTACCAGTCTGTGAGTCTGTGAGTCTGTGATTCTCCATTTGCAATCTGGCAATCACAAGTAGCCTATGCGGTACCCAAAGAGTGCTCTGTCAGTGCACAGGACACACTCACAGTTTCTGGGCTATACTGTTCTCTCTGCAAACTCTGCTCATCTTTGGATTCATAGATCCTATGACAGCTGAATTCATTAAGATATCAAATTCTTGGATGTCTGAACAAATTAAATTGTGTTGCAAATGATCTCTGTTTCTGAACTTGTTAAGGAAGATGGCGGTTCAGCTGAAATCTGAGTCACAGAACATGAAGACAAAAACCCATAGAAATAACTTACTTGTGTATGTTCTAAATCAAATAACAAACATCCTGTCTACACAAGTAATTTTCATCACCCCCCAACAGTGCACAAATTCAATGAATTCCTATTTAAGATGAGAAATGGCTAGGAATTTGATTTCACAGATACAGAAATAAGGGGTAGAAAGCATTTGTGATTTGTATGATGTCACATAAGAAATTTTCTTTCAGAGTTCAGATTTTGATTTCCTCAGCTGGGGAATGCAGGACTTGTAAGTTCTCATCTTTGTTCTCCTGCAGATCCTCTGCAGACTAGCGAAGCTGTGACCATGCATCCACGTTCACATCAGTATATCAAGTTATTCCCAGGTCAGGAGTGCTTAAACCCAGTGATTGAATTTAAGCCTTTCTGATGAGAGGAACTGCTGTTAAATTCAGGCCTGGATCTATCTTGGAATTTCAATTCTCAGGGGTCTATCTGCCTGAGAATTCAGAGCACAAATAACTCACACCATACAATGAGACAACTGTGTCTTCACCTTAACAAAACACAACCAGAACTGAAAACAGAGGTTGCAACTGAAAAGAAGGCTGAATTATTTCTGTTCATAAAACTTGCCATGGACCCAATTTCTTCTCATGAAGCACGCCAGCAGAACTGAATGTCTAACTGATCAGGAAGAGATTTACTTTTTTCTTCCTCTATTCTCTCAGGCTGCCAGAAAACAGCAGGATCAGGATGAAGGTAAGTTGGGTTTTATCTGCAACCTTACAGCTGGGTCACGTTGAGCACTAAACAAACCTGAGAGCATTTATTTGTGAGATGCTCAGTTTCAGCCCTTTCTTATGACAAGCACCCATATTTTCTTCAGGTCAGTGACTTCCTTTTCTGCCTTTGTGACCCAGGCAAGACTTCACTGTATTATAAAAGACTGTTGTTTTGATTTAGTTTTTTTTAAAAAGAGAGTTAAAGACGACTTAATGTCACTTTCTGCTGTAAAATGCTCTGTGGGCAGCTAGGGAGAAAAGGTTTATTGCAGCTTTATTAAAATACATTAAATAAATTGAAGATGTGCTATCCAGACAGTTGATTGAGGCAGAAACTCCCTGTAGGTACTTTGGTTGTGCATTAAGAAAGTTGTCACAAGTAATTTGGACTGGAACGTGGAGTTATAGACTGCCAAATGTTGATTAATTAAGCCCGTGTTTGGATTAGTTCTGCTAGATTGTTTCATTAGGGAAAATGACTGAAAATATGGAATAAAGCAACCAGGGGGAATCCAGGAAGAATTTACAAGTAAGACCTCCAGCAAAGAGCAGGAGCTGGGACTGAACTGTATGTGCACTATGACGTTGTATGGTCCTCCTCGCTCCTCCCTGACTGGGCAGAAATAGGCACCAGGAGAGCTGACTTGCGCTTGTTGTGGCAGTGACTGATTGCACTGGAGTCGTTCTCAACACCCGAGGAATGGAGCTCTTTCCTTGTCATGTGATGTTTCAACTTTAAGGCAAACTGCCAACTTATTTTACATGCATAATATCAGCTTAAAGGTGAGAATGAGTATATGATCATAAAAGTAATGATTGCACAATTATTTTTTATTTTAATTTCAGATTTGCCTCCGTATGTTTTTTTCCCCTGCAGTGTTGTGGAAGAAAGTGTCTTGATGAGGTGACCTCCTGCATTGGGAAATCCTTTTCTTATTTTCTTAAGCTCCTGTAATTGGCTTGCAAACGGGCTGCCATGAGACTTCACTGAATTTAGCTGCATTCCAAAAACAGTGAAATAGTAGATTTAAAAAAAAAATGCCAAATTAAATTAAAAGAAAAAAACTCTGTGAGTTTCAGAGGTGAACCAAACCGTTAGCTATCTGAAGTAAATAAAGTCTCACTCTCTGAGCATCCCATTAAGAGAAAAGTATCTTCCTCTGGGCTGTTTAGCTTTAAGCACAGGGAAAGACAGGTGGGGATCTGAATTGTCGCAGGCAGAAATCTGACCTCACTTGACAACCTTGTGTCGGGCAGAGACAGCAACTGCCAGAGGACAGAAGCGAAACCCAAATTTCAGGGAAGAAGAAAAGCAAGTGAGGCAGTAGTTGGGCCTAAGTGTATCTCAGCTGGAGAAGGTGATGGTGCAGGTGCCCAGCACACTGCTCACAGAGCTATAAGATCTTGAAATAGAGCATGACATTATTGAGCCACCAGCACCATAGTGGGAAGCTGGTGCTTGTACTGCATAAGTGGTGTTATAATACAGAAAGCGAACTCATCACGCTTGTCATGATTCATAACATAAATCATTCTGCCTACCTCTAAATACTTTTCACAGCCATTGTGCTCCTGCTCAGCCGTGAGAGACACAGCCAGAGCTGAAAGGAGGGTACTGGGTAAAATGGCATCACCACCAAGCAACCTGAAGGCAGGCCACTTAAATTCTAGCTGGTCCAATGGAATTGTCAATAAGCCTCATTGATGGGTGAGATACATGCAAGGTTCTCAAAAGTTTTAACCTTGTGAGAAATTAAGACAAAATAAATAACTGGGCTCTTTGGCTATTTTTCGTTAAAATGTAGAAAAAGAAGTAAGGCTGGTAAGCTATTTACTCTCTGAAAAAAACAGGTCTTTTCAGGTAGTCAGTTCAGACAGCCAAGTCCTTAGTCACTCTGGACAATATAGGTCCCATTTCTCTTCCTACCAAGTTTATTTTTGCTGCAGTTTAGAAGACATGGACATTGAAAAATTAAGATGCTTTTGACCCTGTCTTAGACAGTGTCATCTCTATATATCAAAATCCTTTCTTAGACTACAGTACCATAGAATCATAGAATGGTTTCTGTTGGAAGAGACTGTAAAGACCATCCAGTTTTAACCCCCTTGCCATGGGCAGGGACACCTTCCATTAGACCAGGTTGCTCAAAGCATCATCCAACCTGGCCTTGAACCCTTTCAGGGAGGGAGCATCCACAACTTCTCTGGGCAACATGTTCCAGTGTTTCACCACCCTCGTCATGAAGAATTTCTTCCTAATATCTAATCAAAATCCACTCTCTTTCAGTTTAAAACTGTTACGCCTCATTCTATCACAACATGCCGTTGTCAAAAGTCCCTCTCCAGCTCTCTTTTAGGCCCCTTCAGGTACTGAAAGGCTGCTAGAAGCCTTCTCTTCTCCAGGCTGAACAACCCCAACTCTCTCAGCTTGTCTGCATAGAACAGGTGCTCCAGCCCCCTGATAATCTTCATGGCCCACCTCTGGACTCACTGAAGCAGGTGCATGTCCTTCTTATGTTGGGTGCCCCAGAGCTGAACGCAGTTCTCCAGATGGGGTCTCACAAGAGCGGAGTAGAGGGGCAGAATCATCTCCCTCGACCTGCTGGTTGTGTTTTTTTTGATGTAGCCCAGGATATGGTTGGCCTTCTGGGCTGCGAGTGTGCATTGCCGGCTCATGCTGAGCTTCTCATCAACCAATACCCCCAAGTCCTTCCTGTCAGGGCTGCTCCCAATCCATTCTCTGCCCAGCCTGTACTTGTGCTTGGGATTGCCCTGACCCATGTGCAGAACCTTGAACTTGGCCTTGTTGAACTTCATGCGGTTCACACAGACCAACCTCTCCAGCCTATCAAGGTCTCTCTGGATGGCATTCCTTCCCTCTAGTGTGTCCACCACACCGCACTGCTTGGTGTCATCGGCAAACTTGTTGAGGGTAGGACTAATAGGACTACCTAGGCTAACAGGACTTCTGCTCATTAAGTCCGTTGCCAGGTGCATTGTCATCCATAAGTCTTGCACGAAGAAGAATCACACGGAGCTCAGGAGTGCTCACAGAGATTGGAAAAAGAAAACAAAACCACCTACATCCTCACCTCTGAAAAGAAAAATGTGAGACTAAAGCCAGCAAAACAAACCAACAGACTGTTACTCTTTTTCTTGGCTAACACAAATGCCTTCGATTTAGCAGATGTGGAAAATCAAAGTGAATGGACAGAGACATTTTTCAATACGCTCATTCACTCTGCTCACATATGTCACACTGCTCCTATGCTGGGCATAACCCTCCAATGCTATTCTTTTACAAATTGTCACTAACATCCATATTTATCTCTGAGGTTACTCCAGGACAACAACATCTAGTCAGTAAAATTGTACTAGCAATTAACTAGGCTAATTCAGCACAGCCTCCAGGTGGAAAATATGTCAATGTTTCAGAAGCAACAAAAAGTATTGCATATCTCTCTATTAATTGCTCATCTCCCTGGTCACCTCTGTCCCTGTCGTTTCCCACTTCTCTAAGTATCCCTCCTCCCATCTCCCCTTCTCCCAGTTTTTGGCCCTAGGCCACCTCATCTCTTCCACCTCCCTCCAGCCTGGGCTCTTCTCAGTTACTTTTCATTGTGGCAAGTCAGCAGAAGTGGGTTAAGGACTGTTACAGGAGGCAGTCTTACATATCAGGTGACATAACTGCTCAACCTTTCTGATTTCATTTAGCACCAGGTAGCAACATGGAGGCCTTTCTACAATTCCATTATTCTATTATTAAAAGTCCATCGTCCTTTTCTTTAAGCCTCGGCTATTTACATAAATTGTATCTTCTTACCTATGTGGGTTAAGGCTTGCAGTACCTGGTATCATAAATCCTTTGTCTCTATTTTTCCTCTCTCCATAAAGCCCTTTTGTGCCATGTGTGCGAAGGATGCTATTTATACAGCTAAGCTACACTGTATTTATCCATCTTCTAAATAACAGTAGAAAAAGCTAGTGAAAATTGCCAAATTTCTTTATTTGTAGAATATCTACTAAATATTTTTGCTTAATAAGTGCTGTCACAAGCGAAATCATCTGCAGTTACACACCTATAAACTGACAGTTTCCTATAAATACTGAAATTCTGTAATTGTCACTCATGCTACTCATCAGAATTTGAAAATAGATAAAACAACTAAAAAGACTAAGAACTTAATGTTTAATCCTACCCACCTCAAAATACCCACCAACAGCTGTTCTTACGCACCCAACCACTCTGAAAGGTGACTTGATGCCACAAAGCTGCTACATTTGTGTCCAACAACAGAAATGTAGTAGGAAGCAGGTTATTTTTAGTCAAAAACATAACCTGACAGCAGGCAACTGATTTTGAATCCAAACCAGTAGCTATATATCAGAAAAACTGAACTATTCTGAACCATTTTTAAAGATCTGTCCAAAGAGTTAATGCATTTTCTGTTAACTTGTGTAACATATTGTCTAACGTATCACAGATTTGGCCTGGTTGTCTCCTCACTGGTCAAACTGGAGCTAGATAACCTCTGAGAAAAGAGGCAGAAAGTGTGAGGGGCACAGCAAGGACAAATTGTCACTGACTGCAAAAGACAGAGCTGCAATTTCCAAGTGACTTGCCTTACACCATCACAAAGAATGGCATACCCACAGCCCCAGCATATGTTTTTTGGTATGGAAAATTGCAATCTACTTTTGAAATTATGGGTCACTTCTCATCAGGGATGGATTCTCTGGAGATATTCAAAACCTGCCTGGACACATTCCTGTGCAACCTGCTATAGGCAAACCTGCTTTAGTAGGGGGGTTAGACTAGATATCTCTAGAGGTTCTGTGATTCTGTGGAAGTGTTTAAATATGGTCAGTACAGCTACTTTTCCGGCTGATATTAGCTGAAGGTCTTCTGTTGATCAACCTTCTGCTGCATTTACATCATCCTTTCAACCTGAGGAATTCTAAAGTCCCAAATATTCTCACGTACAGACACAGCCAGTTTTGAGAGGGAGGACAGTTATCAGCTGTTCTTGTTTCTAGGCTATTCCTAGTCAAGACAACAGTACAGATATCCAGTCCCGGTGGCAAAACTCGAAACAATCACATGGGGAAAAAAAAAATTAATAGACGACCTGTTTGTGTAGTGTACTGGTGAGAAAAACAGTGGAAATAGTTGCCTGCAACTCTGGAAAATGCCAGAGCACCATATCAGTACTTACTTGGTTCTTTTCAGGCAATATAAAAAGCAGTGCGAAATCACAACCTTACTCTGGAACTGAGGCCCAGTTAGCACTACTACCTCAGTTTGAGATGTAAGTTTGACGCTGTGAAATGTCCAGGAGTCAGCTGATACAGGGCTTGGCTGACCTACCAGGGACTCAAAAAAGATGGTCATTAATTTCCTTACAGCTGCACAGCCAGGAATCTCCAAGTGTCTGGCTGCTTTGTCATACAAAAAGCTGTTCAGGTCCCCTTTTCAAGGCATTTACAAGAACTGAAAAGAAATGTGGATCCTAGAAGAGAGTGAGCATTACAGGTCTGCAGCCTCTTTATCTCTTCTTTTGGCCATGCTAGTGTTTTATTAACTGCAGTGATAAAAGCTGCTTAGAAGGATAGACAATGGTCATAAACCTCTCTCTCTCTCTCTTCCAGTGTTACTTTGGGGATCCACTCCAGTGGTGCTTCAGCACACGACAGTCCCGTGTAACGATGGAGAGTGGTGGGAGAAGGCTAAAAGGAAGAACCAAAGGAGGTAGGAATCACTTCAATTGCTTGTAATGTACAGGAATGAGCACAGGGAACTGAAGCTGGACATCTGTGCATGTTTCCTAACGGTGAGCTGCGATAGCTCACGTGCCCAGTGTTGTTCAGGAGGACCCATCTGCAGGGCTTGCCGTCTCCTGCAGTACAAGTAGCTTGTTAAAATGTCTGGGTTGGAACTGGCTCTTAGGGAGACTGATGGAAGACCCATTACTGGCAACATTAAAAACAGAATGAGCCAAACACTGAAAAGAATACTGTGGGGTCCCACTCCTGCTCCGGCCCAAGGCAAGAAGAGAAGTAACAGCTTTTTGTCACTCACAAGAATATCCTTCCTAACCAGGTAGAGTCAAGAGGTGCTTTATATGAGAAATTAGTCAGGAGCAGGAAGGGACATGGGAGATTTTCTTTCACTCAGATTAAGTTTTACTACAAATAGCTTAAGACTTCACAGTTGGGATGTTCACAGACTCATAGTACTCCAAAAATCTGTAATGGAAATATCATGCAGAAAACTCCATATGCCGTCTCGTCATGATTTTGATTTCTGGTCCTGTTGTGCAGATTCTTGCTTTTTCCTGTTTTTTGTAAGTCCCAAAACATCAGGGAAATCGCTTTGCCAGTTGTGGGACTCACGTTCGTTTTTCCTTTGAACTGAAAAGTTGATCTAAGAAACTCATTAAAGGCTGAACCAAGTCAGTGTTTTTATTTGGTTTAGAGATTCTTTTAAACATTTAACATATAATGTAGGATAGAATATTATCAGTCATTCTAAATGCAAATATCAGAAAGTTTAATTTTTTAAATTAAATTTAATTTTTTTATCTTTTAATTCTTAAAATTTAAAAATCAAAACAAATCTTGAGCATTTTGATTTTTTCAGAAAGGAGAAGCAAGCGTTTCTATTGATACAGCAACAATTAAGAAAAGCAAATAGGCAAAACTTTGTTTTAAAATGAATACACTTGACTAGAAAAAAAAAATTCCCAGCAAAAAATGTCACCTGGCATCCATTTGATTCTCTAGCAACTGTCAAGACTCAAAATCACAGAAAACCTGTTCATTCAGACTGCCTCTTTTCCCCTCCAAAGCTGCAAATTCTACTGCCAAAGATAGACTAAATGTCAGACTGGCGCTGTCTGCCTCTGAAGCCTGAGGACAAGGTACTTCGAACTTACAAGGACAAACCCTTGCTCCAGCACTCTGCGCTCTCAGTATTTATGAAATGAGTAACAAACCGGGTCTGGTGAAGTTTGAGCAATAGGAACAGGACAGCTACACGGCTACAGCAATTTTGCCAAAAGCAATCTAATTGTTATTATCACTATTACAAAACATACCTCTTGTCAAGGATACAGATATGTGTAATTTGGGCTGCCTTGCGTGTCATTTCCAGGGTTGAGAAACTCGTAAATGGGTTCCTGCCCAGCCTTGCCCCCACGTGTTTAAGGTCACCACTTGCATTATCAAACTAATTTTAAGGGGCTGAATTTAGCACAGCAGATGGCAATGCACTCTGATGCGTAATGCGCTGTGGTCCCCAGTCGGCAGCCACGGGGGCACCCTGGGGGCAATGCCCTCTGACTTTCAGCTTATGTGGGGAGGGTGGCAGCAGTTGCACTGGCCTGGGCTATTGCCTCACCGCACAAACCCACCTGTCTGCTCCTGGGAAAGGCTTGGCTCTCTCCTTCCTTACTAATGACACACATTTTGGGTGACTGCTGCACACTCACGTCAGCAAGCCCCAGAGTGGCCGTAGGCTTTGGCCTGGAGGATTACCAAGGTGAAAGCTCCTAGCAGATGGGGGTTACAGTGGTGCATTTTCTACTGTCGCTCTCCTGCCTCAGCAAAAAGTATAGCGAGCTGTGGCCAGGACTCTGGATTCTTATTCCCAAAGTATTAACTATTCTTTGCAGCTCTGTCTGCAACCATCTTCATTTTGGCATAATTACTTTCTAGCCCCCTGAATTCCCATGTGCTTTCAATAGAACTTATTCTTTTCTCCCTATAACAGTTTTGTTGCTTCATTATGCCCCAGAGATGACAATATGCCACCAGTGGCTGAATGATTCTATTACAGACAATCTGCAAAGAGCTTAGAGTACCTTCAAGACGACAGATGCCATCTAAGTATAAGTTATATATTTTACTAATATGCACTAAAGTGTAAATTCTGCTTTGCAAGGAACACTTAAGGTCTCCAGTAAGCTACATGGAGTTAATAAATTGACAGTCAGCAGTGGCAATCTCATACCATGCTTATTTCAGAGCCTCCAACTTCTCCCAGGAAACTGCACTTTATCAGACAAAAAGCCTTGCTTGCTGCAGTGCCTCACTGCTATTGTAATGCTATTGACATCTTGCCTCTCCTGTTGCACTCAAACCTTATTATCAGCAGCACAGTTTTAACATCCGCCAATCGCAGCACAGAAAATTAGCCCTTGTTTGCAAATCGATCGCTCCTTCAGAGGTGGACACCACCACTGCCACCATGCTGCTCTGTGGGAAAGAGGTTGGCAAGCAGAAGCCTTCATAATATATTTAACTGCTCGTTGTAATCCAAACAGGCAGCTTTTGTTTCTTTGCTTCATCGGCTCTTTCTCAGTACTTGGAAGCAAAAGACCTCCTGACCTGACAAGGTGTCCAAAGGGTTTGTGCTAATAATCCTGTGGTGAGGCAGTGGCTCTGGAGGATCCCTGAGCTGGCTCATTCTCATTCTCCCCTCATCTCCCTTTTGTCAGTGTCTTACCCTTGCCCTTCTGTTCAGAGACCTGGGCTCCTTCCAAAGTGTCTTTAGAAGTACGGTCCACACCAGTGGGATAAAAGCTGGCTGCTGCCAGTCCTTGGAGACTAAAACTCAAATCTGCAGGAAAACAAAATTAAAACCACTTCGTCCTCCGAAGCCAGATGGCCGCTTGGCCGGCATACGTGGAGGTGGTTTCTTGGCTGAGTAGCAAACTTCATGTCTCTGATGCCAGGCATTAGAGAGCAGGAGAAATCCCAGTGGTGGTGGCAGCAAGGGAGATCCATTCTAATCCCATGGCGTGATCTGGAGATGGCCATTAGTGCCTGATTCGGTGACCAGGCAAAAGCACTGGGCAGATGGTGAGTTCATTTAAGGCAGAGAGCAGTTCGCTGGAGATATAAATGTGCAGCTGTGCTCTGCACCTGGGAATAGCAGAGGGTTAGGACAACGTTTGGGTTTTTAAATTTATTTAGCATTATTATTGAACTTAATTGTAAGGTATTTAATCCTCATCTGAGAATCACACCTTCCTCAATGTGGCTCGTGTCAGGCTATGCTTTTTAATTATTTTTTTTAAGTCTTTAAACAGAGATTTTCAGAGCACAGGGAGAAGACATCTCAGTTTGATTTCTTCGCAAGTATTTTAACACGTATTTCTCAACACAAGAAAACTCATTGCTCCCTGCTTTAAGGATGCACAGACCTCATAACTGCACATCAGTTTCTATGGAAGTTTGGGCTGAAATGTATCCCTCTGAGGTACAGAAGAATTTTTTTGGCCAACCAGCAGTAAGGGGACTGTAACACCTGTAGCTGAGCAGCTCCGCTTCCTCAAGCAGTGGCGGTGGACTCATCACCCATTGCCCTGAGCACCTTGTGCTGTAAAACAACACAGACTGCAAGTCAAATGAAACCTTTCTGGTAAGTAGAGCTAATGCTCAATTTTCAGACTAAGGGTACCCTTAGCCAAAATGCATCTCTTACTTGAAACTCCTCCAGCAGCACAGTAACTGCTTAACAAGCTTTGCTGGGCTGCTGAGGAGAAAAAGCCGTTGAGTTTAGTGTCAGGGACTTCACTGCCTTCAGTGCATCTGGACTAAGCCCTTGCTTGATACTGACTCATGTACTGGGCTGCTCAGTGAGCTTCACACCGCATCAATACCACCAAACCCCTCAGTGGCTGACTATCCTCATTGCTTTATGGGAATTGCCTCTGGAAAGATCCATAATAAGCCTGAGAAGGGAAGCAGGGTACATGTTAGGGCAGCCTTCTCCAGCTGAAATAGTCTTGAAACTGTGACTGTTTGCCATCTTGTGGTGAACGATTTCTCAGATGTTACTTATTTTTCCCCTGAAATGCTGCGCTTGTATTAAAGTACCAAGCAAGTTTTCCTCACATCATCCTCCTCATCCTTACTTTATGAAAGCCCCATCTGTTCTCAGGCCTTTGTTCTAGAGCTCTTTTTAGCCTCAGTGATTTAATAATGTCCTTTAACTCTTCCCCAAGTCCAAGCTTAATGAGATAGGCCTTCTGTTCGTTCACCCGAGTTAGGTATCAGGCTTTTCACCCAAGTGCATGGTCAGCAGTATGAAGCACGGTGGTGCATCTGTTGCTGCCTCAGCATAGGCTTATTTATACTGCTCCCAAAATAATTTTCCTCCACAAAGCTTACCTTCCTCTTGCACAACTAAGGGTATTGTGCAGGGTACTTAGCGTACTTGCCCTGATTTAGATGACTGAACATATAAAGGAAAAAAAATCAAGGTCTCTCTCCTGAGTAAAGGAATTCCCACAACGCTTTGCTGGACCACTTTCCTTTAATTGCTCCTCTGAATCTTTGCTTTCTACATTGCTAGACCAGCCTTAGTCTTTTAGCAGTAGCATAACAGAGATGTTTGCAGTCACAAGCTGACACTTGGCTATTACAAGCTTTTTAGCAAGCTCCTACCTAACCGTCAAGCCCAGATGCAGAAGTACTTTGGAATGGTATTGCGTGCAGCCGGAGACAAAATGGATGCATGTATATATGCGTGTGTGTACAAGAGTTTCCTTCCACTCTGAGCTGATGGAGTCAAGCAACCGCTGTGATATTTCTGAAATAACTTAGAGACTAACCTTCCTTCTGCATGGGCAGGAATAATGAGCAGATAAAAATATCAGCACAGCTCAGCCCTCACGTTACAACCAGAAGAAAAGTAAGTTAATCTTCCTCTTGTATTACCAAAGATTGGACCACAACTTAAGGCAGTGGGTATGTCCATACTGTTAAATACAGTGGTCCTGAGGCCAAACAACGTACACTGGTTGTGTGCATGTATCCACACTTCATGGCACTTGGCCTTGGGTCTCCTAGGGCCACAGAGTAACACGTGGAACCCATATGATACAATTATTGCTTAATTTCCTTTTTTTCCCAGTTCAAAGTGTCTGAAATACAGGGAAGTCTGTGTTGCGGCCCACCAGAAGAATTGAGTATAAAGATATTTCTTATAGTAGAAAATAAGGGGTGTGTTTTGCATGCCCAGGTGGTGGCATGAAGGCATGTACAGGGGTCTGAAGGCACAGAGTCTCCTGGGATTGGCTTGGAGGTCTGCGGAGAGTGGCAGGACCCAAAGCTGGCAGCGCTGCAGCCACACTGCTGAAATGGCACTTGGCACAGCCTGTACCAACAAACCATGCCTGGGCATTATCATGGAGACTGCAAGGCGGCACAAGCCAAGGGCATGTATTAGCAGTGAAACAATCTGGACAATCCGCATGTCCAGCACTCAAACATTCCTTGCTAAAAAAAAAAAAAAGAAAAAAGCCAAGGAATACTATAAAATAAACATAATAAGAATACCCACCATGTTTCCTGCTCTCATATACACAGATGGCCTAAGCACAGAGTTGCGGTCACTGTCCCACCCTACTTGGGCCCCAGTAGATAATGAAAGATGAAAATAATATTTTTCTGCAGCCTGGTTTGCCCTCACTTGAAAATATCCATCCAGCACTCTAGGCAAATGGACCCTGAGGGTGCACAACTGGCTGGACTCACTCAGAGGAGCCATCACTGTTTTAAAGTCTCAAGAGTTTTTCCCACTTAGAGAATGCATTCTCGTCCTACCACAGTTCACCTGTGTTTTGTTTTCACGCTGCCCTTCTCTGCCCTGTTTCCATCGGTTCCTTATCAAATTTGTATTATGACTCCCCTTCCCCTTCTCCCTGTCCTATTTCATCACTCTTTGGCAGATACAGTCTAAGACCAGTTATTTCAGCAGTCACTTCAGCTGCAGACTGTTCAACAGGGTTTGCAGTTAAGTGGTGAAAAAACTTGCCCTGCATTAATTACTAACGAAATGCAGAAATAAATAGCTAGAGTGGAGTTTATTCAACACACTTGAAACAAAGTTCCACAAGCAGGAGGGGAATAAAAGTGTCTAAAAACAAAAAAAAACAATAAAGTTGGAGGACTGATATGAAGAGAGATGAAAATACATAATCAGAGAAGGAATTCAAAGCAATATTTTAGAGACCGCAACACTAAATTCCATTTCAAAGACTGGAACATGAAGCAAGTTATCACTGGTGGAGGCTGCAATTTTTATGCAATTCAAAAGGATCAATGTTCTTCTCAAAGACGATTAAATATGTAAAGATAGATACATGTACACCTTGTAAAATAAGAAATTTGGCTATACACTGGGAGAATCTGTTACTTTATATTAAAAGCCTAAACCCATGCAAAATGTCTGATCGCTTATGTGCACACACCTAACTTATTCTGTGAATTTACACTAATTTCAAATAAAACTCTTTGAGAAGCATTCAATCCTATCTTTTCAAAAGATGTTACCTCCTCAAAGAGGAGAGAGGTGAAATTTTTAACTGACTGAAATTTGTGTCACTTTATTGCAATCTGTGGTGCTGTGCTTATCTGTATCATGTGAAAATTTGGCGTAAATGGTTCTCCTTAGATCATTAGTTGTACTTTTTCAATAAATCCCATATACGTATTAAAACCAAATGAACAAAAAACCCATCAAGAACAAAATCAGTCGTCAGCATCCTGATAGTGCAACTGACAACAGTGATTTATTTTATTCACTAAGATCGATTACTGTCCCTGATGTATAAGCATCCAAGGGCAGAAACCATCTCTTTTTGCACAGTGGAAAGCCATCCACTGCAACAAAGTCCCAGTCTGCTCTCATTGCACTGCTGTCCCTTGCAGTTTTGCATACAGAAAAGGGACCAGAAAGGACAGGGAGAGAAAGCTGTTAGGTTTTCTGGGTAATAAGCCTAGGTAACAGAGGACCAAAAAGACTAACTGGCAGAAACTGCAGTAAAAACAACATTCTGCCTTAATTGCTTTAGCTCTTAGGTTAATTAAACAGCATAATAGTGGCTCGTTTGGGTTTTTTTCTCGGGTTTCTTTTTTTTCTTTCTAAGGGACACACTGAATACTCCAACAATTGAAGTCGTAAAAACTAGTTTGGCAGTGTTTCTTGAGAAAAGCAATAATTCAAACACAGATTATCAGTTTTTCTTCATTTAAGCTGTATAGCCTATGTTAAAAATGCCAGACAGAGTGTTAGACAGATCTCTTTCTGGCCCTCACATGCATGAATTTATAAGTTTAACAAGATGGCCTGAAAAACTTTGTCCGTATCCATCTGGCTACCTCGTGTGGACTAAAGAACAGCCCCAAATCTACCTAATGAAAGGGAAAATCTCTGCCTAGCACCATTAGGATGAAAGGCTGCTTGTTCTGAAGGTGTTAAATGTTATTCATGTCTTCCTTTGCTCCAGTAACATTAAAGAGTTAACCGTGGTTCAAGGTTTGTGTGATGGGACACAGATCTGCTTTTACCATAGCAACCACGCTACAGAAATTCTTTCCAATATTATAAAGCATAGATGAAAAGAAAGCAAAACAGAAACATTAAAATACTTGGAATTCAAAAGATTTTTTTTTTCCAGTTTGGAAAAGCTCCTTTTTCTTTCATTTGCATCCAGTAAAGTCCTTCAGAGAGAATAATGCTTCAAAAGTCTCTGCATGGTACCAGAAGCTTTTCTTGTTAAAAATAAAATAACATATTCTCATTACAAGGAAATGTCTATATGCTGCTTCATAAGCAGAGTGGGCCTTCGTAACGCACAAAATGCCTGAAGTCCATCTTGAGGCCCAATTAAATGACTTCAGTTTCATAAGTCTTCTAATGTACCTACATCTCAGGTGCAGAGAGATCATTAATCATTGGACTTTGACTCAGGAATAATGTTCAGTAAGGTATTTCCTGTTCCGGACACAAACAGAACAAAAGGGAACATGAGGGAAAACGCAATGGGTCCTGGCTCACTGGGATGATCAGCAGACACCGTTGGCAGGCGCACATACAGACCAGTAACAAATGAAGTCCCGCATTTCACTCTCCCTTGTGCTTTTTGAACTTGAGATGGTACTTACTGAACACGAGGGCACAACCCCTTTAGGTCCCACTTCTCCCAGGGAAAAGCCGCAGACCTCCCTAGGGTCTCAAGGCATGCTGCTCGAGTTGCTCAGCTGACTCCGAACTTAGCTCTTCTCACAATCCATTACACAGAAACGAACAGAGAGCCTTGGAGAGAAGGAGCGCACAGTTACAGTCTGTTTAAAAACTGAAAGGTGGTTATCAATAGGTTTATCCAGGGGGGAATCAGATTGCTGCTCCCATAAGTACATTTGTAGCTTCAGCATTCAGCAGAAGATCCCTCCACAGGCATCTGAGGCAGACCAAGGGCTCTAAGACCCTGAGACCTTTGCATCTTTTCCTAAAATGTTACAGAAGGTTTACAAATCCTTGTCATCTTCCTATTAACCTAACGCCTAAAAAGTCCCAGAAATAAACATTCCTTTCTCTTCTGTTCAATGCTGAGACTCCATTTATTACAATCTCTGACCTGAGAAGGTTCTGGGAACAAAATTTTGGACTAAATGAAGTCAGTTCATTCAGCCCCTATGACCACAGTTTCATAGTCCAAAGTTAAAGATCGAATGGCACCTTGATGATTCTGTAGTTTGAATTATGCAAGCTGTAAAATTTCATCAAGTGGTTCTTCTATAGAGCTTATGACTTTTTTTAATTGCATATATTTTAGAAAGCTTTTTATGTAAAGACTTCAAAAGATGCTGATTACATCACAGAGCTGTATACATTCTTCCAGCGGTTAATTAACCTCAATTAAAAAAAAAAAACAAACCAAACCAGCCCAAACCAAAACTGTATTTGTAGTTTGAATTTGATTAATTTTATCTTTTAGATGTTAAATATCCATACACCTCCCTATGCTAGATTAAAATAATCCTCTACTATCATATATAGTTCACCCTCTAAGCTTATCTTGACCTCCTTAATGCTACAAAAGCTAGTAAAACCAAGGCGTCACTTCAGTTCATGATTTCAGTACCTACGGATACATTACATTCGCTTTGTTACCCACCAGCAAATCAGCAAGCTAGTTGTTTGCTATGATCCACTTTGCTGAATCAGTGTCATATCAAAACCGTGCTTGATTTTTTTTATGGGCAAAGCTAGATATTGTTACGGTATTTAAGAGCAATATTTTTCGCTCAAACCACAAGAAAACAGGTCAGGATGTACAAGGTAAACAGCATCTTTTTTTTACATTTTGTTTTTCTGGAAGAAAATATGAACAACAATGGTAGCACAGAGCCCTTTCTAAACTCCTGGGATATACTAAGATTTTAAGCATAATTTTTCCAGTTCTTCCCTGCCCAAAAGCAAACAGACTGGGGAGGGAGTAATACAGATTGCTAGCAGAACTCTTCACCAAATACAGTCTGTTCTTAGTTCTTGACAAATTGCAAAACTTGTCAGTCATTAGCATAAACTAAGCCCAGGAGCTTATGGGCCAGCAGATGAGAATATCAATTAATTTAAAAATAAATATAAAAGTGGCCATGTAAAGCTGAGAAATACCCCACCAAGAGACTTTCGTCTTCCTTTACTGTTCAATTGCAGCTTGATAGGTGCAAAGCTTAAAGTGGCAGACCTGCTCCCGATAAAACTACATAGGGAAAATATAGGGCAATAGAATCTGTTGCTACTTCATGAAGCTCAACACACCTACACCACTTAGAGACTGCATGCTTCTCAGGAAAACCAGGTAGCAACGATGTTCCTGAAAGTCTTATGTTGTAGTTACTTAAATGGCTTAAGCCAGTCACCGATGCTGAAAAAATAGTCCTGTGGTTCCTGGCCCTGCCCAGGCCTGGCCCTGCCATGAGCACTCCTTCGGCCATGCAGCCAGCCACATCATGGAGCTGACGCAGCTGAAAACAAGCTTTGGTGAAATAATTTTCCTGTGGGTTCTGCGAGCTGACTCGGCTGCACAAGTCCGGGATGTTGGCACAAGGGTTATAAGAGCGGCATAAGTAGGCCATGAAGTCAAATCCATAGAAAAGGAAGATAATCTCATTGCAAACACTGGAAAGTGGACTCTGGAGTCTTACATGGATAAGCCAAGAAAAACTGTCTTCCAGACAAGAAGGCACATGAGATGCAAGGAAGGAGTGTCTTGCATCCACCCTTAAATTCCCTCTGTTCTTTCAGATTGTTTACAAGGAAGAAAAGATTATGTGATGGTAAGCAAACCGAATGTTCACGGAGCAAGAAAACACTGTCTTAGCCAGTAGTCCAAGAGGTACAGAGAAAGTAAGCAAATTAGCTTGAAGGCTAATTTTATTTTTCTTGCTCTGAGTAGAGTCCTTGATGGATATGAGTGACTTTCTGTGATATATACAAGGACTTTTTCAATTTCAGAAAAATTTAGTAGGAAGCTGCATTTTTGTACAGAGTGGAGAGAAGGTGTATTCTGAGACAAGATACTGAATATATATGAGCAACTGCTGTAGAAACCCCTGATAAATTGACTGGGGACTCTTTCACCACTTACGCTTTCTGTGGCCATCACCCTAAATAGATGCATTGTTTATTCCTGAATCAATTGCATTTCAGCTCCATTTCATTCTAATCAGATAGTCAATAACGCCTGGATAGTACTTAGTAATTGGCAGCTGGGAAACCACTAGCTCTCTATTTTTGTCTTCTTAATTGCTGTTTGGAAGCTTGTGTGTTCGGATTTCCTTAGTACAGCTCTGAAGAGTTTTTTTTTTTCTTCTTCTTTTCTTCTAATACAGCATGGAACTGCCACATCAATTGCAGTAGAGAGGGTTCATACAACGGCCTTATTTTTTTAATCTTCCTAGAATTTGTGTAACTTGCAAAATCTGCAAGTCTAAAATCTTCTAATGTTTATTGTAACAAGAACACATCAGGAGGAAGTACCACAGAGATCCAGGCCCTGCAAGCTATCTTCCATGACGACAGACAGCCGTTTAGGAAGGACGGCTGTAAGTTTATTTTGAGTGCTGCTGCTAGGCACATGCACTGACAAATGGCAAAAACTGAAAGTAGAGATGTTGAAGGAATGATCCAGTAAAACACACAGTCTATAGGAAAAACCAAAATTATTTATATCCAGATTTCAGCTCTTATGGTCCACTTTTGGTTTTAATTCAGAGAGGTCCTTCTTCCAGAATTAGGGGTGACTTGCATTATCTTTGCTCACAAGCAGTTCTTACTCAAACAAGTGACCACAATGATGCTTGGGAGTCAGCTCCTCTTATGCTGCCCCAGCAACAGAGAAGCCCTAGAGAGATGGTATCACTGAACAGATAGAGGCTGCATTTATGCAGTGAAATCCCTGCAGAGCAAACCGCCAATTCCCTGCTTTTGAGAGAAAGGGTAAGGCAAAAACTCCAGAGACAGCTGCCTACATCCCAGATTTGTAAGGCTAATGGCTGCACATCCACATAATGCCACATAACTAAACTTTTTCAGATACTTATTAACCCTTCCCATGCAATGAAAATGTCCTGATTTGCATTTAGGATCAGGCTGGTCATCTCGGTGCAACAAAGTGGATTTCAGCAGAGTTATACCTCACTAACACAAGGAAGAAAAGAATAAGCCCATAAGAACTGTTATTTTCCACACAAAAACTGAATTATGATTCAGCAATTGGAGTAGGGCTGGAACTGGGCAAGTTGGAGCAGCAGAGAGATCAATGTTGAGAGGAAGTTTCTGTTGTGGACTGGAGGTTGGGGTCTTTCTTAGACTCAGACTGAGTCAGAAACTAGGGTTAGGGTTGAGCAGAAGACAGAACCCAGCAAAGCTGTAACTGCCCCAGGGGGATGGGCAGTTGTGCACCTCAGCTGCCCAAGGTCTGCTCTCTCCATCCCAGGCAATCACCTCTGCTGCTTTTACAACCAAACCTAAGACAGCTGCTTTCATCTCCCTTCAGCGTAATGTTAGAGTCACACGTGCTTCACAGCCTCTGAGAGGTGTCGGTCTTTCCCCACAGACCACACAGGAAGGCTAAGTGACTAAATTTTGTTGGCATCGGGAAGAGGAGACTTGAAACGGCTGAAAACCTTAGAGGAGAAATCAGTCAAAGATCTGGGCTTTCACCATCATTTGGGACACTGTGATATTTTCTTTTCCCTAGATACAGCCTGGAAATCCAAGCGGATGAAAAACTGTTACAGATCCCAGTCCAGCAGGGCAAATGTTTGGATACACAAAGCTAAATGCATCCAGACCCAGAATTCAGGGGTGCTTACTTGCAGGGTGTGCGTATTTGTCATGAGGACAAGGGTGTCTACTGTCGCTTCACAGTCAAGGCTGAGGGCAGTTTGCATGTTAATAGAGGTTCAGCACCTGTGCGCTGTGCCCTGCCCCAAAGAGCAGCACTTACACTTGGAATTTAAAATCAATAGAGGCAGAGCACAGCTGCCAAATTAATATCTTGCCTCAGCTTGTGTTGGAAGATAAAACTCAGTTAATTTCCTGTGAATACTTGCTTAATAAGTTTCAAAAGGTGTTTGCAAAAAAAAAAAAAAATTAAGACATCGGATCGGAGTGTACCCCAAAACAGAGCTATATTGGAAGAGATCACCAAGGAGGGAAACAACACCAAGAATTCCGCAAACAGCCATGGGCTCACCTCCCTGCCTTCCACACTGCAGCCGTCCCTGCGTGGTGTCATCTCCCTAGACCTTGGCCATTTCCCTCTGACCTGTTGTCCCTCTCAGCAGCCAAGCACGGTGGGCTAGGGTGTACAGGCTCCCTGTGCAGAGACAACACAAGAGCTGCATAAGAGCCATTTCATATATTGTTATCACTTATTACTCAGCAGTGCGCGAGAGCCCTTTACCCCACCACTTCCACCTCCATTTGGCACCACAGCTTCAGAGCCCACTGGAAGAACAGCACTAACGCTATCTCAACACACTTTCCTTAAAGTGCCACCGGTCCTGCGATTAAGTGATTATAATGACATGCTCACTTTGCAGTTTTACAAGCATCACCTATAAAGTCTACCAACTTACTTCTGATCATAAAATGTCCATCTTCACACGAAATAGCCAGTAAAACTTGGCATCTGATGTTGCAAGAAGAGTGCCTGCAAAAAAGAACCATTAGACAGACAGAGATGTTTTGCTATCCTAGCCCTTTCCTGGTGGTACCAGTATCTTACTCGCATGCTGAAAGCTTGATTTTTATTTCAGGAATTCACCTGTTCAAGCACTTTTTTGTATTTTTTTTCTTCCTCTGTGCAATATATACCTATAATGTGTACATTCATGGAGATATTTACATGCTCTTTTATTTAGTCAGCCTAAACAGCATGAAATAATCTATATTAGAAGAGTAGGTGTGTACTGGTACCTATTCCCCAGATGCACTGAAATTCATCTATTTTAATTTTAAATTAAGCTATATTTTCTTTGAAAGTAAAATTCTGGAGCTGGTTCAAAAAATTACTTTGGATATAATAAAAAAACATCATCACATTAGGTGTTGCAGTTTAATCTTCATGCTGTCTAAAACCCAAATGCCCACAGAGACTATATAGGAGTCTCTGAGTTGTTGTTTTACTTTCTGGCAGATTTCACTAAATGGAGAACCTCCTCCAGGGCACACATTTAGGAATCAACTAAACACTTCCAATTTGAATTCTCATTTTTCAGCTGGGTGAATAATAGTCTTAAGTATGAACTTGCAGCTTGCAAAGAAGAACGCAGCTGTCTGAAAAATGACACACAGAAGGAAAAAGATTTTCTTCTGTTTGGACAAGAGAGGACAAGATCTAGAGTCAGCAGTGATGCATCAGTTGACCAATGGAGTGGGGAAGAGAAACAGAATTTTCTAGTAGTCGAGATGAACTGAAAGGTTGTTGAAGGCTCTTAACTTCTGCAATCCATTCACATGAAGCAGCCAGGTGGTTTGTTCGATCTTTCGTAGGAGAAAAGCTGTTTATTCCACTACAAAGCATCTCAGAGTGGGGCCAAGATTTGTCTGAGGCACAGAAAGACGTCGGCAGAAGCTGCTCATCCCGTTATCCCCTGAGCTGTTCTTGCTCTGTCAGCATTCCTAGCATCTTATCTCCACGGCTGTGTTGCTGTGGGCCCCTGAAATCACATATTCCCATACGCTACCATTTTTCTCTAAAAAGAACAAAATGGAAATGACAACTGCTGTTATCTCCATGGCTAAATTCTACCCAGCAACATGTTACATGGTGTTTTTAAACAGGAAAACAGAATAATCTGTATGTATTATATCCAGATTTAAACCAGAGATGGACAAGCATCTCAGTGGTATAACTGGATTCTAACCAAGTATTCCAAAGCTGTGGTGTTGATTCACATATCTTGAGATGGGAGATTGGCCAGGTGTGTTACAGCAACTTGCTCTTTCAAAGAATTCTGGGTACTTCTTGAACATTCATGTGTCAAAAATACCTAAACTTGCACTTTCTTCATGTCATTTCCAACTGGATGAAATTAGGAAGAAACTTGCTTCAAAACCAAGGAAACTTAAATTGAATTTTAGGACTTTGGAAGCATTTCAGATTTGCCTAGAGAAAGGGCCAAATTGCTGTTTATCGCTCTCAAGCTGTCTACTTCTCCCTGTGGCAGTTAATCTTAAAAGACATGAATATTTCAAGTTAGCAGAAGTCTTTGATGAATATGCAAAAAGCCAGACCAGCCTTGTCATTTGTCTGGCTATAAACAGAGCTACAGACATGAGGGACTTTCAGTCTCATGCCTCCCTGCAGGGTACAGGTATAACCACCACGCAACTGTCTGGAGTCTCATCCAGCACCAGAGCTCTGACTGTCTTACTGGCCAACAGACATGAACACCTAGGAGATGGTAAGTTACCCCAGCTCCTAGTAAGGCTGCCACCAGACAAGGCAATACGATGTCCTTTCACATCTGCTCCCCTTAAATATGTGGCTTAACACACTGCCAATCAACTTTGCCACATGTCCTGTACAATTAGTGCTTTCCACCATCAACAGCCCAATGTGACCGTGATTTCAGTGCATTCCACTTGTACACATTGTACAAATCAGACCACCCTAGCTTCGCATGGACTAGGAGTCCATCATTCAGAGTAAGTCCTAGAGCTGCTTCATATGAGCATCTCTCCCTACACCACACGCTTGTTCCCACGGAGAAATGAGAGAGGGCTTACGGGCCAAATTAAGCTCCCAGCAAATTGTGCTGAATCAGCCCAAGAGGGTATAACAGCTTTACAGTGCACAGGATGCTCAATAGCTGCAAGAGGACAGTTTTGGGATACCCGATGACTGAGAAATTGAATATGGCACTATTTCAGATGCACCACCTCTTTCTGATTCAGGTCCTCTCCTGTTTCTCTTTCTAGCCACATGGTTATTGAAAAGACCATTTGTCTATTCCCACAGCTTTCACCAGGTAACACAAGGCACGTCAAGTAACAGCCAAGGGCTGTGAGTTTCCTAATCTTACAAGATGGTAAAAATAACTGAGAAGTTGTTACCGTATGAGTCGATCTGGCATAATACATCACAGACAGCAGGTGTCTGAAATACGTGGCACACTATCAAAAATGCATGATAATATTATAAAATATAAAAAGATATTACAAAATTGTACAATTTAGATGACAGATAAAATACATAATTTGACACAGCATATATTTTCATCTTTCCTCTCTAGGAAAATTGTAATCTGAATGCATTACTTGTAAGAGGTAGTTGAAATACTCTGCTGTAGAGTTATATGGTCTAGGGACAGCAAGGGGAAGGGAACAAATGGGGGAGGGGGAAAGAAATGAAGGCAGGATTTTGAGTTCACAAGTGAGAAAGTTTCCTTGTAGCAAACTGAGCTATTTCATTTTTTTTGCACTCCAGTTAATGAGAGCTATATCTGGCCCATGTGTCTTTCTAACTGCTTCTCATATCCTTTGCACACCGTTGGTACAATGTAGGAGTGCATCTACTAAGCACATAGGTAAGTGCAGACTGCTCTTCTCACAGATGCACAAGCACACAAAAATCAGAGAAGCTCAGGCTCTGGGGTGCGACGTACTAGAAGCACAGTAAGCTGACTGGAATATGAACTTCATTTCAATCTTGATCTCTCAGCTGACAATACCTGACTAACAAACTAGACAAATAAATCATTCATGTTTTATTATTTAGACCCTAAGCTTGAAAGTACTTGGGAAGCCACATCAGGAATACATGCTGGAGAATGTGAAAAGGACTGGAAATCCAAAATCTTATGTTTGCCAAAAGAAGAGCGACATCAGTGCATTCTCCAATAAAGAATCCTTGTCATGCTTCAAAGTTCCTGTAAGAGAACGAGTCTTCAACAACAGGACACTAAGAGGGATCTTGTTCTGTATTGCAAACCCAGGCTTTGAAGAGGAGCTGGCATACAGTTAAAGGATTAGAAACACACACAGTAAGAGACTGCACTGTATCATTCTTAAACATTTTTAGTTTCTGCCTCCACTTCCATTCCACACCAAAGTGACAAGCCTCTGAAAAGAGTGGCAGGGTCCTGTGACACATTTAAGTCACCTAAAGTCTCAGAGGGGCATCAGACATGACAGCGTAGCACCTCTGGGAAGCCAGAACCATCACTTCAAGCAGTTTCCTGTTCTTTCAAAACAAAAACTAATGCAATAACATCTCCAAAAGTATTTCCAAGCGAAATGCAGGATGCACACCTGTGAACCCATATACAGTCATAGCGAGTCCCTAAGATCCAGCCCATCTTAAAGGGCAGCATACAGTTCCCTCACCCTAGAAACAGTGACAGGATAAAAAAATGGCTCAAGGGAACTACTTCCTCAGCTTACTGGTGCTTACATTGGTACCTCCACATTATATTGGCTTAGGTTTCCTGATAGATGTCTTTATGAGTCATGCACACTTCATTAAGCACCTACTCTGGGCAGAGCACAGGTGTTTGCCTTTCCTAAGCAGCAATCGTGCCCATGCGAACAAAAAAAAAAGTAGTATTATGACCTTCCTTTGGAGGCAAGAGCACGATATTCATGGTGGTGCCCAATAGGATGCAGTGAGGGTGTACCACCACTCCAAAAAAGCATGGGTGACGAATGCCAGGTGGAGAAAGAGCTTAGCTGGGACCCATCCCAGATGATGTGCACTACCTGGTTAAGGAGGATAGCCTATGGGATCATTCCCTTTGTCTGCAGCCACTGGAGAGAGACAGCTTTCATGCCATGACACACACCTTAGTTGTGTTGGATCTTTTCTGGAGATCCTTCTATTTTACTTTGACTCTTGAGGGAGTTTCGGGCAAAAATCTCGCAAAAGACATGCCTTGGATAAGTCCTAACAGTTAGGTGAAAAGCATCTTCACTGCACTCTTCTGTTTCAGAAGGGGCATCTGTCTTTGTTGAAACGTCTTTGCATAATGGCTTAAACGTTACCATGGAGATAAAGTCTTATTTTTTAACACTCATGAAGCACCTGCCTTCCTTTTCCCTATCCATGGGTGAATGGGCAGAACAGAGTTTCTTCACACAAGTTTCAAAGGCTCAGGAGCAGAGAAGATTGATTTGATTCAAAAGTAAAGCTCTCTCTGGGAAGCAATAGCACAGCAGCAGACAGAGGTTGCAGGGAAACTTCAGCTCATCCCTTTCCCTTGTGCAGCCAGACCCCAGCTCAGGAGGTGTCCGCCAAAATGACCATAGCCCCATACAACTCGTACCACTTTAGCCATCAGAACTGACTCCTAGCCCTGTTTCAGTTGCTGTAAGCCTTCCTTTGCTATCTCCTTTCCCTACTGCACGCTGCAAAAGCATAGATGTGAGTGAGCTTCCTGAGGTGCCAACACGCAACTTCGCTCCTCTGTCATTTTCTTCTTCGTTTGTACCAAGGAGATATTTGTATCTTAATAATCCAGGTATTGTGATAGAATTCAACATTTAGAAGATGTTTCCAGCTCCTTGTGGGGGGAGCATAACTGCATACCAAATGAGCAATTGTTGGCAAGGCCATGAGAGAAAGTGGCCAGCAGAGCCTAAAAATGCAGTCAAGGTAGGGCAATAGATGCAGCTGAAAAGATCCACAGCAGGCAAGGTTAGAAGCGGTAACGACAGAGAAGGCGAAGGGTGCATAGAAAAGGGAGAAAGAATAATGGTTCTCCTAAGCACTTCCCAGGGGTGCCAGAGGAGATTAGCTCCTAATGAGGGGGTCAGGGAAGATCTTTGAGTGTGGCCATTCAAGGAAATTTATCCATTTATATGTTCGATTGCCCTCAAATTTACAGGGTGAATCCTTATGGGTGCTTCCTTCCCAAACATCTATGAATCATCCCTATATTCGTGCTACATAAACTGAACAGTGCCAAAGGAGATCCTAAATCCCATGTTAGTTTCCCAGTTAAACATTATATATGAAAACGTAGATGCCAAATGCAGGCAGTCATGCCAAAATGCAGGGTTCCTGTGTGACAATGATATTGCCTTTCTTTTCTTTAAAAATGCCTTTTTAAAAGATTTCCCTTTTTTTTCATAACAGTCCCCAAGTAAGCAGATGGCCGAGGGATGCCAAAGAAAGCAGCATGTCCTCTAGTGAGATGAGCAGGCGAGGAGGTCTCAATCACAGAACCACAGAATGGCAGGGGTCGGAGGGGCCCTCTGGACACCACCCAGTGCAACCCCCCTGCTAAAGCAGGTGCCCCCAGAGCAGGGTGCACAGGAATGCGTCCAGGCGGGTTTTGAATATCTCCAGAGAAGGAGACTCCACAACCTCCCTGGGCAGCCTGTGCCAGGGCTCTGTTACCCTCACGGTAAAGAAGTTCACTTCGAGCTCTTGGCAAAGAGCAAATGATTTCCCTGCCTTCTGCCAGGTAAGCAACAACACGGGCTCGTAGGACTGCAGAGCATGGAGCCCGCTCCGACATCCCGCTGTGCGCTCTCACTGCCTGTGCAGTGCTGAGACACAGCTAGTCCCCCATCCCCAGGCCAGGCTCTGTTTTGGGAGCAGGACTGGCAGAGTCAGGTAACACTGACCTCTGCCTGGGCCTGCAGCTCGCAGCTCTTTCAGCTCAACATAGAACGCCATCTGCAGTGGGTTTCAACATGGGCTGATTAATAACGTGATTGAGCCATTGTTTTCTTTCAAGCTCTGTCACACTCACAAGCACGACCTACTCCCACTGCCAGGTTCTTTTTATATCTGAGGCTTTTTCATGATTTTTAATTTTATTTCCTCAGATTTTCATTTTCTTGTGGAAGGTAGAGACAATTCCACAGCACTTTGAGGCACTTTCTGTTATTACGGGTAGGACATACACACACACGGACAGCCCTTACCCATTAATTCTCTGCTTGTCATGGCTTCTCTCTCCCCAGCTCCAGCCCACCCCAGCTCCACAGGCAACTCCAACATTCGTCCTTTGTACACAACCCCCACCTCTTACCTCCCTCCCTTCCTTCTTGTCTCCACTCTTCCTTACACCTCGCACCCCTTTCCTTCATCCGTGAGTGTCCTTCACGCACACACAGCTCCCTTCCTCCCTACAGAACCCTTCACTTTTATGGTGTCCTTCATACATTCTTATTTCCTTAAAAGAAACTGTTGTAATACACCTCTACCTTCTTCTGCCAGCATGCCTTTACTCTCTCATCATATCCCACTGGAACCCTCTGGTGTCCCTTCTGCGTTGACTTCCTACAGTCTAGATAATTGTGCATGTTTCCATTCTACTTTTCCTCTTTGCTCTTAACATGAGTTGCTTGGGGCATGAGGGACAAGAAGCCGAGATGCTCAGGAGGAAAACTGTAGGGAAAACAAGTCTTCCTAAGAGCACATGCTTTGCAGTTCCTCACAGGCATGTGGCTCCCTATGGCGAGTACTGCAAGGTGGAGGTGTCCTGCCTCGCAGGTTGTCCAGCCACCTGCAAGGCCGAGAGGTGTGGGGAGAGCCAGCCTTGCCACGCTGCTGTGCTTTGGCTGCAGTTCTGCTGCCTATGGATAGACGCTGAAACACACTGCTCTCCTGTGCTTCCCCAGCCAGCTTGGGCTGTGCTGTCCAGGGAAGACCCACAGAAGGTATATATAATACAGGCAGCCCTTGCATTTTCTTCCTGCACTTTCGTAGCTACCAATAATGACCTGGAAATACCAGCAATGGTATTTCCTGCCGCTGGCTAAGCCACAGGTTTCCCAAAGGAAAACTGAATGCCTTTCTCTCCATGTCTTTCACTATAGATATACAGCACAGCCATTGTTAGTATGGGCCAGGACAAACATGTTTGCTAAGCAGAGCAGAAGGAAAACATAGAAATATCCATAAAGTATACACAGCAGGCAGTTGGCTGGCAGGAGGGATATGAAGGAGATGGGTATTTGCAGACAATGCAAAAGTTATTGTGACAGCTGCAGATTGCAAGCCTTCTGTGGTAAACTCAGAGCCCAGCCGAAAGCTTAGGAAAAGCAGAGGAAAGGAAAGCCTTAGGAGAACTCTGCCAGGCCCAAAATAATCCTCTGCTGAAAGGTGCTGCAGAATATTTCTGGTACAGCTATAATGGGCTTAACAGAAGGACTTTATGGACACCAGCATGCAGATACAAATAATTTCTACTTGCGCCCTGTGTCAGTCAAAGAACAACACTAGCAAAACAGGAACTTTTCCTTTCCCTGGCTCATCTGTCTTTCCTAATGGCAGGGCTGAACTTCTCCAGGGCAGGGACTTTCCCATACCACGTGTAAGCAGGGCACTGAGCAGAGAACTTCTGATGGAGACATCCCCAGCTGGGTCACAGCTGTCCCCACCTGACACAAGGGCCTACGACTTAGTTGTGCAGTGCTCTCTTAGCTCAGAAGGAAGTCGTTTTTCGTGCTGTGAGTTCAGGCTTCCATTTCCTTTGACAACTTACAGTGCCCGTAGACATGTTGGCTTAGTTTGTCACTGTGAAAGCTGACAGCAGCTACCAACACAGAAGGTGTTGCACAAGACAGGGGATACAGGGCGCAGAGGCTTGGGGAAGTATTACCTTTTTCTTTATTTCAACAGTTAATTTTACAAATGTTGTAGGACTTTTGGCTGCAAACCCTTCAATAGCTTTGCCAGCAAGAGCTCCCAAGGCAGTACACAGATCACAGTCCGGATAGCACAGAGGAGTCTTCTGCCCCTGCAATAGCTCTGCTAGATATAATGAATTAGCTGTTGCAGTGATTTGGCTTTAATAGTAAAACTGTACTTGGAACAGATGCACTGACTATTAACACAACTCTGAAAACAGTCTCGCTTCACCACGGCAGTTTCAAGTCCTTGTAAATGCATGGAAAACTCATCAGTGACAATCTTTTTTCCACCTGGTAGCTTTATTTAGATACCATCACAATTGCACTCGTATCAACACCTTCAGCTTACAGTAGAGAACGCTTAGATCGCTACAAATGCTCAGCTTAGAAGCAACCAGACTGCTCAGTCACATAGAGCCCACCGCAATCTGGAAATGAAGAAGAAATGTGTTGGCCCAGGAGCACAAATCATCAGCCATGCATTAAACCAGCTGCATCTCCAAAGTGCCTACAGGAGAGCATTTAGTTAGTCAGCAGCATATTTCTTACAATAATTAATACTTACAATATCAACTTAATCTGAGGAACTTTCAGGCTGCAAAAGCTCATCCGGCTGACAAACATGTCCAGTCACCAGAGGCAGACAATTGCTTCTGTCCATTTCTTTTTTTGGTATGTACCGTTTATGGTCCTCACCGCTCAAGCAAGGAGCCTCTGAAGTGCTCTCAGGCTCCAAAATGAAATGCTAACAAGCACACAGATGTGATACAGCAGGAAACTGGCACCCACTGTAAACAGTCAGGCTGATTCTACTGAGCAGGGAAGTGCATGCAGACCAGCATGTTCTCTGGCCTGACACGCTCATGCTTAGTGCCCCAGGCAGCCTGTGGCTCCAGAAGGGAGGAAGAAAACACCACAGCATCCTGGAAACCTTGGGAGAAGCAGCAGTTTTTTTCCGGGCCCATCCTACCTCATTGTGCTCATTAAGGGGCAGGTGAAATACAGTGGAGGTAACAAAACTCAAACCCAACCCCAGTGCCTAAAGCTTTGTTTTCAGAGACTTCTGCCCTCTAGTCTTGACTCCTTGTGCCCCTGAGCACTGTGTTTGCACATCTGAGAAGTCCATGAGAGAACAGCCTTGCTATTTCTCTTAACTTCCTTGATACCCCCCTCTCATTGCAAATCCCAGCTGACAACTTCTCTTTTTATTCACAACCTCTTCATTGTTCTTGTCCTTCCAATACCATATATTCCTTTAATTCTGCCAGTACTTTGAGGGAGAAGGGTCTGGGCAGGGAGAAGGAATGTTCTGTAAGATGAAGAAGCTGTGTTAGGTCATGTTGTAGCAAATGGTTCTCTGCAGGCAGAGTGTCGTGATCCATATGTTAGTTGGAGAAGAAGAGTGGGAGAAGATCCAGGAGTGTGTTTTCTCTCTTCTAGTTTTATTTTCAGTTTCTAAGGAAGATAAGCGTTCTGTAACTAAGGCGTTGGTGTCAGCTGCAGGAGATTTGAATGCCATTCCTTGCTTTCTTAGGATTCTTCTGCAGATGTTTTAGCTGTTTGTGAGCCTTGAACTGGCAACAGCAAAGCAAAAATGATAGCCTTCCTATTTTTGCAGTGTAAGTCAACTAGTCCCATTTTAATCAAGGAGATCAGAGCTGGGACTGTCATAAAAATAAGTACATATCTCACCTGCTGCAGACGAAGACTACTTTTGGGACTTTAAGGTCTGTACAGGTGCTAATACTAATTACTTCAAAGATTTTTAACCAAATCTTGTGTTTAAGGATTTCAGAGCTGAGGAAAAGGTGCAAGAAATGGCAGTACATGAGGAGAAATTAAATCGTAAAATGAAGGCTCTTGTTATGCTGATCTCCAGTTTCTGAAAAGATCATCTCTCAGTAAATCTGGCTGAATAATTGCTAGTAAATAATTTGCCTGACGGTCTTCTCTCTGTGCTTTGTAAAGACGGCCACTAGCAGATTGTGATTACTTCAGAACGGTTTGCTGTTCAAAATTATTTGATGACATTTTTGCAAGACTGCTTTTGTCGGCAGCCCGCTATTCACAAGAGAGCCATGCAGTTACACCATGATTAGTGGTAGTATGTCTATTCACCAGTTGCAGAAGTGTAAGCCTTACTTATCCAATACAAATACTTCCAGAAGGTGAATTTAAAATTCACCTTCCCCAGGTGCAAGAGCACAGAGGCTTCAAACCTGTTTTCTGTGAGTGAATATACAATTAAAATTCTACCTTATTGCTGTTTACTGGCAATAATTCTGAAAAGGCTGTGCATGCAACCTGTATCAATTCCTTTAGGAAGTAAAAAAACCAACAGGGAATTGCTGTTGGTCGCATTCAAACAGCTCTAGTGTCTGCTATTTGCACCCTTCTCTACAGAGAGATGTCAGCACTCTGTGTAGAACCCTCAGTTACAATGGTAGAAAAACATCGCTCTGTTCAGACTACAGCACTGTTGTAAATTATAATCATTATTATTAAGGACAATCCTATTTTATAGGAAGAAGCGCGGTCACCAAGAGGTTAGGTGACCAAGAGCGCACAAATTCTATGACAGAACCAATAATTCAGCAGAGTTCTCTGAACGGGCAATGAACTTGGCTGAGAGCAGCTCCCTGCTCTTTGTTGCTCTCCCTTTTGGGGATGTTCAGCTCTGTCGGGATTTTCCCTGCCTCTTACGGTGTCTCTGCTGACATCTTCAGTAATAATCTTGTGTTCAGAAGGAAGTAACATAAACCGAGAGGTATTCCAGGCTCTGATGTGATGAATGAGTCATGGAGGGGATGAGGGAAAAGGGGATCAGCTGTGTGTGCTACATAGTTGAGGATAATCCCAGCATGGAAGTAGTGTGTTCTTGAACTTCGAAAGGGCTATTATAGATAGTCAGAGGTAAGAAAAAGAAATTAAATTCTATAGTAAGCACTTGACAGAAGCTGTTTTAACATCACTGTTTATGCCTTCCAATCCTGCTAGAGTTGACGAATCTTATGACCACCCAATTTGGAATATAAAAATGTTTTCCTAAGCAGAATTTGGCTATATAATTTGGCTTTAGCTTTCCTTTTTAAGGCAGCTTTATTTTCACATATTAAAATTATGCAGCTCTGAAGTCATTAATAATTTCAATTCCAAGAGCTCTTTTCTATGAACACTGTAATACTACATTATGTTATCAATCACTACGTTTTTCAGACTATTCTTGTTCCTCTCCATCTTCTTCTTGCTTTCATTTTCAGTTCCAAACTTTTATGCTAGGCCACGTTCATCTGTCAGGATACAGAAAAAGGACAGACTGTCAGACACAACATAGGCTATTCTTTGTGTGAAGATTTGCGCTGTCCNCCTTTTTAAGGCAGCTTTATTTTCACATATTAAAATTATGCAGCTCTGAAGTCATTAATAATTTCAATTCCAAGAGCTCTTTTCTATGAACACTGTAATACTACATTATGTTATCAATCACTACGTTTTTCAGACTATTCTTGTTCCTCTCCATCTTCTTCTTGCTTTCATTTTCAGTTCCAAACTTTTATGCTAGGCCACGTTCATCTGTCAGGATATAGAAAAAGGACAGACTGTCAGACACACCATAGGCTATTCTTTGTGTGAAGATTTGCGCTGTCCTCCAGGTGATTTTGAGCTTTTAGAATTTTCATTGTCAGCCTGAAGGATAAAAAAAGAGTGTGCCATGAGTATATGTGTATGAAAGGAAGCTGGGGGTGAAGGGTAAAAGGTAGTCATTCTTTCCTTATTACTGAAAGCAGAACGCAGACAGATATGCATATGACCATATATTTAATTTTTCTAGTTATAAAGGACGATAACACAGTCTGAAGGAGTTAACATTGAACTAAAGTAGCTGCAGCATCAGTGTGCATAGCTTTTTACCTTTCTGTTTCCCCCTCATCAATACAGTTAATGACATTTAGCCATTCAGTAAAAAGTGGTTTGGGACCTATGCTATGCTGATGTGTAATAGAAAGTCCCAGGTTCCAGCAAGTCTGATTCATTCTCCCATCTGAGTAAAGGCTGGATGTTATACAAGTAAAGGTTGAATGTGATGAAACTGTTAGATGAAGCATGCCCTAGTTCTTTGAATGGAAAACGTAACACTGAAGCAGGCCCCATCAGGCCCTTAGGAGAGATTTCTCTCACCAAATTTGAGCTATCTGAACATTATACATCTCATCTAACCTCAAAGTTTTCCCTGTAGTGAATGGATAAAGATGAGTGCTTCCAAATGGGCATCCACCTTCATAAAATGTCTAACAGAGAGACAATGACTTGTGGTTGGTTAACTTCTCCCTCTCTGGGAGCCTAAAGATTACCTTAATCAAGTTACCTCGGATTCAGAGGGTGGAAGATAAGTAAGATGAATCCCACCTGAGCCAGAGCTTTGCTCCCAGTGGTGTTTGTTCTGAAATACACCATTCTCCTCTCCTGCTCAGAGTCCCACTCACCAAGTAATGACGTTCAGGAACTTTTGACCCATTTAGGCTTGCCAAGCCCAAACAGCCATAGGAGAGGAAAACAGGTTTCAATGTGCTAAATGAATTGTCAACAGAAGCTTAATGAAGCTGCTCTCCCAGAACCTGTTACTGACAATTATGTTGGAGCCAGAAAGAGTCCAGCTTGCCAGTCAGGGTGAGATTTCAGTGTATTTATTAAATACTTCAGTGCTACTTATAAATTGAGTGTATTTGATGGAAAGGTCATCAAATAACCATGGACTCCAAAAAACATTGGCTCCAACAACATTATGTTTATGGAACAATTTTTGTAATAAATCTGTGTTACTTCAGTGTGCTAAACCAAAATTGTTCCTTTCATCCATTCATGCATTAGGCTAGGACTTTCTGATAGTGTTATTACCTATTTATTTCCACTGCCTCCCTCCTAAAAACTGTAGGAATCCAGGGTGCTCTTATTTTACAAGTTGTATTTTGGTATCCCTTTCACCACCAAATGGGTCAAACACAGAGTTTTACATTTGGGGCATGGATGTTGACTGTCAGAGTTAAATTTTGTCACTGCACTCAAGTGTAGTGTCTCACTTTACCAGGGTACATGTTAACCATTGCTAAAACACTGAAATAGGAGAGTGGCAAGAACCTTTGAAGGAAGAAGAATGCTCCATTCTGTCTTCAGATTTGACCAGCACATGGTAAAGGAAAGGCTAATCTTACTCACTGAGCCACGAGAGGAAGGGAGGATTTTGACAAGTAGCTCAGCAAGAAACCACTGACTGCCCTGCACACTGATGAAAACAGGGTCTTGGAAACAAAACAACATGCGGCTGTATAATTAAATACTTTATAATGTATATTCACAAGTAGGGCAAATTAAGATTGCATGAGCATTTCTGATGCTGACATTTTCTGATTTCTTAGTGCTTGACTTTGCAACTTTCCTATTGTTCCTTAATTGTAGATCTCTATTTACTTCTATCTATCTACATATAAGGATGTTTTGTGATCATAAAGTCTCTTACCTCTCCTTTTTCCGCTCAAGAGTATAGAAGGAGAGAAGGTCCAATTCTTGTTCTGCAGAGGGGTGGTCACACATGCAGGCTGGATGTCTGGATCATACCTGTGAAAACAAGTGGGACAGAACCGAACTGCTTCGCCATGGATATAAGGTCTGTGCGTTAAATGAGATGGACGTTAAAGAGCAAAATAACAATGCTGAAGATTTAAGAAATGAAATGACTGCAAAGTCCAAACAGGTTGTCAGCTGTCAAGCTCCCTTAATCTCACGTCCATGACAGCTACTTCCATTATGGAGTGCAGAGACTGTCAAGGAAAGGACCCTGTGCATGAACCTCCTCATTTCTGATTTACTTTTTGTTACTGATACTCCTCACAGATGGGTTCTGCACGACATGTTTCCAGCAGAGCCTGGTGACTGGTTGTATTGATAAAAGCCTGCTCTGAACCAGAAACCAGACAGTTTCCACATAGAAATTATTCCTGTCAGGGTGAAGGACGCACTCCAAATACTCCTAAAAGAGAGGCAGGCAGCTGGCTCAGACCATGGACCCTACCTCTGTCTGTTTGCAGTGCATGAAAAGGACTTTTCCTATACAGATATATAGGAACTTTCCTAGTATTCAGAGGGTTGCATCGTCAGAACTGTAGTGTTCACCCCAACTTTCAAGCCTTTCATTTAAAGGGTGTGTAACTGAATTAAGGAGGGAAATAGCCTGGCACAAACTGGGAGCGTGATCATGGGACCACAGAAGTCAGCCCTTCACTATGCTCCCCAATTCAAATGCCAGTTCAGACAAGTATAAGTTGTCTTTCAGCCACACTTGCCTTGTTTCCCTGAGCTCAATGGATGGTACAACTAAGGATCCAGGTAGACAAGCACAACGATGAAATATGAACTCTTGCATACTACTCATCATAGGTAATTCTGGGTCACATCTTCAAGTTTAGGCACATTATAATGATGATGGCACAATGACAGAAACATATGCAGCCTTGTTTCTCAGATACCTTGTATTTTGGGGACTTACGCTCTGCTTCATGTATTCTCTCTAATATAGAAAAATAAAACTCTGATGAGCACAATGGATGACTTCTTAGCTTTGCACTTCACTGAGCATGAGCAACACAGACAGCACTGCAGCTCCTAACACTATTCTGTATACTTGTTTTATTAAAATCACAGGAGTATGTGAAAATCCAGCCTTTAGTTGAGCTTGCAATTACACTTTCAAAACCAGCTACTGGTTAACTACTAGTCTAGCCATCCACTCATCTGCAGGCAGAACTCTCAGATGGCTAGAGCTGTGAAGTCTTTCTGATCTATATAACAATACACCAAGCCAGCAAATGAGAAAAGAAAATGCGTCTAAAAATTGGTTACCTTTTGAATTTGGACCATTTGCTAGTGTGGTGTGTGCCACAGCACAAGGAATTTCTACAGGTCAATTTTAAAATGATCAGGCCTTCAAGCTGTGTAACATGCCAGGGATCATACCACCATCACTCCTCTGTTCTCCACCTGCAGAGCAGATCTCTGTTATGATGCAACTTTGTTGACCTACATTGAAGAATTTTATACACCATAGTATGAGGTATGAAGCCCTTAGCATTAGTACCAGGTTTGTAACCCAGTTGTTCTTAAGAAGGATCACTCTTTGACCTCAAGAAATTATATTTAAAGCAAATTGGATCAGGCCCTGAGGTTTTTTCTTCCTCAGTTTGTTCCACAAATACTAACCATTGGAGTAGTGCGACAGCAGCCACAGGAAAAAGAAATGGATAGCACCACAACAAACTGAGGTCAAAAAGGCGATGATCTCTATTGGTCAGGATGGGAGGAAAGGCTTAGTTATTCTCTGCAAGCACAGGAAGTAAAGCACAACTAAGAATTTCCTGTCCAGAATATGAAGACAGACAGAGAGAAAAAATAAAAAGAAAAGGGAAATAGAATTAGAAAGAAACAGTGATCAACACAAATACTCTTACGCTCTTCCCATGGTAAAAATGATCATCAGAGAACATTTCCAAAACCTTCTAAACAACTGTGCAGTTTAAAGCCGTATTTCAGAAGAGACCTAGCTCTTTGAAACCTATGTTTTCTTGACTTTCTACACTAACTATTCTCCTAACTGACTTAGACATCACCTATGGTGAATACAGTCATTCTAGTACTTACAGATCCTATAGACCAGCTAACGCTAGACAGGATCAGGAGTCAGCTCACCATCACTGAAGCTGACCTCAGTTCACCATGAGCTGCAATATTCAAAGCGAATAAAGACCTAGGAATCAACTCAGGCAAAGCTCTGTGCTGCTTTGCTTATGCTGGGGAAAATGACCAACTGCTAGCTCAGGTACGTGTTTCCAACATCTCTTTGGAGCAGGATTTTGGTTCGCAACCCCTCAGATCAGGGAGGAAGGGATTCCTTAAACAGCCATCTGAGGAGCTGTCTGCACAACGCAGCATATGGCAGGTCAGGGCCTGAAAGCAGCCTGGTCACACTGATGAACTGCTGCCAGTTGGCTCATAAACTTGGCTTCCCATTGCCTTAGCAATTCAGCAGAGTTACTTGCTGACTCAACTACCACCAAATCAGGAATCCCTATTGTCCCTCTGTAGTAGAGACGTGACCTTCTGCACCTTTAGGAGGCTCTGTCCATTCGCATTACGCCACCACTGTGGTCACTGAATGCGCTGCCTTTTTTTGGTACTTCTTCTTGGCACAGGGGTGGGTGTGTTTTGTTCCTATAAAAGGTCACATCTCCACTGACTTCACCTAGGCTGTGACTTTTCTGCAGTTCTCAAAGCAGCAAGCCTTCCTGTCTGCTGCAAACTCTGGAGTGGAGCAGGCCTGCAACATTGTCCCACAGAGATGCAATTCCAGTTGCATTTACTGAGCTTTTAAATAATCCATATGTATTCCCCAGCAGTTGCTTTAGGTGAAAGTTACTGCTTTCAAAATGTTCCTTATTGTCTATGTTTTCTTATGTAGGTAAAGATTTTCCGACTGTAGTCCTACTATATGTTCACCAGTTGCTAAGGAGATAACATACTTTGTTATCCATTAGTAACTGCATTGGCATATTTCTTAGTGGTGTTGCCTTAGTGCATTCAGGAATCCCCTTTTTTAAAAATCAATCTCTTTTTTAGTTTACTTGCATGAAATGCCTTCACTAAGTAAATTCAGTGTTCTCTCTTGCATCTGCAACCATTAGATATCTGTAGAACGCAACCACATTCTGTCCTTTAATCCGCGTTTGTTGGAAATTAGTAGAGTGACTCATGTTTATCTGGCTTTTAGTCCATTTCAGAAAATACTAAGACTAATATGTATCAGCCTATGGATCAGGCCACTATATTCTCTCACCAGTCAAGCCCTCTAAAACTCACCTCTAAATCTATTTCCCACTTTCCCTCTCTTATTTCTTCCAGACATCAGTTTTCCCTCCTGAAGAGCCATGTCTGCTTCTTAAGTTAAGTTTTCTATAACTTTTTGAGTTCAGCTCGTTCTCTCCCAAAACTGTTGCTAGGTGAAGAAGGAAAAGGAGGAAGGTGTCTTGGCAGAAAACCCCACATATCTGAGTTATGTGGATTAGGAAGAAACTGATGCCTCGCATTCAACATCTGCAAAAGGTGAAACAAGGTGAATATGAGATATGTAATCCTTGTAATTCCTTTTGAAGGGTTTACTGTGTGGATCTGCTCTTCAATTACCTATAGGCCAGCAAGAAGATTATAAAGGGAAAGAATTTCCTCTGTCACATACAAAGGGACTTAAACCTGAAGTGCAAGTGAGAAGATTTTGTAGGCTGAGCACTATGTTTTTTCTTAAAGGAGGAAAGATGGACTTTTCCCCTATACATCCACAGATTTTATTTTAATTCAGTCCTCTACATTTTCAAAGTCTTATATGAAGTGAGAAGTGGCCATCTGACTCCTACCCTCTCTCCTCTCTCATGTGAATCATGCAGTATAAACTTTTGTACATCAACTGCAAAGACAAATGTGTTGTTATCATTTGCTCAGGGTTTGATCTTGGGAAGAGCTGGGCTGAAATAGGAGAGCAAATTCTCTTTCTCATTCTTAAGGAGTGCCACCAGCTCAGAGGAATACTGTGATCTCCCATCGGGGCAGGAGAAGCTTCAAACTTTGCAATAGACAAAGCTTGGGCATAAAATCAAAATCTTGTTCCCTTTATAGCACATAAACATAGAGCTTTCCTGCTTCATGTAGGAAGTACACTAGTTGTGACACCTACAAATGGATAACCAGGATCACCAACATGCGCCTTCCACAAACAATTATTCTGGTGGTGCAAGACCTCACTAAGTCTCCCTCCCCGCAGTCACGAGAGTAGCAGGGATCACAAGAGCACTGGAATGGGCTACAACAGTTATCTGCTTGCATAGCTGAATTTAGTACTTCCAGAGTAAAATTCATCCTTGTGGAGTAAACGAGAGGAGGACCTCAGCTTAACTATAATAAGACGTTGCCCGTAAGCAAGTTGATTTTATCCGGAGTAGTAGTAGGCAATTATGCCCTTGTGTCACAAGCCCTTGTAGTGTGGTGACTCGCTGTAGTAGGGACAACACGTTTGCCTTTGTGGCAGAACAATATTTTTACTTTTTACACTCGTACTACTGCAGCAACTAAGGCTGCCAACCTGTGGGACAAGACTCCAGTGCCAGCCTAAATATAATTTAATGCTGATATTATAAGCAGCATTTCCTAGTCTTCAAAGAGCTCTTTACCCTTCCCAGAGTCCACAGGCATTAGCCTGGACTTCCAGAGCAGCATCCACAGCCACACTGCACTCCAGCACTGGGAGAAGGAGGGCAGTGCNACTCCAGTGCCAGCCTAAATATAATTTAATGCTGATATTATAAGCAGCATTTCCTAGTCTTCAAAGAGCTCTTTACCCTTCCCAGAGTCCACAGGCATTAGCCTGGACTTCCAGAGCAGCATCCACAGCCACACTGCACTCCAGCACTGGGAGAAGGAGGGCAGTGCTCCAGCCCTGTCTCTTCAGCTGACTCCAACTACTTTACGCTTGGCTGCCTCTGGGGTTCTTTTATGTGGAGGACTGGCTGTGTGAGAGAGGTCACATGA
>VZSC01009689.1:0-83251 GCA_013398225.1 Steatornis caripensis
TCCTTCCCTCCTTCCTTCCCTCCTTCCTCTCACCTCCAGGGGAAATGGCATAAAGGCAGGAGATTATCCTAACAGCTGGGAAGATTTTCTTCCCCACCATGGAAAGATCACACAAGTTGTGCAATCCAGCAAAGCTCAGGGCTGACAGCACCAAGCAAAGCCCCACGTAAATCAAAGGGAGTTTCCCCTTGTTTCTGTAGGGGCCAAGGTTTCACCCCAAGAAATTTTGCGGTCGCTTCTCTGCTGCGAGTACAAATGTTCAGAGCCCTGATGGTTTTTCATCAGTCTCACGAGAGATTTGCGGCTTCTCGCAAGCTGAAAACGGGCTCTTCCCACAGCTCGGCCACCGAGCCTCTGGGTTCAGGGAGGGGCAGCGCTGATGGGGTGGGAAGCAGTTTCTGTCCCGTCGGAGCTCTGCTCGTCTCTGTGCTCCCAGAGGCACAAATACAGTACTTACTTACTTCTACTTCTCTTGCAGCGAGAGAATAGCTGGTCTGCTAGATCCTCACCTGGCTTGTGTAAAATTGATGCACTCGATGCAGGGCTGGAGATGCGAGCCTGCCAACTCTTGTTCCTAAATCCGCTTAGCCATGTTGCCCTAAGTAATTAATTACATTCTCTGTTGCTAGAGAGGGCCCTCAGAAATAGTGTCCAGGGATCTTAGTGTACATTTTTAGACCAGACCATATAGAACAGCAGAAATTACTCAGATAGGAGTAAGATTGCACTGGTGTCAAGAAAAAGGAGTAGGGGATACCTGCTAAATATTTTTCATCCTCTCCCACCAGTGGAGTTTGCTGTATGTACCTCCTGCTGCACAAGCAGAGCTGCGAGTTTCGCGGTACATGAGAGATGCCACAAGCTGGGCAGGGCAGAGGAATCCGACATCCAGCCCTTCAGACGCCGTCGGCTCCCAGCTGTGAAATGTCAATTGCTGATGAAGAATTTCTAAGTTCCCATTCATCACGGAGAAAATTTGCATTGTCATCTTTCACAGAGTCATGTGGATTTTGCGTAGGAAAATGTCATAACTTCTCTTGTCTGCATACGACCCTTCTTACCGTAGAGGCACTCAGCCACGCACAACAAACACGGAAATGGAGGGTGCATTAAACCCCAAATCTGTCCCGTTGCAAAGGGATCGTTATAATCCAACATGTCACTTGCATTTATGGGAAGGCATTCAACAGCTCAGGCATGAGTGAGTCTCTGCTGGGCCCTGAAGACTACTCACCTTCAAGAGTTAAAAACCCAACAAGATTCCTTGAACTTGATTTCTTGTCATACGCACAAAATTAGAAACCCACTTCTTGGAAGAAAAACACTTCTTGGAAAGCTGAAAGGAAGATCAGCTTTCCCCAGGGAAGGAGTCCTGTTACGTGTGGGTGAGAGCAGAAGGAAATAGAGTTATCTGATAGCAAAGCAAGGGTCAGAAAATGAAAGTTTATTAAAACACATGTAGGAACACCGGGGTGCATGCATCCCCAGCTCTGCTATGGCTGCCTTTGAAAAGCCATTTCGCTTCTCTTCTGCCTTTCAGCGTTCTCATCCCTCCCAGTAACGGCTGCTTTACAGGTACTGCTTGCTGAAAGCACTGCTTGCAAAAGACAGTGGGTTTCTGGGATCCGAGATGCGTGAGGTGTGTGAATGCAGATGGACAAACTCATTCCCTCTGAAGGGGCGCTGGAAGGGGAGGGAGCAGAGGAAAGGCAGGAAAGGGTTTGCCTCTCATTTGCTGACTTGGGAGAGAACCTTCAATCACCGCGGAGGTGTGATGGTCTCCCATCTTCTGCGCTGGGGCCGCGGTGGGATACGTTGCAGTAGATGTCCTGCAACACCCAAAGCATCGCCTCCCCAGGTGCTCGGCCACCTTCACACATAGGGTCTGACACCTTCTGTCTCATCGGAGTCCGATACATGTAGTTGTGATTTCTTTATCTGTTTTTTCAGTTTTGGGCTGGAGTAATGCGAAGGGTGCCACAGAGCCTGCTGGAGCTGCCTCTGCCCGGTGTGGCCCCGACAGCTCGTGCCTGCACTGGGGTGTGACGCAAGGGCGTATGGGGTTACAAGTCCTTTGGGGATATTCTTGGAGGTGGTGTGGTCCCATTTACACTGCCTGTATGGAGCAGCTCAAGGGGAAAACTATCCTGTGAGCCATTCCTGGGTTTTCTCTTGCAGGCAACAGGGCGGTTGGCTCCAGAGAGCTCAGAGCAGAGCAGGAGGCACAACCAGGGGCCTGGGAGAACAGTGGGGGTGGGATAACATGGAGTGAAAAGACACTCCTGGATCTGGATGCGCTCTAAATAAGGCCGTCACGTCTGAGTCCCCTCCTTGGACATCTTCTACCAAAATCCCAGTGGCCCCCTGTGACTCCAGCAGCCCCACTTACTGCGCCGGGGGTCCTACAGCCTCCTGAGAGCCTTGGTTTTCAAGCAGTGCGAACACCCACCGAACACCAGGCTGCTCGGACTCAAGAGAGGTTTTATATCTGTCCTGTTTTTAAATGGGTTATAAAGAGTTAATGATTAAAAGACGTTCTGACCACATTACAGACATGTCTGTGTTAGACATGTTTTATGTGCTCATCTGAGACCAGCATCAGGGATCATTTATAGGGAGTTTTTGCCCTGTTGGATACGATCAAAAACACTAACAAATAATTATCCATGTTTATTAACACTCTGTAAATTTATTAACACTTTGTAAAATATCTATAAGTGGAACCTTAATATATAGTGTGGCCCCGAGCAGCCACCTAAATAAAAAGGCATTCAAAGTCCCAGTGACTTCTGCAAACGTTGGCAGGGGTGTTTGCGAGTCTGCGGCACGGGGCCAGATGTTGTCAGGGCAGCTCTGGGGTTTCTCCGATATGCGGCACAAGGCTCGATGAATGCTGCTTTCTTTCCGAATTAGAAAATATTTTGTTTTGCAGGAGAGGGTTTGGAAACCCAGGTTTTCTTCTTCCACGCTGAAAGGAGAATATAATAAAACAGCAAAAGCCTTCTTTGCTCAGCACCGTCGCTGCTGTTGGGTTTGAATGCACGCACTGTCTTCAAACTCCTTGACTCCGAGCTTTACCCTCGCACAGGGCAAGCTCTCCCCAAAGCTGGAGTGGGAGCCTTGCCTGAGCTGGGGCTGCAGGATTTAGCTCAAAGTTGATTACCGAAAATGTGAGAGAGCTGTAATAGCTTTGTAAGCTGAGCCCAAGTTACGCAACCACCGAGTTGCACATCAGGCTTCATCTCTTGCAGTTGGCATCTCCTTAACAGTCAAGCTTGAGCCTGCAAAGGCCTGTGGCCTGGGAGATTTCTGGGAGCTGTGGGAACGCTCAGCTCCGTAGGAGCCAAATACTTCAGCTCCCCTCATTTCCCTTGAAATCCCAGCCGGGAGCCCTCTCATGAGCGCAAGCCCGCGGGCAGCACTGGGCTCTGCTCAGTGGGGCTTCGCAAAGAGCCTGATTTTCTCTTCCCAAACCACTGTGATTTTAACAGGTTATTCCTCTGGAAAACAGGCGAGAGGCTGATCCCCACGAGGAGAAGCACCATCTCATTGGCAAATGATGCGCNGCTTCGCAAAGAGTCTGATTTTCTCTTCCCAAACCACTGTGATTTTAACAGGTTATTCCTCTGGAAAACAGGCGAGAGGCTGATCCCCACGAGGAGAAGCACCATCTCATTGGCAAATGATGCGCCAGATGATTATCTCTGCTCCAATTCAAATGTTTACCCACTTTTTTTCCCTTCATCTTTCTTAGTTCAGTTCTGTCCATCTCTTGATAGTTCAGACTCACTGATTCCGCGTAGTCAGTGGTGGCTTTGCTTTAAAAAATGTCTAGGGGATTGATACGATCAGGCTGTGCCCAGAAAAGCATCCAGCGATTATCCAAAGATACAGCATTTTCGTGTTTCAATACGAAGCAGAGAATTGCTTCTATTTATAGAGAAAATAGCACACGATTCCTAAACAGTGTTTTGCAAATTTACATTCCCACGGTCTCCTTTCCTACGAGCATTTCACGTGTATACATCACTACAATTTAGAAACCCGTTGACCCTCTGCCTTTTATTTTGCTTTGCCATTGTTTTGCCCCCTCGTTCCAAGAGCCGGAATTTCCTGCCAGCGCCTGCAGAGCCAGCAATGAGCACTTCTGAGATTTTCCACAGAAACCACTTTTTTAGACCCAGCTTCTCTCCTCATCTCAGCCAGTTCCAGCACCCCTTACTCGCACAGCAGCCAGAGCGCACCACTACATTAAACATTAATAACAGAGCAGCAGTAAGGAAAAAACTTGACAATAAATTTGCTTTAATTGGACAGGAGTGTTGCCAGGTAACCTCCTTCCCATTTTCTATCTATCTCGGCTTTTCATCGCTCAGTGAGGCTCCCTCCTCTTTGAGGGCAGCCCTTTTTCCATTAACAGCTCCAGGATGCTCATCTTGGAGGCTTACTCCATCAAGGCTTTTGGTGTCATCTACGCATTGGATTAAGGCTGAAGCAACACGACATGCACCTGACAAAGCTTAGGAGCACAGAGTTGAAGTACAGAGAAGAGTTTTATTACTGTGGTAATGCAAAAAAGCATCTGGAAACCTTGAAACAAGCCCAGTTCGGGCTACGGTTGCTGCAGCAGGAAGCATCACCGGTTGGGAACCGGCAGATGGTCCATCATCCTGACAGCAGCAGCTCTGCGGGCTGCAGCCAGAGAGCTGTGGTCTGCAATATAAGCCCTGCAAGATGCCAGAAGCTTCTTGAGCGATGCAGGGTATCCTGGCTCCCTGCTGGCTTCAACAGAGAAGGTGGCACATGGCACCAGGCAGCACTGGGTCTGTCCCTGAAAAACCTCAGCGCGTGGTTTTGAGCATGTGAATTGGGTCACCACCGACTCGGTGTATGCAGGCTTATTCCAGACATGACTGGAGCCTAAATGTCTCAGCGCAATTAATCCCAGCACCATACACGAGCACGAAAATTCTCATTTCATCCATAGATATTGCCGTACACCCACACGGAAAAAATTCATCCGTGGATACTGAAACCAGAACCTCCGCTGCTGAAAATCTAGGTCCCAGTCACTTGGGTTACAGAAAAATCCCACCAGTGGAAGTGACTCCAACCACCCAGCGCAGTGGGATGCGAGTAGAGGTTGTGGAACAATTACCCACACCGACGGCAAAAGCTCTGCTGGACTCTGTGGCTTAGGACACGTTCTGTGATCTCAGAACAAGATGCCTTAGCATATCATCACATACATCATGCGGGGGTTTAAACAGAGCAGGTGTACTCCTCTGGGAAAAGTGGCCCAGGCTGTGTCCCTTCCAATCTGGCCTTTTTTTCTTTACTCACTTTGAAGATCCTGTCGTGAAGTGGAAGCAATTAAGAGTAATTAGTGTGAGATGACGGTTGTGGTCACCAAGACCATCATTAGCACTTATTTTGGATGGGAATACAGGTTGAGCAGCTTCTAGAAAATAACTTCACCCATCTTCTGCCTGATTCATTTTAGTGTATTTCAAATGTCACTTTGTATTATTGGCGTCAAAGAAACGGGGTAATTATGCCCTGGGTATCTGGGAAAGGAGGAATTCAGCCCTGAGCAACTCCACTCGGTGAGACAACGGGCCAGGGCAAGGTGTTGAATGGCGAGTGAGTTGCTCAGACCAGGCTTCATCAACTTTCGTGTTACAGCCCGTTGTCAGAAAATGACCTTTTCCTTCAATAGAACAGACAAAAGGAAATCAAGAAATAAAACTTCACCAATGTAATCCTCTGCAGTGGATAACAAGAAGGAGGAAACCAGAAGATGTTTCTTGGAAATCTCTTATTTTACCGATACTTGTAATTGCCCTTTGCAGAATTGCTGGGGTTTTCTTTCTAGTTAGGCATTTTCCCTGGGTTATAAATACATCATAAAAGTGCCAGATCATAAACTTTACGAGTTATGTGAGGGCCGACTTACTGTATAATTACCTTGTTTTTGCTCTTGGGCATTGCTATCCTCAACTGTTACTCTGCAAGATGTCGCGGGCAGCAGGACCAGCCAGAAAAATAAAAATAAAAGCAAGAAAGAGGAGGTGTCCTGGTACTCAATGGCTCAGTTCCGACATAAACACTGCCGGGATCAGGCAGACGTGCTGGAACGCTGTGGGACTCAGGGTCAGAGCGAAAATCCCCTGGTTTTCACATTCGTAGACCCCAAACCACAAAAGTGCAAGTTTCCCATCTTCAGCTTGAAACCTCAGAGCTTTTGTAGCCAAAAATGGGACAACTGACAAATAGGAACTCCAACCCAGAGCTGCTGCAGAAAGGCTGGCCGGAGAAGAAAAAGCGAAACATTGCCAAATAGAGAGAGAAATGTGCAAAAGTTTCACTGCTGAAGACAAGGATAATATTTGCTGTGTTATCCTAACCAAATATGCCACTCAGCACTCTCTCCTTTATCACAGTTATTTTAGTGGTGTTGAGCCAGGATGAAAACTAAGTCAAAATTTCAAAATTTTGCTTTCCAGATAAGGCTGTTTTCCCAATGAAATGCAGATTTCACTAAATGTGTCTTCCTGCAGATCATCCTTAATGCAGACGCATCATTAGATACAGTATTTACTGTTCACTGCTCACTATTTCATCCTTACTGTCTTGTTAATGGTTTCTATGTGTAATTAGCTATTTCAGAAAATAAATTGAATCCCACCTCCTAATAAAAAACCCATATGAAATTTCAGTCAGAACAGCTACGTTTTGGTAAAGTTATAATAGGTAGAGATTTACGGTCAGGAGCTGTGAGCAGTTTTAGCCAGGAGGATGCCACCAGTTCTGCCGCCAATGAATTACACGAGGCTGAGCGTCAGCGCAGCATTTTTATGCGGTGTAATGGGTTGCATCTATAGGAAGAGCAGTGTTGCGGAGACAGGCATAAGAGATCTCCACAGTGCTGTTAAATAGCAAAATGACCATGAAATCAAAATCAAGCACAGCATGCCAGAGCCTGATGTAACACCTATTAAATCCAAGAGAAGCTCTTAATCAAGGACAGTGGATGGGGAACCCTGATCCTGCAACTCACCTCAGCAATGCACCGAGGAAGCGCTTGATTTTATGAACAGGTTTAAGTGCTGTCAACTTCAGTGGGACATTAGCACGTGCTTAAGTGTCTGTGCAGCAGATAAATGGTGTAAGCACAGGCTTAATTATCGTGCTAAACTGGGGCCCTGGAATGATTTCTCTGGGAGAAAGAAGTACATTGGTCTTGCAAGACAGATGGATCCTTTTGATGTCTCTATGTCCTCCAAAGGCACCCCATGGTGGAGAGGTTCTATTAGGTTTGACGTTATGGGGCTGAAGAAGCTTGGTTTTGGTCTTAATGAGACCCTTTAAATGAAAAGCAAAGGCTTAATTTCACATTTTATGTCACAGACTGCTTTGAGGTTGGAAAGAGACCCATGAATCATAATTTTAGAGTTACGGAATAGGATTGCATACTTCCCAACTAAAGTTTTAGAGCTCTCCAGTGTAAGAAAAGACCGCTGTTTTTATTTACACTTTAAAATAATAGCGATGCTTTTGGGAATGAAGACACTTTTCAATAACATTTTTAGAGCCATCTTTGCAAATGTGCGGCTTCCACAAATGAATTTCGCCGCCTCTGTCCTGCAGTGCAGATCCTAATGAGCAGCACAAGAGTCCCCTTTGCTTCGTGTTTGAACAATCACCTCCCAGAGATTTGGGGCCTGCATCATCAGCGCCCTCTCCTCGCTTTGTTAACAAATTTTGGGTCTGTAAAGTTAAAAGTATCCCTGTTCTTCCTGATTGGCACTGGTGCGTAAGTGAGGAATGGCACACAGAGTCCATCCAACACCTCGCGCTAAATAAAGCCCCCGTGGAGCCGCAGTGGATTCCCAAGAGCAGCAGCGAGCGGTTTGCATCAAACAGGCATCTTTGATGGACAAAACAGCCGTGCTGCAAACACGAGAAAGAAGAGCAGGTCTTCGGGCAAACTGTTTTTTGGACCGGGAAACTGCCCTTGCCTCCTTTGTTGGAGGATTTACCCATTTATTTCTTTTTCCTGTCGGTGGGATATTAATTTTTTTTTTAGGCAGAAAAGTGCTAAGAGGGCAACGAGCCAGGGAACTGATGGGGGACACGGGCATCTTGTGGACCTCTCTTCCTTCCCCTGCTGAGCTGGTGGCACATTTTCTGAACAGAATGAAGTCCATGGAAGTGAAGGGCTGAGATCTGGGAAGGACCTTGATGATGAGGAGTAGGAAGGTGGAGACCAAGTTAGGGTACTGTCCCCTTTCTGTCCCCACAGCGATGACCTCGAGTTTCCTGGTGCCTCAAAAGCCACCTTTGGAGATATTGAGGTAGATTCCTCAGGAGGGAAATGTAGGAAATGCTCAAATATTTAAGTCAATCGAAGCCAGGAGAGGCTCCACTTCGGTTTTCACAAGCTGAAAAAAATACGCCAGTTTTCAAAATTAAAAGAGAGATTAAATAAATATCATGTAACCTATTAATAACTAAGTTATAGCCCTGCTGCTTCTTTGCTTAACAACAAACACCTCGTTCTCTTCACCATATGGAATCACAGAAACAAAGAAGTTGATTTATATTGTTCAAAATTGGACTTACGACTTACTTCTGCTGGATACTGTAGGGAACGGTCTCATAACTGTATATGCATTTTCAACCAGGGGGAAATATAACCTTGCCTCTGGTGAATACCCAAATGAATGGAAATTCTGCTAGAAGATTTAAGATGTTATAGGGTTATTTTTTTTTAACTTGTAAATAGAGACATCTTAAAGTGCTCTTAAAGCTGCTTTACAACAATTAAGAAAGAGATTTTAAAGAGGCCACAGTTCCAGGATGTCAGCCTTAGCGCTTTAAATAAAATTAATAAGTCTCACAATTATAGACGTCTTCCTGCTTGAAAAGCAAGTGCGAGCCACTCATCATTCTGAAACCCATTAGCAGAAACAATTAAGGGCCTTTTCATCCAGGCACAGAAGGGCTGTAGCACCCTAATTCAGATAGTAAAGCTTTGCGTTGCGCCCTCAGTGGCACCGCAGGAGTATTTGGAGCTGCCGTCCTGATTAACTTTAAGTGATCTTGATCAACGACCAAACTGATTTTCTGGTCTGTGTGTGCCCTTACAGGTTAAGGTACCACTTCAGCCTGAAATTTCCCTTGTATCATGTTAAGGGTTCAGTGCAGGGAAGTGAGGTTGGGCACTCGCGGGACGCAGAAGTTGGTCATGTGAAATGACACCAACCATGTTTTACAGTAAATCTTTCACATGGAGGAGAGCGGAGCTCCCCTAAGATCAGAAAAGGTAGAGGGTTTTTTTTAATGTTGTCTCTGACTTCTTGTTACTATCCCGGAACAGAAGCAAACAGATGAACTCAGATGACGTCATTTCCCATCATATATGATCTGTTGTAGGTTAAGCTAGTCATTAAACAGATAATTCACGCAGCGTGCATTTGACAGTGCCGTTTTAGGAGCCAAGATGTTTTGGTCCCTGTGTTGTTCACACGTGTGCAAGTGAAATAAAGGCAAAGCTTTGCGTAACAAAATAATACAACAACATTTTTGGCTCTATCTCTTCTTCCAAAAAGGTACATGCACAACAAAATGTACGTTTTTTGATACACTCTGTGGTTGTGTATTTGTACAGTATGATTACTGTACAGGAGGAGCACAACTGTTAGGAAGATGTATTTTCTTTCTCCTGCAACATTTCAGTCTGCAATATTAAACTACAATTACATACTGTATATGCTAAAGTACTGTAAAAATATTCTTCTTAAAGATAAGGTACGATTTGGAAGGAGGTAAAGCAAAATGTACCTTGGAGAGATCTTGAAAACCTCCAGCACGGAGGAGGCCTGGCACATCCTCGCTATATGGAACGGTCAAAGAGTACTCAGCAGGCGATGAGCGACTAACCCTCCCAAAAGCCCCAGCAAGGAGGGGATTAGCAGGACACATTTTCAGAGAATGGCTCAATTCTTCTCTCCCTTACACTCTCAAGTCACCAGTAATTGGAGGGGATTACAATTGATCTTCAGCAGCAGGAGGAGGATTGGAATCATTCCCCAAAGATGAGATGGAGAGGGGAGGTGGGTGAACTCTCTGTAGGGCAAGGAGGAGATGCAAAGTGCTCAAGCTTATGGTTGCGTGGGGCTTGCTCAGCCCTCCTGACTCCAGGGAGGCTGGGAAGAGCTGCCTTGAGAAACAAAAATTGTGTTCAATCTGCACAATCGGAAAATATTTCCATTCAGCGATGCCACTGTAAACGTGGTATTTCCATCGGGAGATGTTGTCTTCCTCCATTTCAGGGGCTCTGCACATACGCTCCAGCATGTAATGAACAAATGGACGCCAGCAAGTAAAATGTCACGGGAAAAGATTGCAGGTGAAATACTGGTTCCACCGACTTCCCTTCCACCCCAGAGACTCTCCAATAGCAATGACTTGTGGCCTAAGAGCGTAAGACTTTAATGTAATAATATTGACTTTTCTTAATTTGTGGACTGCATGTAACCTATCTCCCAGGTGGAGAAAATGCAGAGCTGCCTAAAGGTGCACATGGGACACAGGGGCTTCTGCTGTTCGGCATCGCCGTACCAGCCGGTACGTCCACGGAGACGATTTGCTGCAGGCAGAGTTGCCTGCACGGTCTAAGACACAGCTTCCCGTGAGTGACCCTGCTGTGGGGGGAAGCTCCATCCTGAATTCCAGACTTCTCGGTCATCCCTCCTTTCTCCCAGAAGGAATAAAGGCCATGACATCTGCTGTGTGGCAGACGGTCCCTGAGATTTCGGGGCCATGAGTGAATGGTGAGGACAAATGCGGCTGCAAAGATGAACCTTCAGCCCATGAAAAAGAAGGAAGGAGAAGATGAAGCCGGAGTGCACAGCCACGACTCTGTCTCTTTGCAGAGTTTCAGGATGAGAAAATTCGTGTTTGGGTGGCTCCTGTGGAGCCTGAACCAGGTGGAGGATGTGTGGTCTGGACTAATATTTCAGAAACAATTGTCTGATAAAATAAATTTTGGCATCTTAAAAATGAACGTTATGTGGTGTATTTCACAGTGTTTTCTATAAAACGTATTTTCCCACCTAACCTTTATGTATGAACAAATAGATGTGAACATAGATGAGATGCCACCGGGATTTTTTGCAGTCATCAGCTGTAAGCGGAGAGGGGTGTGAAGCTGCAAACTTTAACGAAGGGAGCCACAGGGATTTTCCCCACTTGCGATGTGGTGAAAAAAACGTAGGATCCATGGGCTAGAGTCAGGCAGGGGTAATGAATGTGCAAAAGATGAAAGCAAACTGGATTTGGTTCATTTTTTCGCTCCTGCTCCCACAGACCTTGTTGCATCAGCTCTCTGGTGGCCTGGGTGGTGCTTTCCATGCCACGCGCCTTGGGCAAGCATCTCTGCAGGGGCACTGTCTAAGAGTGAACAACACATCAACTTAAAAGCAGCGCGTGATAAAACCACTGTGGTGCTCTGCAGGTCAAGCCTGAGGAAGCAATGGCGGCGTGTGTCCGCAGAAGTGAGAAAAGACCTGAGACAAGCCGCTGCACCAGCCTGGCCAGGGTCTGTTGAACAAGCAGATGAGGAAGAAAAATTTCACACCAGCTTTGAATTTGCCTGATTTCCCTGCATCCATATGCCACGGCTCTTGTCCTGAAGGTTCTCGTCAGAGATAGCCCTGTAGCCAGGGAGAGCACAGCCGCTGCTCCCCACGCAGCCTCCTCCCACGAGACAGAGGAACAGGGTTATCTTCACTCCACCCAACCACCAAATCCCCTGGGACAGCCCAGGGCAAAGCGCTGGCAGAGCTCCTGCACCGGTACACACGTGAACAGGAGACCACAAATGCGCTGGGGACTGCCGGGCACAGCCCTCCAGCTGCAGTGCGGTGTTGCACACTGGTGGTGTGATTTGCTCAACATCTGCCTGGGCAGGGGAGAACACGCTGCTGGATTCATTAACATCTGGGGTTATGTTACCGTGGGTAAAGACGTGCATTCAATAAAAGTTTCTGATTATTTATTTGCCCTATTTGCTGCTGAATAGATGCTATCCCCGACGAAAGTTCAATTAACCTCTGTAACATTACATGTATCCCATAAACACAGCAAAAGGCTACTTCCAAAAATCTTGGCGCAGCCCCTCGGAGGAGCATACCAAACCCGCGTTTCGCAAGAAACCACGCGCAGACTAATGAAATCCTGTTGCAGCGCACAGCGAAGTCGTATTTCAGCCGCAGGGTCAAGCAAACGCATGAGGCAACCCTGCCCCGGTGACTCCCATCCCTGCTGGACTCAGAAGAGTCTCCCCTCCCTGTCCATAGTATCCCATATTCCATGTTCCAGTAGTATCTCCAGTAGTCTGTAGTATTCCAGTATTCCATAGTCCATTCCCAACGCCTCTGTAGAGTATAGCAGCTACTCTTTGGTTTCCATTACTATTAATGATAAGTTTTGCAGCAGCAATTTCTTTGGAGCATTGTTATAAGTGGTGTCCTGACAGAGGTGCCCAAAAACCTAAGGGTATTCACCGTGAGAAGACCCTCAGCTTTCATCCCCTAACAGTTATTTGGAGGAGGCTGAGCTATTACCGCATCCATTTCTCTAAAATAGGGGACTTTTTGCTGTTCTGTTCACCTTTGGTCTCAAGGGGTTACTCCAGCATCTGCAGCACTGCCACAGATTTATAGGGCAGACTGACATTGTGAAACACTCCGGAGTAAGTTCGTCTTTGAATGGGTTTCAGACCGCAAGAATTTTGAAGTCTTACACTGCGCTAGCGGCTCAGGCGGCGATCAGGGCTGTTTCGTTGGTTTTTGTTTTTTTTTTTTAAGCTTGTTCAAAATTAAAGGCGTTTTTATGCCAATTTAAATAGGGAGTTGAAGATAAAGTTCCAGCCAAAACATGCTATGTCTCTCTATTCCCCAAAATAGGTTGGTTATTCTAACTGAAAAGGCTACGTGTTAAACAAGATAGACTTGTGTGGAGAATACTTTTTCCCTGTACCAGACTAAACATTTAAATACAGTGAGATTTTTTTCTGTATAAATTCCTGTTAAAGATTAATGTTAAGTGAAGAGATAATCTTATAGTGCACCAGAGGGTAAAATGCAGTCAGAATTTAACCTCTGTAAGGAAGAGTGTATTGGAATTACTATTTTGGGGGATACATATTAATAAAATGTTACTTCGCTTTAGAGACAGTTTTCCAGAGATCTTGGAAATTTTTATCAGGAGCTTCATCACGTCAGGAAAAATACATTAGAGCCATGTGTTCAGTGCTTATGGGTTTTTTCCCCCGATTTGTACTCAGATAACAGCGATTGGGGAAGCGCTGGACAACAGAACAACTTGGAGAAAAGTTGCAGATACGGAAGAAGACACACTTGTAGCTCAGTATAAAAAGAAATCGTAATTTAAAATGAAACAAGTCTTCCTGTTCTGGTTCTCTACCTGATCCTCTATGGTTTCTGGGCTGAATTATAGTGGTGGCTTCTGCCCGAGACCAATGCCGTCCCCGCCCCTGCACGGAGCGGGACCTTCAGCCCGTGCTTGGCTGGGGCTGCAGCAGCTCAGCGCCTCCTGCCCCGCGCAGCCGAGGGGCTGTTTCTGTCTTAGTGAGAGGGAGCTATAAAAGATGAGCTGGGGGCTGTAGGCAAACGCGCAGGTGCTTCTCGCTCCCAGGGACCCTTCCTGGAAACGTGTGGTGCTCAGTATTGCACCCTCGCCCGCAGTGGGCGTTCACACTGAGACATCCACGCCCTTCAGAGCCGTTCTTCCCAAACCTGGGTCCCGACTAGGGAAATCAACTTCATCTCCTGACTGCTTTGCGGTATGCGGGCTGCAAAAAGGGAGGTGCTGCTGCCTGTCCCCTACGGCTTCCCAACTGCTGCTGGACGGGTGAGGAGGACTTTGCTGCTATACTCCTGCCCCAACCCCTTCCACTTCCCCTAGCCCTGAGCTTCAGACGTCGAATGATGCCACGAAGTTTATGCAAACACGATTGTGACCCCAGTGCTGAAGCTGGAAAGGCTTCTGGGAGTCGCTTTCTGCCCTTGCAGGACTCATCAAAGACGCGGTGGGGTGCAGCGGAGCTGCTGGGTGTCCTGGGAGACTCAGAGTTGTGTTGCATTTGGGGCAGCGAGGAAGGTCCCGGGGTCCTGAGCCAAAGCTTTAGCTGCGTTTGCATCAATGGAACAGCTTTACTCTCATCCCGCCTGCCTTCTGGTGTCTCCATAAGCCAAGCGTTTGCATTTATTTGCGGGAGAAAACGGTACAAGGACATTTCACAATGCTTCTCCAAGAAAACAAAGCGTTCACTGTTCCCTCTTTGCTCAACCACTCTTGGAGGCATTTATCACCGGGCTGAGAGAAGTCAGGAAGCGCTTCCAAGGGTGCTTTGCTAGGGCACATCTCATGGAGCAGGAGGTGGGGGCAGAGACTCCGCTCGGGTGCTCGGCGAGAGCGGGCGCTCTTGGCTCGGTCTCGCGTGGTTAGTGCCGCAGAAGGCTGCCGGAAAGTTGGTTTTGCTGGTTTCCCTGCTGTGGGGGTGTTCATGAAGGTTTGTCGTGATAAGTTTTGTTGCTGTGGAGTTTTGGGGGCTGAGGGAGGTGCTTTCTGCCAGCCAAATCTTTTTTTCTTTTTTTTATTTCATAAACATTAGTTCTCCCCGAGCAATGCATTAATAAACCAGCCAGCTGTGGGCAGGAGGCGGTGCAGCAGAGACAGCTTCAAATGATGTTTGTGTTGTCAAATAAAATCCTTCTCTTCCTCAAAATCAGGAAAAACAAGAAAGCCATATATTTAGATTGTGGTGCAGATCCTTTTCGTAATCCGGGGCCAACAGGAAGAAAACATTAACTTGACTCTTCTCAACAAGTTGATTCAAATTTTAACTCTTGCAATGTTAGCGTCCCTGCAAAAAAAAAAAAAAAAAAAGGAAAGAAGGATGTTTCTAAACAGTAAAAACAAAAATGAAACCTGTCTGTCTCCTGTTGCCAGCGCTAAAGACTACTTGACAGTAGATGGAGTGTTAAGTACTTTTACTTCTAATAATCTGTAGTGTTTTATTAATAATTCTCCTTTATTTTTTCTTTTGATTTTTAAATCTCGTAGTACTCTGACCGCATAACTGACACTGGATATTACTTCAAATGCAAACAGTGCATGCAAAAAACCGGGGACTTATTTGTGTATGAAACACTTAAGGTTAATCAAGCTTTTAGCTCTTACACTTTTGGACTTGTTACTACCCTAAGTATGTGACCTCGATATTTCATTAACACTTTTTTTCATTTATTGCCTACTGCTCTTTAAAACTGCTTTTAAAGCGGAACTGTAACGGAAGCGTTAAAACCCGATTCTCGGGAAATCCGCGTGCTATCTCATTCCAGTAATACCGTCATCAGAAAGCATTTTGACTATGTGTGAGCACAGGAATTCTTCCTCCAGGGTGGGGATTCTCACGCTTAGTAAATCGGATGGCCCCTTTTTGGGGTGCTGGGCTTTGCCTGCGTGTACGTCTGTGCTCCCAGCCCTGCCCCGTCTGAGCTGCAGCGTTTGCCCCCATTCGTCGCCATCTGCTTTGGCTCCAGTGTCCGTGTTTACGCTGGGAAGGGGTTGCTGGGAAGAGGTTGCAGAAGTGCGCAGGGAACGGCTGCAGGGTGGATGCTGGAATACGGTCACTTAAGTAAGGACTTTAGATCAACACTCATCACCAGGCAGGAACAGGCACTCTTTACAGGTTAGGAAGGATGTAATCTCTAAAAAATAAGGACCTGTGGCTCAAGGTGTCCTAATACCACCCAGAAGTGCAGGTTTGGTCCTACTGCAAGGTCGTTCAGCCTGGTGAACCATCAGCGTGATTTTCTGCACTACCTCTGTTTGACTTGGTTTCTCTTCTGTGCCTGGCTTGGCATGAGATATGAGATGTACGAAGTTTAATTTAACTTTCCAAGTTAATTAGAGTATTCTTCAGGCTCTTTTTGGTCAAATCCTTGCCTTATTGTCTCACCCCTGCAGCCCAGTATGAACGCGTCTCTCCCTGTCACAGCAGCTGAGTTGCTGACGCATCTCTTGGGTGGCATCCAGTTCAGCAGATATCGTGTTGTTTTTCCCCAGCAAGGGGTTACGATGCTGTGTGGCCCCATTTGCTTTCTAGGTCCTGGGTTCCGTTTCCCCACCTGGTCCAAGACCGTTTGTGCTGAAGGCAGAGGTGCAAACTTTGAATACACTTCGTACACCTGGTCTAAACCCAGGTATGAAGAAACTCAAGCAATTGTTAAAATATCTCAGGCCAAGGAGGATCCTTGAGGAGACACGCTTTACCCTGTCCCACGGATACAGCAGGCATCTCCCAGGATGAATTTAGGCAAATGATTTCACGCCGGAAGAGCTTGGCCGTGTGGCTGACGTCAACGGTATGATGAGAAGTGATACGCTCCTGTGCTGGGATGAGGTGGTCAAGTGTGGCACCGGCATGTCCACCCTGCTGGAGTGGTCCCTGGGGGCACGGGGAGCACCCCGTCTGTGCTGCCATGGGGCCACCCACGATGGGGCTCACCCACAGCAACGGGGACACGGGCTGCTCGGGGGCACCTGGCCTGAGGAGCAGGGATCAACCTGCAGAGCGGCTCGGACAAATTTCGTGTTGGGTTTGGCAAAGGGCTGGGCTCGCCCAGGGCAGAGCGTTTGCTCTGCCGTGCACCTTCTGCCACTTCCATTCTCTTTGGTGAGAGCTGATTTGGAAAGGGAAACTCCAGCACGCAGAGGTTACTGGGGTGCACGTGCTTTCATGCGAGTTGGCAGTGGGAACCGATTTGCACCCTCGGCTCTCGGTTTCAGATGCGTTTCTTTGCTTGTTGGCCCCGCCATGCTCCCGCGTAGGAAAAGCAGCATTGCTCTGCGTAGAAGTGCGGGGCTGAGCGGTGGTGCCTGCATCAGTGTGGGGGCCAGGACCCCAAAAACCCAGCGGAGCTGTTTTGCAGCATCTTGCAGCGCTTTGCTCTTTTGCTCAGAGATTTACAAGGCCGTTTCGATCTCTTATGCCCTCACTCCATCCCAAACTCATGTCAAGGGAAGAAATGAGAACTACCTTCCTGGGCATGTCACAGAGCTAAAAACATTTGTTGAAAATAAATTTCCTTTTCCCCATTGAGCAACTGTCCCAACATTTCCTTTCTTCATTGCTCTTTCTCAAATCAGAGTAACTTTTCAATGCCGTTGTTCATGCTCTTTGCTTTCTGCTCATGTCTGTAACAGAACTCCAGCTTGTCTCTTATAAAAAGCCAAGTGAATTGCCATATGTTGATTCCTCCTCTTTCTCCACTCTAACCCGTCCTCCCCCGTGTGATTGCAGTGCCCGGCTGGGAGCCCCAGGCTCATCTCAGGGTGCTGGGAAGATTAAACCAATATCACAATTCATTTTGTGAAGTTTATCTTTGCAAAGTTTTTTTCCTCCGTTTCTTGGAGTATGGGTTCTACTACTTCAAATACAAATCTATTTCCCTTTAGGTCACTAGCCGTCATTGAGGAATAAATGCTGAAGAATAAGTGTTGCTTAAGCATTGGGCTTCTTCTTTTCCTATTGCAGTATAAACTGAAACTGGAACTGTTATCATGGGTAGCAGTAATTTTGAGCTGTTTCTCAACGAAGCATTCCAGTCCTTACCAGGAGACAGCAAAGAAAATGGCATTCTTTTCATGACCAAGCCACTTTTCTCTGGCGAGATTGCGGCATGTTGTGGCGCTTGGAGTGCAAAATAAACGACTGCCGTGCTAGAGGCAGCGTAAGGGCAGCGGCCCTGCTTGCACCACCCAGCAAACGTGGGCTGTCGCAGTGACTTCGAGTCACTGGATCTGCGTCTTGGTAACCTAGAAATGAAAGTCTCCACAGCTAGTTTCCTAGGGGGTAGATGTTGCTTTTGCTGTATATTTAGTGAATCTATTCTCTGGCTGGGAAGCTGAACAAGTCTGTGTTTTCGTTTTTCACAGCCACAGTTTGGCACAGAGGGTGCTGCTGCTGAGGTTACCACGAATTCCCCACCCCAGAGAAGGGCTCTGCTTTTATCCAGCGCTGCTTGGGGCTCCTGAGCGAAGACAAAGCAGCAGCAGCAGCAGCAGCAGCAGTTCGACGAGTTGGTTAGACCTTTTGGCAAATCAGTTGTGCTGCTCATAAGAAACCTCCTGCTCTTTGTGGAGCTACTTTTGCACTTTTTTCACCCATGAACATTATAAAACGTGCGATTCCTAATGTTAGCATGGCTCAGGTGCTTTCCTCTCAATCAATTTTGAGGCAAGCCCAACAAACAGAAATCAATAATTTTTCTCTGGGAGATTTAAAGGACCGATTTAATGACTTCACAAGTCTTCAGGGCCCAGTGCTGAGCTAGACCAGCCACCCAAGGGACACCAGGTCTACCCAGGGAATCGCAAGCTGTTACCTACGCTGCTCTTCCATTAATCATGTTTTGGAAGGACTGCTCCCAATAAAACTACTTCCTTTTGATTCAAGCTTGGGTATTACTTGTCGGGAGCCCCAGCGTGGATAGATGAAATAAGTATTTTTGCTGTGGGCAAGCTGAATTTTCACAGCTGCTTGTGAACTTCTCTGGCCAGGATTGAGCAGCGCTGGCCTGAAGGAGAGAGTGGCTAGCTGTAAGAGCAAACAAAAGCAATCAGATCAGCTTTGTTTCTCCTGTGCCAGGTTGGGGCAGTTCTACCTTCTTACATGAAGTCTTTCCCCGAGCAGAAACAGCATGCATCTCCAGGGAAAAGAGTGAGTGTGCGCGGTGGGATTCACTATGCAAAAGGGTGTTGTATTACAGCAGAATAAAAAATACTGGTTTAGTGTGAGTTTGACCTCCTGCTTAAGTAAAGGAAACCACAAGGGCCATAGGAGTGGGCAGCAGCCTTCTTAATACGCTCCTAGAGACCAGCGAGGTGACAACACAACATATGCCCAAAGTATCGAAACATGCTGTAGTCCAATTTTCACCATTTTCTTTCCAGAGATACAGAAGCTAAACATATCCCTTACCTCGAACGACCTTTGCAGGAGGCTGAATCATTTGCATTTTGATGCACTGGCATTTTCTAAACAGAAGAGACGTAAGAATTTTTATCACCTTCAACAACTGCGTTGCCAGGGGCAACACTCACAAATCTGCTTACCAGCACCCATCCCCGCGTGCAGCAGAGGGCGGTGTTTGTGTGTGAAAAATGCGTATTTATAGAAAAATTACAAAGTCTCCCTTGAACCTTGGGCAAAACTTGGGGTCTGAGTCTATCATAGTGCCGATAGCCCTGGCAACAGTATCACTCAACCGCACACGTTAATCTGTGTGCAAATTCCCTTGCATCTGACTGCGTGCTACTGGGAACGCGCTGGTAGCGTATTTTAACCTACACCGGATAATCCTTGTCCCAGAGGACTTGTGATTTAAAAATATACCTCGTGATGCATTGCTGCTGTCCTCCTTGATAACACAGCCTTCCCTGGCTCCCATTCCGAGGATACTGGCTGCTCTGCTCTAAAAGGAAAACTGCGTAAGGAAAAATAGCCCATTAAATGTTCGCTGTGGTTGTGCAGATGAGAAAACCGAAGCACGGTAAAACGCTTGACACCCATTTCCTTAGCTGGACTTTTCGAACGCAGGCCATCCAGCTTCAGCCTCGTGGTAGATCGCGCTCCGTTAATGGAACTTTTGGCCTTCTATTAACACAGACATGAAAGTTATTTAATTTTTGGTGTCCATGTTAAAATGAGAATGAGACAGCCGTGCTGCGTTCTGGGGGAATCCTGCTCTGGCTCTTGCTGAGATTTTGGGCGACCTTCAGGACGTTTTGTCTGGTCTTTTACTTCCACCATGTTTATAAGGGTGAGGCTGGTGGTTCGCGGTGTTTTAAGGCATTTCCAGGGGAGGAAAGCGGAGTGATGCCCACGGAGGGTCGGTGGGCGCTGCGGCAGCTCGCTGTCGGTGGACATTTCGCTACGAGAGGCTGCCGGGAGCCTGGGAAGGAAGGCAGAAGCCAGACTCTTAAATTCTATGTTTCTGCATTGAAGAGGAAACTCTCTGAGAAATCAGACAAGAAAATGACATGTTGCAAGAAATAGCGAAGCTGCTGCTAGGCTGATGGTGTCCCTATTTAACTTCTTAGCAGGCTTGGGGTTTTTTGGCTGGGCTTTGTAAGAGGAAAAAGAAATCGCCCTGCCTCTTCCAGAGGGAAACAGCAGGAGTGAGCTGCCCTGCAGACAGATGCTCAGCGCAAATCCCCCCTTGTCACACAGTCACTTCAGGCTGTGCTTTACGGACACTGAATTACATGCAATCTCTTCTTCAGAGGAAAGACTGAACCTCCACCTGACACCTTCCTTTCAGACTGTGCTTCAGCTGCGGAACTGGTAACGACTGACGTACAGGACCTTATCTGGCTTTTGCAGCATCATTTCAGCACACATCCTGCCCCTGTTACAGACCTGCATCTGTGTGACGGGCCCCTGGGCGAGAGAACAGGAGCACAAAGGGGTTTTGCCTTGTGGCTACGTGCAGTAAACTCGGAAGTTAGCTGCAACCTACAACAGCAACGTGAGCTCACTATCTATTTTTTGTTGAGTAAACATCTTGAATAACTTCATTGTGTTAAGTAGGAACCCTTATAGGTATGTGGTGGTTTGGTTTTAAATAAACTTACTTGAATGAAAGGGTAGAAGGCGGTGGGGTGATAAAAAAGGGTGCCAGGAATACCAAAATCTTCTTGGGAAAAGCTGTAAGGGAGAAAAGAGAATAAAACAGTAGCTAAAGAGGGGAGCAGTCTGTAAACAGCAATAAAAGCAGAGGGGGGAGTCAAGTACCGAACGGACATTGACTGCCGCCGACAATTAACCTCTTGCAGTGTCCCTGGCTGTGGAAGGAGTTTCACAAAACACCAAATAAACCTCTATCTGTCTATGAGTACACACTGCCTTAACAGGCTGCAGCGTCCAAACCCGTGCGGTTTGGCTGTCCGGACATCAGGTGTCAACGGAGCCTCTGAGGCAGGAGCCTGCGCTTTTGGTTCTGGGACCGTCTGGGCTCTGAAAGAGGGAGCAGACCCAGCACGGCCGGCATCAGAGCCAAAGGATGTCAAAACGGGTCCGGTTTCAGTGAAAGCTGCTGAAAGCAAAGGCGGACACAGCTCTTTTTCCCGAAAGGTCTGCAAATGCGGGTGTGCGCTGAGAGGGTCGGGTTTTCTTGCTGGCCCGAACATCGTGCTGTTTTGGGGGAGATGGGAAGGCAGCGCGGCTGCTGGTCTGGGTGAACGGAATATTCTGATTTAGGTTGAGTCTCTCGCACAGGAAAATCGAGGTGCGAGGGACACGGAGACAGTGAGACCCAAATTATTTCTGGGTGCTAAGAATTCCCCCTACATAAGCAGCATGCAGCATCTCGTGCTGCAACCACTCGAAGGTGCTTGCTGGTTTAATGGGGAGGTTTCCCGGGGCCAGGCTACAAGGTCGCTCAGCACCATACGGCTGAGGGAAGCAGCGTGCTCTGCCTTAGCACTGCAGCTATAACAGACCGTGCACTTTAATATCTATTTATCACTTTATTATTTTGTAAATAAATGCACCTGCAAGGAAGTTATATTTTACATTCAGTCCGGATCTGCCATCGGCTGCAGTGACCCAGCCCTGGGGCACAGTGACTGCAGGATTAGACCCCTGTCCTTGTCCAGGTCCCGGCTGAAGGCTGGTGCCGTGTTTTTCCCCTGATGCGCTCTCAGCTCCCTTCCCTGTGCCCAAGGTGTGACTTATGTGATACCGCACCGAGCGACGCGTGCATGCAACAGTCCCGTGGGTCTGTCCCCAGAGCAGAGGCGTCTTCGAGCTTTTCTCTATCGCCTTTTCTTCTCTCAGGGCACTGCTGTCGCGAAATGACCAAGGAGCCATCAGCTGACAGCCGATTTCAGTTGTACATGTCGAATGCGGTCGTAGTCCCTAAGGGGCTCTGGCATTCCTTATCGGGGAAAAAAAAAAAATCCTGGGTGGTTCTTGCTGTCTGTGAGGAAAAACTTGGCCTGAGTGATCTGAAACGATCAATGTCCCCAGCCCCCAGCCCTTTCCCCAAGGGCCAGCCTTTGAAGGTCAGGGTAGATACGTACTTGTAGGAGACCCAGAATGAAACCTTCCCTGTAGCAGGCTACGAATGTTACTGAAGTTCTCACGCGTGCTGCCTTATGGTGTTCGTTTATCGCCTACTTCTTTCTCAAATGCTTTTGAACAATTGCGGAAGTGATAACCGATGCTTGGATTTCCCTTCGTACGGTCACGCAGCCTTCCACCAAAGTCCTCAAGAACTCCTCTCTCTCTTTTTTTTTTAATGCAAACTGTGAAGTAGTTTTCTTCAAGTGTAGTTAAGTACAGAAACCTAAGGCAAAATCATATGACAGCATAGTACGCATACTGAAAAAGGATGTGAAGTGTTATTGGAAACTCCCAGGGAAAAAAACATGAGTTAATTTTATAAGTCACAGGTGGCATATTTTATTAATGGATGTCATAATCTCTGAGCAACTCATAGAAAATCTAAAACAACCGCTACACTTCACAGCTGCTTAAAACGCTGTTTGTAATTCCTTTCACCTTGCCAACACGTGATTGGGAAGCAGAAGGGGCATTTTAGAAACTACCCAATATCACTTGTGTAAACTAGCTGAGGGTTTTCGTGAGAATCTTTAACCGAAGGGTCTTTAGTTCCTGAAAATTGAACTGAAAACCATTCTGGATTTCCTTTGGCCTTCTTTTTCTTACTGAATGGCCACAACATATTAAAGGTTTAACCTTCAGGCTGATCTTCCTCAACCGTAAAGCAAAGTATCTCCTGTACGGAGGGGTAGGCTGAATAGGTTCAGTTCCAGCGAGAGCAAGCTGCCAGAGCAGGAAGGTCTGTTTTCTGTAATTTTAAGGACCGTATTTCAAATCTGCCTGACATCCCATGGATTCTAGCTGCTGCAGGTCTATAAGAGCTATTTCCCATGTGAATCCCCCGGTGCCTGTCGGGATGTATTGTATTTCCTTGTATTTCCCATACAAGGTTTCTCCCACCACATATTTGCCCATTTTGCCCTGGAAGAGGCGGAACACAATTCCCTCTGCTCCCCGGTCAGCTTCGGCTGAATCAGCCCATGAGTTTAAAAGCCTTAAGGAAGGGAGCGCTGTGAATGATCGCACCGCCTCACTGTGCATCACCCGCTGTTCCCTTGGGAAACATTTTCTGCCGTGATGCTAAAACACTGCTGCCATAAAAAATGTGCACAGAGATGCAATGCAAAGATTATTTTAAAGCTGCTGTTATGACCAGTGTGTAAACCCTAGTTGGTTTTATTTTGGGTTTTTTATTGTATTGTTTTGTTTTGTTCTGGGTTGGTTCTTTTTTAAAAAATACATTATAGGTAACTTCCATTAGCAGTTTAAGACATGGTCAGTACAAGGAGTCTGTCTGCGCTGACTGCCAGCCTCTGAAGGGGTGAGACGGGCACCAAGCAGCTGTAAGAGGTGATGCCTTGAGTCTCAGTTAACGTTACTTAGGGCTTACAAGTTCCCCCTCAGTGAGGATCCTCTGATTGTGTTGCTAATGGGATCAAGGAACCAAATGTTATCGCCGTAGTCACCCGATATTCTTCCTGCTTTAAAAACATAGTGTTACCGATTCATTGAATACACGTACTACCCAAGGTTTTAATAGTGCTTCAAAAGCAAACGTCGGCTAATTTGGGAATTCAACGTTCCTGCTCTCTTGTAGATCTTCTGTATGAGTTTCTCCCTTTCCTCCTCTTCCACGCACGGCGTTACCACCCCAGGTCAACACCGCTACAAGAAGTTAATAAATCTCTCTTACAAGGCACGAGCTTTCCTGATTGATTTTTGAATGAAGTACTACATGCATACAGTATGTTAACCTTGAAGTCCAGCATCGACACCTCATTATTTTCAGCCTCCTCGAGCAGTTTTCAGGGGCGCCCTCTTCCTGAAAAGCCTCGCTCCTCTCTATTTGAAAAAGAGGAACGCGAGCCTGCTGCAGTTATTAAGCTAATTAATTAGCGGGGCAGGTAAAGAGAACATTAAATGATTTTTTCTAAATAAATAAATAAGACCTTAAGGTTTTAATGGTACTGTAATGATTTTTATGGTCTGTTTCATTATCCTTGAATTCTAGGAATTGGCCATATGGAGATGCTTCATCTGAAAATATCGGGGGTCAGAAGATAATTCTACCGCCTGGAAGGGGTGGTGTACTGGGAAAAGGCTCAGAGATGCACAGGGTCACGCTCGTTCCTTCCAAATGCTCCCTGACACTGTCCCGTGAGAGTCTCGTGCTGTGACCCTGTTTTGTGCTCCCGGATGGCAGGGACGTACTGTAAAAAATGGGTTTTTTAGAGGTTATTCCAAAGGACAGGGCTTCGAGGAAGGCACAAGACGTGGTTTTCCAGAGCTTTCAGTGATAATCTGTGAGCTGGTCACCCGGAGACCAAGCAGTGGAGATAACGCAGTGTAAGGAACCTTCCCGTTCTCAGCATAACCAGCAGGACTTGGCTGGGTTTTGGTGAATGCAGCACTCGGTTATTTATAAACTGCTCATCTTGGGTGATGTTAATCAGTGGCAGTCCCGGTCACAAGAGAAGATTTTCAGTTTTTCTCGTGATTCTGGCAAGCAGTGACTGGCCATTTGTTTCTTCTGGTGCTTCGGCTGCCCCAAACCATCTGACACCAGTAGCGTGGGTAAGCACCCTTTCACGGAAGGCTCTAGCACCCAGTTCCATACTGAGAGGTCTCACCAGCTGCCGTGCGGGCATCTCTACCTGTGTCTTCTCTGTTCACATCTTCACTGGAGTTTTGGTGAAGTTATAAAAGTGATATAACTCGGAGGAATGCCAGCTCGGTGTGTTTTCAGGCAAAAATGCATCAAATTAAAGCCAGGTGTGATTTTAACATGTCAAAAACAAACTTTGTGGAGGAAATCCGACTTTCCTTTTTTTTTTTTTTTGAAACATCATCAGATAGGTTTTAGAGTGACCCTCGAGCGGGAGTAAGGGAAGGGAGAAACCTGTGGCTGAAGTTTGAGTTACCCGTGGTAGCAAAGTACGAGACCTCACAGCCCAGGAAAGTCCCCTCAAGCCTTCTAGTCAGAAAGAAACCATACTTCTTCAAGGCAGGTTTTTCTTGGCAGCTTTGCAGAAGCTGTGAACGTATCGAGAAAATCCTGAGCGATTTATTTCTCCCATAGTACTATTACTTGCTGTTTGAATCAAGAGAACAGTCTTCCTGCTGCTTGAGCTGCAATCCAGCATCATTAATAAGTAGCGCCGTTAAGAAAGTGAAGTGGCTAAATTGTCAGCTCCCCTTTGGAAGCTGCCCTGATTAGAATATCCATTAGTATAAATTGTATTTTTATGGTTAACATACTGTGCTAAATATGAAACTGCATTAAGCTATTATAGTCTTTGTAGCCGCTAAATTGAATTACCTGGTGCATCTGTTTAGTAAACTGGAAAACCTGAAGAGTCTGGCAATCATTATTATTTATTTTGTGCATTTTAAGTCTTTCCTTTGACTAACATGTCGGGCTTTGGTTCACAGCAATACACTCCTCTACACGCAAACATAGATGCAGAGTGCTGAAAATTGGATGTTAAGAAAAGTGCCTTTTTAACTTTGCAGTGTGCAGCGCCGTAACTAGTTTCTACTCCGTATGCTCTAGTGCCAGAAGATTTGGAACATTTTTTGTTTATATGAAAGATGATACATTTAAAATGGGTAAAAACTGCATTTCAAATTTTCGTGCCTGTTCAGATCAATGCTGACAGCTTAGCTTACATTGAGTGATTTAATGCATTCCTCCACCTGCTAACCGAGAGAATGACTTGACCCTAGAAAATCTGTGCACAGTGGAAAAAACCCTCTTTAAATCTCTTTCTGACTCATGAGGAAAGTGTGTTTCTCATTACTGCGGCGGGGGCAGGCCTATATTAGGGTAGCAGGAACACCTGAGCTGGTTTTGCCTGCGTGGAGGCTCGGCCTGGGAGCGGAGGGGAGCGCGGTGGGCGACCAGCTGGTGCAGACCTGCAAGGTGTGTAATCCCTCTGGTTTTACTCCTGTACCGGCCCTGGGGCGTTAAGTCTGTGAAATGCTTTGAGCAGCGTTCGTAGGCTGAGGTCCCCTGTGGCTTGGCTGTGCCCATGCTGTAGTTCGTTGCGCGGCGCAGACCTGCCGCTGTCCCGACCTCTTTGAACCCCGACGTGCCCTGTGCCTTCTGCTGCTTCTCGCTCATGGTGTCGTCCCTCCTGCTGCTCCCTCCTGCCCTTTTTCAGGCCGTGAAAGGTACCAGCTCTTGCAATGCTTTTTGTGACTTGCGCAGCTTTGTCTGAGATTCTCAGCCCTTGCAAGCATGTGACTGTGGGGAATATCAGCTTGCACAAAAGCAGTACTTGATTTTTTTTCCGTAACCTTGAGGGCGAGAGCTTACTGACCTGGCTCAGGTTACCCTCCGGGCTCCAAAGCTGTGAGGAAAAAGAACCAAATGGGTTTTTTGAAATTTTGTATTTCCTGACTGCTTGGGCTTTGTGGTCTCAGAGCATCGTTCCCACCTCCATCTCCTCTCCTTGCTTCCTATGCTGTTCTTAGCCCTCTTCCAGACCTATGGAGCATCCCATCAGCTAAGGGCCTCGTGGGAGGGGGCATCCGTTTGTTTCCCAGCTTGTGCGTGATTGCTTTTCACTATATAGAGCTCCAGTGAGCTTTGTGGAGCTTATAGGAACGGGTGGGTGCTGTGCTAGTGAAACCCCGAGGGAATGGTGCTGGCCGTGCCTCCGCTCCCTGGCGGGGGCTGGGGGCTGGGAGCAGCAGTGGTCTCCGCTGGAAGCAGCGCGAGCTCAGGGCTTGCAGCTACGCGGCTGCTGCTGGTGCTGTGGCAGGAAGTGAAAACAGCCGCGTCGGCTCCGTCTTAGCCTGAAATTCCCAGATGCCAGCAACTTCTCGAGATATTCACAACTACTAAATTTGCACTTAAACAAAAACGCTGACAACTAGAGCCTGCTGATTTCACTGCTTAAAACACGTCTTTACTTTCTTTTTCCCTCCCTTCTCCTAAAGAGCTAACGCTTGATGCAGAAAGCTGGCTCTGTCTTGACTCCTGAATCATCACTAACATTGTTACCCACACCAGCTGCAGAACTTTGTGCTGTTGATGATCCTTACCCAGTTTATATTTGCCTCTCTCTGAGCTTGCAAGGCTGGGAGCGAGAGCAACTGAACCTTTTCCTTGAAGACTGAGAGATTATCCCGTCCAGTGTGTCAAGACTTAAAAAAAGATATTTGTATTTCTGCTTTTTATTAAACATCTTTCCAAAGCGCAGCTGCGTTTCAGCTTTCTTGCTTAGTGGTAGAGGTGACGGGACAGGTTTGGCTCTTTACTACAGGTAAATACAGTGGGAAGTCAGGAACGGGCTCGGGGCTGGCCCGTTTGTGGTGAAGTTGAACACTTGGCGTAATTCGAAGCACAGCGGTCACATAGCATGTGAATTGGTGCTTCAAGATTCGAAACGGTTGAAGTTGCTCTGAGCCAGAGGTCCAAACCCTGCTGAGGCAAAGAATAAAACAAAGTTCGGTGCAGACGTACTGGTACGTAGAAACCTATGTGAGGTATTTTCTAGAGCAGAGTGATGTTTTCCCCCAAGGTATGCTTTTATAGAAAAGCTGTCATTTGTAGAGTGAAAATTTTCAGTACCCCTTGCCAGAACGGCCTTTATTCATGGCTCTTTTGATGAGCAATACTCCTCCCACCGGTTCTTCGTCGGTCTGCTATGAGACGGCTGCAGCCATGCTTCAGATGGCTGAAAGGAACCTACTGCAGAGGTACGGGAGCAAAAGAAGGCGAGGAGCGCAGACTTAGAAAACATAATGAGTAGTTAGTTGGCTATGCTGTAGTTAATAGAGAAACCAAAGAAAGCATTATTCAGCAGTAAATGTGTGATATTTTTCCTGCATCTGCCACTATTGAAAGGATCAGCTGCAGTCCAGTGTCTATGGTTATTAATAAACAGCATCGGCAGGAGAGGGTCTCTGGCTTGAATAGAGAAAGAAGAGCCTAGAATGTATCAGGTACATGTGGTGGGTTTTTCCTGTTACCTTGCGCTGATGAGCTTCTCGGTGTGCTTGAATATAAAACCCCAGAATCTCCCCCGCCACCCGTTACCTCTGAGGTTTCACGGAGGACAGGGGCTGGCTGGCAAGTTTTGCAGGTAGGGGAAAAGTGGTAGCTGGGATGTGCTTAGGGTTTGTATCTATCCTTAGATAAAAATGCACGTGGGAATGTTAAAGCTTTCCTAACTTTGTGTCTTCTGCATCTTGACGAAGCAGTTACGGAACAGGCACAAGGTTGGTTAGACAGCCGTATCTGCGAACTAATTACAGTTTTCCTGTCAAAATGTGAGAGTGTATGGAGCAGGGCTCTGTGAGGGCCTGTCCTGACTCTGGTGCCATCAATTATTTTAATTAACGAGAATGCGCTTATTAAATTTGCAGATGGCACAAAGCTGAGATGGGCTGCAAGGATGTTAAAGGACAGGATCAGAATTCAAATTGATGACGACAAAGCGGGCAAATCAGAATGTAATTCAGTAAGGGCCCAAATAAACTTCTAAATATAGACAGGAACGATCAACCGCGCCCGTGCAAGGTTGCGGCACGACACGCTGGGGCCCAGGAGCTGGGGTGGGCTGTATCCTGCCTGTGCGGCGCCAGCATCGGGCCGCGGCAGTGCGCGCGGTGCAGCGCGGGGCTCTGTCATGCGTGAAGGCAACCCGCTCTGCTCGTCAGCACAGGCGGTTTTGGCTACGCCACAACTTAAGGAAATGTGGACCAGGTGGGGAGAGTGCTCGGAGAAAAAGAACAGGAATGAAATCAGACTTGCAAAGAAAGATGCAGGATACTTCATCTACAATAAAGACATTTTTTTTTTTTGTACACGCCATCAATCTTCAAATTGGAAGATCATAGAATCATAGAATCACAGAATGGTAGGGGCTGGAAGGGACCTCTAGAGATCATCTAGTCCAACCCCCCTGCTAAAGCAGGTTAGCCTAGAGCAGGTTGCACAGGAATGCATCCAGGCGGGTTTTGAATATCTCCAGAGAAGGAGACTCCACAGCCTCTCTGGGCAGCCTGTGCCAGTGCTCTGTTACCCTCACAGTAAAGAAGTTCCTCCTCATGTTCAGGTGGAACTGCCTGTGTTCCAGTTTGTGCCCATTGCCCCTTGTCCTGTCGCTGGGCACCACTGAGAAGAGTCTGACCCCATCCTCTTGACACCCACCCTTTAGATATTTGTGAGCATTAATCAGATCTCCTCTCAGCCTTCTCTTTTCCAGGCTGAACAGACCCAGCTCTCTCAGCCTTTCCTCATACGAGAGATGCTCCACTCCCCTCATCAACTTTGTGGCCCTCCGCTGGACTCTCTCCAGTAGTTCCCTGTCTCTCTTGTACTGGGGAGCCCAGATGTACTGCAAAGGGTGGCAAAAAAGATGGTACTGCAAAGGGTGAAGGCATGCTGGGTATGACCAGACCCTCGTGGCAGGGCTTGAAACGGTGGGGAATGGCGGCTGATGATAGGAATACTGTTTCTGTAACTCCTGTTGCAGAAGTAGGAAGGCACCTAATGCAAGAAGTGGATGCCAAAGAAGGCAAAGTGTCCTCCTTATGTCTGTATCGCCTTTATTTGGAAAACTCGAGTCTAATCCCAAACTTTCCGTGGGATTCTGAACGCATCGCTTAAGGCCTCGCTTTTTGATGTTGGATGGGTCTTCTGCTTCCTGCAGGCTAGCGAGGGCTGTACCCCGCCGCCCTGCACGTGGCCCTTGGCCCGAGCTTGCTCTGCAAGCGCACTGTAGTCGGTTTGCATGCGTGCAGGCGATCTGCTGCTTCCTCCCAAATTGGTGAACGAATTCACGATTTAATATGCGGGCCAGAATTTCCCGTCTGGAAAATTGAGATGATAACAGAAGGAAAAGAACAGAAATCCATTAATATTTTATAAAGCATTCAAACACTATAGCAATGAGTGCCATAGAAAAGCCTCGGAGGAAATAAACAAATTTCTGTCTTCAGAGCAGATGTTGAAATAATTATAGTAAATAAGGCACGAGGCCACACACTGAACAGCGAGAACAGAATGGGCCGTTGAATCTGTGTGCTCACTGCCTGCGCAGCATCTCCTCGGTGCACTGAGGGAGGCAGAGAGCGCGTGAAAGGAAGAATAACCCCAGAAAGGTTGCAGGAAAATTCATATACAGAACAGGGTTTATTTCAGTTTGGGCAGCAGAACCTGGCTTTCACATTTCCAAGCTGCGGAGACCCTGACTTTGCAATCCTGGTAATCGTGTAAAGCACGCCGTAAGGTGAACTCTAGTGCAGGGAAGAGCAGGGGGACTGTAAAGCTGCAATGAAATATTCTGTTGGATTTAAAAAGGAAAAATCACCTGTAGAAGGCAAGATCTGATAAAATAGACAGCATGTATGGTCAGAATAGACAGCTAAGTGTTGGGTAATTTTTTTGCCCTGCAAAGTCCAGCTATAACGTTTACACCAGCATTACACTACCCATAGAAAAAGCCTTGGGCATCCAGGGAGCATAAACTAATTATTGTCAAAGTGACAGAAATTAATCCTTGTTCTATTTGCGTCTCTAGAAACAGTTTGAATAAGCTTTGAGTGTTTCTACCATTTCCTTGCCCATCCTTCTCTCCCACCCAAAATCCATCCTGCAGTGAAGACTAAACAACCCCCTGTGCTGGCAAACTGGTCGGCGCGAGCCCTGGGTCCTCGCTGTGCCTCAGCACCACAAGTAGGAACGTTTTCAGAATCTTACCCATTCTGGGACTCGAAAGCTTGCACAAGCTCCGTCCTAGTGCACAACAACTGCGTAACGTTGCTAACGTTATGAGCTTGCAATGTGGGGGATTGCAGCAGGCGTGGCATTGAATACTACTAGAGGAACTGATTTCAAATGGTGCAGATGTTAATGTTTTGCTTTAGAAACTTGTTTTCGAAGGACCAAAGTGCTTTTTGTATAATGAAATTTATAGAGCTCGTTATGTTTCCCCCTTGCTTTAGTTCTTCAAAATTTCCTCCATCCCCAGCTAGTAATTCATATTCCTGAGGTGCGTGGTGGTTCCAGCGTTTTCAGGACAGAAGCTGAAGCTGTGAATTGCTGACTTGCAGCGGTATTGCTGATTTCACTCCGTGCTGCGTTTGCCTCGTGAGAGTTGTTCTGGTTCAGGGATGTTGCTTTTCTAGAGACAGAAAATAATTCCAGGAATGGCCTAGCTGGAGCAAGCTTTCCTGGGAGCTGGAGCCCGTTGGTCTCTGAACCATTTGCGGTGCTCCTGTTGCGGTAACCCTCGTAGGGCCCCTTGCGTCCCTTACACGGTGCCGTGTGCTGGGGATGACCGGCAGCCTGATGGACTGTCTGCGCGGTTGCTTCGTGCTGCTGGGCCTGTTAGTAACAACCAGAGCGAGCTGTAACGGCTTAGCTTTCCGTCTGTTGGGGCAGAGTTTGTCCACCTACATCTACCAAGATGCTGCTTTTCACCAGTTTTTATGCCTCTGCTTTGCAGAGACACAATTCCATGGGGTTTATACCCGTATTTCGAATTTATCTGCAACTTGGATGTGCAGAAATTTGATTGTATAAACCTTGTTTCCATAGGAAACCTTGCTAATAAATAGCACTGCAAGGTACAGCCGTACAAAAAGCTACGCGAAGTAGAAGCCCACACTTCAGTTCTGCCTTTCACCACTGTTGGAGGGACTTACTCAGACGCTGCAGCGCACACCCGCGTGTTGGGGCACGACGGCGCCTTGGGCTCCCGGCTTCTGCAATGCCAAGTAATAATGAATAGAAGAAATGCAGGTACTTTGAGATTCGCCTCCTGGGTATCCATACTCCATAAACATAAAAACGCAGACACAGTCCAAAAAAAAATCAAAAAGGCAAAAGTTCTATAATTAAAACAGTTCTCATCTAGCACTTGTGTACTTGTTGGACTTGGACCTGGCGCTCTGTGTTGCTGCTATTCTGCATGTATATCTGCATGTACCCACGTGCATATATATATATATACACACATATATATACACACACACTGCTAGCAACTGTTTCCTTTCAGCACCTGTCTCCTTTCTGCCTCGGCCACCCGGGTGCAAGCGCTGAGCCTTGCTCAGCTGATGCTCAGCTGCCTGCATGGGAGGGCCAAGGCTCGTGGCTCAGGTCCCAGCTGTCCTCACATGAACCTTAGCGACTTCTCGTTATTTCGGTATGCTGAACGCCAGTGTTACATCTTTTTCCACGCGTGACCGTGTATTTTTCTTGTTCACCTGGGGAAGAGTGGAGGAGGTGAGGATGTGTCCCAGCCGGGTACCACCTCTCCCTGCTTTGGCCAAGGCTGACACCTTTGCCGTGGGGAAACGTTGCTGTTCAGCAACGCAAACCTTTCCTTTGATCTCTCGAAACTGCTTTTGAAAATGCACTTTGCTTTAGCTACCTCCATGTCAGTTGGAAACCGAGTCCCTAAGTCGCGATTAGTTAAATTTCCCTGCAGCTTTCTCCATTAGTACTTGAAGGTCCTTTAAGCAAGGCACTAGATTTACCGTACAGAACACGCAGAAACTTTCTGATACTTGCTTTTAATTCAGCTTTCACCGTGCTTAGGGACATCGCGTACAAATACCCGTGCAAGTTTGGAATATTTGTCCTTTATTTTAACCCACAAAAAAAAAATGATCCTAATAAGCTGTACTGGCATTATTGAAACATTCTACAGTATCATGTAGGGCTTTGTGCATTGTCTTTGTTAGGCGTAATTAGCACTTTGAATGCGCACACATCAGATGGTGCTTGAATGGGAGAACTCACTTAACCCTTCAGCCTCCTCATCGCTTCCATCTGCGTGCTCCGGAATGACCCCGCCAGGAAACGGCAGGCGGATTCCTGGTTTCGGTGGCGCGCTTTGAAGCTCGCTGTGGTACCGAATCAAAAGCGCCAAGTCCACGCTCAGTTCTCCGGGTGTGGAAGTAGGCAACGGAGAGACTGATGTTTGTTAAAGGTTTGATATTAATTCCCGCATTGAGCCTCTTCTTTCTTTTGTATCTTTGTGCCACATCTAGCAGTATGCAGTGAGTTTAAATGTCCCTAGCAATACACGGGCAGAGGGCTTCGATTAAATCTTTCAGAGTGGCTCAGGTGTGCGGGGGGTGATGCTAGCACAGAGAGAAGATGTTGCTTTTCGGCTGAATTCAAGATTTTTTTCTAAATAGAAGGAAAAAACCTCTTGATATTCCAGTTAACTCACTTTCTATTTCAAGGAGCAGGATTTTAAGGTTGACAACCAAAATCCATATAAATGGGCTTCAGGCTGAGCAAGGCGTAGCCTGAAAAACCAGCACAGGGAGGACAGGTGCCCTCGGCTGCCAGCGGCGGTCGGGCGCGCTGCTGCTGCCCGCTGCCCGCCGGAGCTCCCCTCCGCCTTCCGCCGTGCCGTGCTGAGGGGAGATTTCAGCGATAAGCAAGTCCTGTGGCATCGCTTGCTTACCCCTAATGCTTTCCCAGAGGAAAACCCTGTGGAGTGGCAGAGGGTTGAGGAACCCGATAAGGGTGGCCAGCCCTGAGCAAGTCTGTGCCACGCGTTGGGTTGTTCTGCAACAGGCTCTCGAAAAAGCTTCCTTGTCTTTTACGGAGCAACAGCGGTGGCAATGCAAGAAGCTAAAAGTTTGTTTCTTGACCTTGGCTTGGTTCAGCACAGGATGGCTTGGCCTCTCCGGGGTTTATCCAAACCAAGAGGAACCCCTGCTCGGGCTGTGGGGAGTGGGGCGTGCGACAGGCAGCTCTCCCGCGCAGACGCACCACGAGCCTGCTGACACGAGCCGAGGCTCGCGCTGTCCTTTCCTCCAGGTTTATGAGCAAATTGAAGCGAACTCTTGTTTTCCTCTGTTCCTTGGCTCAAACCTCGAAAGGGGTGTTTTTGTATGAAATTGAGAAGTGATTTGCATGCTTCATTTTCTTGACTCTCACAAGTCCGAACAGATCCCTTCCGCTTCTCTCTGTAGACATCTGTTACTGGATTTCTCGTTTTGTCCTTACCGAATTTTAAGTTTGCCGCAGGAGTTTCTGGGCCTGCGGGGTGTTCCCAGCAGAGCACGGGGAACCCAGGCGTGCGACCTTGTCCCGCCGGCATCCGCTCTGGCTGGGCTCGCAGCGCCGCACCGTTCGGAGGGGTCTGACTTTCTGCCGTTCCTTTTGATCCTCGTTAATAACGGCTGAAAATAGCACTAAGGGGCCCTCCTCCTTCCTCCTGCTTTGTTCGTTTTATCGCTGTTAAAGAAAGTTGAGGCTCCTATTGGAGTATGTCATGGGGTTATCTTTTATTTATTCATTGCATGCACGTAACCAGCTCCGCATAGGAGGCGGCGGCACCGCGTTTTGAAAAGGGAAGGCATGAGCTGTGCGTGGTCTGCCCCAGGATTTATGCAAATACGTGTATTTTTATGCCAATTTACAGTCAACTGTCTGTCTTGTTAGGGGGAAAGAAGTGGCAAGCCTGGCTACAAGCCAGAGCACAAGCCAGTCATTCTCTGCCTGCTCCGTTCGCAGGGAAGGGGCTCCCGCGGATGCTGTGCCGGGGGGGGACGCGCGATGCTGGGGCACGGCCTCGCCGCGGGCGCAGGTGTGCGAGGTGGGCACTGCTGGGAGGAGTGGGTGAAACCCCAGGCTCGGGGAATTATTTCCTCGCTGCGTATTCCCCTCTGCCTGTTGCTGGGGTTTGTCTTGGCTCGGTCACGCCGCGCTGGGATGTTCTGCGTTCACGTCTTGGCTGCGGTTGCGTTCCGCCGGCTGCCCCCAGCCCCAATGTGCTGAAACACCTGAGCTGCCCAGCACAGAGCGCTCGCAGGGAGGAGGCGAGGAGCTGCCTCTCCTAGTCCCACCCTGCTGCTGATTTTTCCTAGACATCCCCCTTATCAGCACGTCGTACCTAAGAGCCTTGTTAGAGCAATCGGTGAGAAAAGCCGCCAAGAAATCCGAGGCACGCTGGTCTGGGCTGCTGCAGGAAGCTCTGAATTACGTGCGAAGCTGGAAGTCTTGCAGCTGTCTTGGACACACGAGAAACTTTCCATAAACATTTCTGGATGCTTTGGGGTTTTAAATGAGATTTAAAAAAAAAAAACCAAAAAACTTCAGAAGAAGGGGATGCCTGCTTCATTGGAAATTCTGAGAATCTGTTTCAAGGCGTAGTTTGCATCGCCTGTTTGAAATAACTGCTGTGGAAAAAGCTGTGAATGGGACCTCTTGGAGTTTTAAGGCATTAAAAAAATATTTCTGGAGTGATAGGAGTTATCTTAAGCATTGGAAGTCAGCTCAAGCTTCACCGCACGCATACTCTCGTACATTTATTAAATCTGGTGGGTTTGTAGTCTCTGCACGGGAGGAGTGCTGGGGGAAGCTCTGGTTCCATTTCCAATGGAAGCTTTTTCGAAGTCCGTGCTCTAAACCTTTTGCTTCTGTCCCTTTTGTTTTCAATTGAATATTCGGGAGGGTTTTTTGTTTTATTTGGATTTCTTTGCGCAAAACTGAGCAAAGGGATAAGAATTACAAAACCAAGGCAGTTTGTTCCAGTCTACAATTGAAAACACGTAGGGAAGGATGGACTCTGCTGCCTCCCGAGTCTTCGGGTCAGACTTTCAAAGCCAGTTGGTTGCCTAAAAGTCTTTGAAAATCCCAATAGTTACCTGTGGAGGCTGGGAAGGTAACTCCTCGTTTCAATGGTCCGTTGCTCTTTACTTTTTGTAGGTACCTTAAAACTCCTGTTAGGTGCTTTACGTGCATCTCAGGGCACGTAAAGGTATTTGAGAAATCACGCGTTAACCCGAAAGAGTCAGCCCGCTACGGTTCATACGCCCCTTGTAGAAGGCACTTAGTTTTATATGCAAAATATGCTTTGATAATTCATTATTTACATCTTTCCAGCATATTTTAATTTCTTACTCAAATGATCAGCAAATAAAAATGCTAGTTTCATACGATTGCAACGGAATCCCAATCTCAACTCAAAGACAGCTTGACAAAAATTATTAAATAGTAAATAAATGCCATTCTGTATTTCCTAGAATAACAAAGCATGTAAAGTAAATAAATTAGGATTTCAAATATAGCTTCTGACTAAGAGATGCTGGGTTATAATTGCTTGGCAACACTTAAAGAATATTTTGTGTTCTCTACGTAGCAAAAAAGTACCAAATTTAACATGAAGGCTAAATTACTCTATACTCATCACTACACCGGTTAACAAGCATCAGGCTGTCTTGGGGAAAACAGCTAAAACTAGATAAAAATCAATTTTTAAAATTAAAGTTTCTTGCGGTTTTAAACCATGCTCAAAATTGTCGTGTTAATTAAATCTGCTCTGAGTTCGGTATAAATTAAAGGGCAGGGAAGGTAATTCTTGCCTAAATTTGTTCTATGTTACAAAGTACTTGTGTTATGCTAACAAAGCAAAACAGTCACATAACAGAGAATAAGGTAAACAAATATAATAATACAGGTGCTTGCAATGCGGGTAATTAATTTCTGCATTTCTGAGGAGACTGGACTTTGTAGCCAGCCTCTGGGTAAAGGAGAAATCCAATTTTGAAGTCTGCCCTTGCCAGCCAGCACAGAGAGTTTGTTCCTGTTTTTCCCTAAATTTCAGCACTTCAGGTGAGACATCCGTGTACTTCATTGATTTATTGCCCACGTTTTGGCAAACTTAAAATAATTAAAGGCCGCTTGGGTGCACCGTGAAGGTGTATTTGTGACAGTCCAGGAACGACAATCCGATGCAGTAATTTTATGAAATCCCTCACAGGACCCCATCACGGGGCGGTTGTTGTCTCTGAGTCAGCTTTCTGGGCTGCCTCGCGAGTTCAGCCTCCCGGAGTCCAGCAGCGGGACGCCCCATCCCTCTTCCCTGCATTTCACGCCCCGCGCTGCTGGCAGTGCTGCGTGGGGACGCAAAGCTTGTCCCCAGCCTTGGCTCCCATTGCTTTATGAAATTTGGGTTGTCTTGATGGGGGGGTGGGGGGCTAGTAGGAAGGCAATACCATCCGTGTAAAGAAGGGAAACATCTCAGGAAAAAGTCCTGAAGGCAGCTGCAAGGCTGCAGCAGGAGGGTGCGTGGTGAGGACGCTGCTTCCAGCCCGCACTCAGCTCTTCTGCAGGAGAAGATGAAACGTTTCACAGTCACGCTGAAGGCTGACCTGTTTGCCAATCTTTCTTTGTGCTTAACGGTGATACAAGTCTGATGGCGCCTGTTTTACAGACTGAAAGGCGAGAAACCGTTGCTCGAGCACCTCACAGACCCGTGGCCCTTTAATAACCAGTTCTGGACCAACGCTGCTTCCAGAGGTGGTGAAAACACCGACCAGCAGGCCCTCGGTACTGCTGTGCTGAATCGCACGTGCTTGGGGGGAGCGAACCAGAACACACAGCGTGGTGGAGAGGTGCCTCCTGGAAGTCCTGCAAGCAGGGCGGGTGTGTGATGCGCCTGGCCCCGGCGCGGTGGTTCAGCTCCAGTGCTTGTGCTCCTGCTCCGACGGGCCCTCGGAGAAGCTCGCAGAGGGAAGGCGCCGGGACGCCGCAGCCAGAAAATCGCCTTTGCTGCGAGAACGAGAGAGGTGATGTCGCGCCCAGCGCGCGCCATTCTCCAGCACAAGCGGTTCTTGCTGTGCTACATCCACCTTCCTCGCAACGGCAGGGGCAAACCTTGCCTCCAGCCCCGCCGTATGCAGCAGCCAGCTGGGAGCAGGGCTTCCTTGTGCCTTCCCCTTCTCGGGTCTGCAGGAAAACCTTCCCCGCTGTTCTTTTGTCTTGCTGCTAGCAGCTGCAGCTGATTCCTCTCTGCTCCTGTGATATCTTCCCTCTGGCTGCTGCAGAGCTTTGGAAAGGGGAGGTCAAAAGATGCTGGGTGGCTTTTATTTATTTATTTAGGGGGTTAAATTAAATGCAGATTTAGTCCTTTGCTGTGCCTTGTACAGCAAAGAATAGAAAACCACATTTCCTTACTGTAGCCTGAGTCCTGCCCCTTTGAAAATGAACTCTCGGGCACGGCTAGAACGCTGTTTTCTGTGAAGATTTGGCTGTGCTGCAGTGACAGGCTCTGACGCCGTTCCCGCCCTACGTTAACATAAAGCCACCTCTCAGGAGTCCCTGCACTTTCGCCAGACCACTGGACGGGCCCGTTCAGGACAATTCTGGGACACAAAATGCTGTTAATGCAGATATTAGACCGTCCCTGCCTTTTACTTTATGTGGCATTTCTGAGGATTTCAATTGTATTCACTGGTACGTGAATGTGTGCTTTGCGATATGGAGCGGGGGGGTGGGGGGAAAGTCCGGTGGGGACTAGAAGGAAACCGAATTACATCCTGCCTGGGCTGTAAGTGAAAATTAAACTGGAATTTCCCCGGGTGAAAGGCCAGCGAAGCAACTGCGCAGCCGAGCATGGCTGGGCTCTTTTCCTCTGGTTTTCACACCACGTCTTCTGCCTGGAGTCATTACGAGGCAACACAATTTGCGTTTCCATTTTTATAGGCAGGCCCATGTTTATGTGTTCTTTGCTGCTTTGTTATTGCTGTTTCGGTGGTGACTAACTGTCGGAGTATAATTAAGACCTGAATGGTTGGCGGGGGCGGGGGGAATCAAACAGTAGCTGTGACATCCATAAAACTCTGGAAAGTTATTATTTTAAGTGCTGGTGAAAGGTACCAGATAGCCCGAGAGAAGTGCTGTGTGTACCCTCCGGTTCGCGTGCTTTACCTCTAGTCTGGGAGAGCAAGCGTGTCCCTAAGAGGCCTCGCTGCACGGGCACATGTATCTCCCCTGTACGTGTTCGCTGCGGGGCCATTGGGCAGCAGTCCTGGTGCCTGGGGGGAGAACCGAGGACCACCAGACTCTGCTGATCAAGTCAGCACCTGTCAGATGTTAGATCCCCCCCCTTTCAAAACTTGAACTGATGACGGGTTGAAGGGTTACCAATAACTAATGGAGATGAGCAAAGGCTCCATTTGCCTTTGTCTTCCCAATGCAACTTCTCTAAACTGTAGCACTTTTGTGGAAAAAAAAAAAAAACCCAAACCCAAACAACCCCAAACAAACCAAAAAACAAACCCCACAAAACCAAAACCAAACCCAAAACAAGGAAGCACCGTATGGGTGACACATTTGTACTCTGTGGGCTGACGTTCGTGGCGCTGTGCTGCAGAGACAGCACGCGCGGAAGGAAGAGCTGGCTTAGTTTTAGGCTTGTGCGCCGGCAAATTGCTAACCAGGGCTGAGCGTGTTTGTGGTTGATGGTATGGGAGCAAGAGAGAAACAGTCCTGAGTTGCAGACACTAGCCTATGTTTTCAGGGTTATGTTTTTTTCTGAACGGCTAACATCCTTTCCCTTGTTTATTGGAGCAACTTGATGGAGATCCTTACACCACCTCTCTCCGCTCTTGAGAATCTGAATACGTTTTGTGGTGCTTAGCAATTACTTAGCAGTCTGATTTAAAAAAAAATGAAATACAGCATAAAGAGCCACTCCTGAAGTTTATTAATAAAAAATGGAGAGATCATTAAAGCACCTTTCCGAGAGGACAGCCGCTTAATTTCAGCGATGTAGCAGACACAGAGGGTACTCTGTGTTACTTCCCTCACACCTCCTGGTAAATTAATGTTTCGGAGCCCTGTAGACTTCATGGCTTCTGGGAGCGCAAACAAGCTAAAATCGTTATTTCAGGCTAGGAGAAACACTGCATGTTGGAAATTAAAATACTTCCTCTGTGGTTTGCTTATAACTTGTAGCTTATGTTTCTCCTGGCATCCATAAAAATGAATGCTCTAGTTAGTATATTTAAATAGCATTATTAAAAAATGGAGCAGTTTAACTAAATTACTCTGTTAAACTTGTTATCTCTCTTGAGAAGTGCAAGTTAGAGGCCAGTCTTCACAGGTACCGAACCTCCCTGGGCCACTTGCCGGGTTGTCCCGGGAGATCTCGTGCTTGGTTTGGGGTCTGAGGAAGAAGTGATGCTTCAAACCATGCCCATGACATTATGCTTCAGCTCAGAAACAGTTGACAAGCCTTTGTTTGTCCTCATACGTTGACGAACCACGCCAGGCACTGTTTGCGTGTTTATTTTAAAAGGAATTGAGAATTTCTTTGTAGGACTTTAGTAATCCATCTGTGAATGGTTGGTTATTTCCTCCACTTGATCCTGCTGCGTGAGGTCCTGTAGCTCCCAGCTGAGCATCCTCCAAACGTTTACGCCATAAATTTCGTAACTGGCACGTCAGGATGCACAATTTGGAATATGATGTTTCCTGAGGTCGCAAAAACCCAGGTTTGTTAAAATTTCCCTGTGGTATTATCATAGTTTAGGCATTAAAACAGTTGTCTCCTGAGGCCGTGCTCTCACTTGAAAGCTTCTCCATGGTAAGACTGAGCCACCAGGTCTGTATTCAAAAGGAGGGCAGCGAGAGAATACTCACCGAGCAATTGAGCCTAGTTTCTCTAACAAAAAAAAAAAAAAGCTTGGATTTTGGTGAGTCAGATACTATGTTAGTTTATTAAGGAGACAGTAATTAGGCAAAGTCTGATAGGCAGTTAAAGCCAGGAATAGAGACTGTGCACAGCACTTCTGCGCTCATCTGGAATAAAACATCTGCAACAGTTTTGTTAATACAAAGTTGATGGTATTTGGACCCAAGAGAAATGAGAGCTGCGATATCTGTGGCACATACCGTCTTTCAAACATTAGATATGTATCATTATTGCGAGCTGGGAATGATTTCCCCCCTGTTATAGTTAGGCTCCAGCTCTGGTTTAGGCTAAGCTCTCCCGTACAGGCAGAAGGATCCCCAACCCAAAGTGACGCATCACCACGAGGATCACTCGTGCATTGCTCTTTCAGCTAATTTTCAGGTCTTCTGTACAGAGAAGGGCTGAGCAACCTACCCCCAGGTACCCTAGGCTTGACCCTTCCTAATTTTTGTTAGATAAGGACATTTTATTTAGGGATGCAGCTGGGTGATGGCCAGGTCAGAAGCTCTCTGTACTGAAGTTAATCTCAGATCTGTGCAATGTAACCTGATCGTGTCTTGGCAAAGCTAGATCTGAAAGTGTAATTAATATACTGAATTGTGTAATCTGTTTGTAATATTGTATGTGTATGAAAAGCTATGAACAACAGTTTTTTCTTACTCTGGTGCACATCCCTTCCAGGCTGGTGTCATTGCAAGGCTCCTGTGGGAGAACAAACAGATCTTTTTCCTTTCCTTCCCCCCCTCCCCGTACTTTGATACCAATTATGAGTGATATTTTAATTGGTAAATTATTTGCAGTGATGACACCCTGGATAATAGACATAGCAAAAAAAGCTCAGGAATAATTTTCGCGTTCCAGACTAGAGTCTGCAGCACCAACAAGTTAAAAATAAATAAATAAATGAACAACAAAATAGCAAACTTTGGAATTGCAAACTGAGCACATTTTCTGTGGAATTACTGAGAAAGAAGCCCAAAAGGTCAATTGAGTAGAAATGCGAGTTAAGACAAAACAGTTCTAAATTAGTAGCTGTCAGGAGAGAGTTAGTTTGGCAGAAAATGTTAAACTGGAAGGAGCCTTAGCCAAGAAGGAGTCGCTAGTAGACTCATTAGTGCACGAGGAAGATGGGTTTCCAGTTAGAGGTATTTTTAACAAGGGAAAGAATTAAATCCTCCTCCTCAAATCCAGGAATTTGAGGGTCAGATTTCTGCCCCAGACTCTGGGACATCACTAAACTCAGCTGAAATGCATGAATATCATAAGAAACATTCAGAAATGCATAGTTAAGGAGGCTGAGGGTTGGAAAGGAAACCAAGATGGGTGAAGTCCTGCTTTAAATGACTACAGAAGAATGTACTGAATCAGAGTATAGTCATCAAACCAGACCTAGCCTCTAAAATACCTTTTGGAGTCTGCATTAATATTTGCTGGCAGCATCTTTAATTGCAATAGGAAATCAGTTTAGTAACGATTTGAACAGGAAGATGGTATTGCTGGAAGACATAGAAGGCTGATTGTCTTGACTTGCATATGTGCTGCCAGTCATAACTTCTGTGGAATGGGAGCAAAATGCAATTTGATGAGCGCGTCGGTGTTCTCATTCACTCTTTCACACACTGGGTGGCCGTCCAAGCGTGTGAAGAGGAGGGCCCAAGAGAAGAAACAAGGTTCTGCAAGAGACCTGGGGCTGTACCACACACTCTTGTGGTGCCCCATGGTGATGGAGAGGAGGTGCAGGTTAGGGAGGAGAGAAATCATTCAGTGAGAGGTTGACTTTCAAGCCATTGTTGAGGCCATTAGATCCTCTAGTCTGGCATCTAGCAGATGACGAGCCATGATGGGGCACTCAGATGTTCTGTCTTGGAACCAGAGACTTCACCTGGCCTCGCAGGAGATGATGCAGTTGTCTTCTCTCTGTCCCTCCTGTCCTCTGAGCTGTAGTACCATCAGCTACCAACGCTTGTACACAAACAGCCGCACAAGAACTTGTATCCGTGAGCATTTTTGTGGTAAATACCGTTTTTCCCCCCTGATAGATTAGAGGCCACATTAAAAGCTGATGCTGCCCCAAACAAGTCGAGATCAAATGACCCAGGGTAGGGAGTGAGGTGGCCTCTGCCCATTTCAGATGTGCAGACATAAATCAACTTATACCAGTTGGGAACCTGCAACCATGGATGAGAACACGTCATTTGATTAGGTGGCAAATACCTAACCGATCCCAGCAAAAGCCCAGTCGGGCTGGCTGCAAAAACTATGCATTTATGCTTCAGAACAAGTCTCAAAAATATGAATCTGAGAAGAACAAAAGGCAGATGAAAGGAAAGTGAAGCTTGGCACTCAGAATAGCCTCATCGTTTCTGCGTATGGCAGCCCAGCCTTGGCACGTGGGGCTGGGAGCAGCAAGCGTGGTGTAGTAGGCTTGATCGTGAATCAGCTGCCGGCTGCACGCTGCTTCACTGAATAACACACGTTATATACATATATATGCGTGTGAGTGCCTATATACATACACACACGCATGCCTGTCTATGTGAGCGTTCATGTGTATATAAAGCTGCCTCTGCTGAAAACTGCTGTCATGAAACGTTTGAGAAATTGTGGCGCACTATTGAGTTAGGGGCGAGGGCACGGCAGGCTGTGCTCGGGATGCTGCTGCCGATGACGGGAATCACCGCGCGCAGCAACCTGCGAGCCTAAGCCAGGCGCCAGCAGTGCGGATGGCTCCTGCCAGACCCTCGAGCTTTACGTGATCAGCGCAAAGCCCCAGGGCTCACAGGCAGCCTCTGCAGGGTGTTGACACCAACGCCAGTGTTTCAAATCAAGCCTGAAGGAGAAAGAAGCCCGAACTGCTGTCGTTCAAGGGCTTTTGGGTGGCCTGAGTTGGAGAATCGGAGTTGTTCACACAGTGTTTAAAAACTTACCAAAGCTCCCCTGGGAGGGAAGGGGCTGAAAGAGAAATGGAAACAGTCTTGTCCTCTGCAGATGGTGATAGAAATAAATGAAAAGCGATTGAATGTGTTGCTAGAGCAAACTGTTATATTAATCGTTTGTAAGTCCACATTTTTCCTTGCATCAGACGAATGCAACCATTGCTTTTTTGCTAGTGTTTCTCACACCTGGGCCAGGGCTAGAAGGAAAGCGGTGAGGGCACGTTTCTGAAGTCTGAATGCATTTAAAATGTCAACTTTTGTGATGTTTTGGTCATTTCCGCTTGAGCTCCACGTGGGGCTGGTGGCATTGTCCGAGAGGCAGCGCTGGCAGTTTGCAAAATCAGGCAGGTCCCTGAGGCAGAACCGTGCTCAACTGTCTTCTGAGAGCAGCACTGGATCTTCGTTTTGTACGTGGACATTTGTGCGGCGGGGGCTGGAACAAGGCTGTGAGCTTCTTGGGACCTGCATGAGGCTGTAATGGGCTTTCCTCCAGGATACATGTTGTTCATGACATAATAGGAAAAAATGTTACCTATACTCCACATTGAAATATAGTTGATAATAGTATATGATATATTAATAGGGAGTAATTTGGATACAGCTAAGTCTTAAATACCCATGTACACAATGTGCAGAAAGTGCATTGCACATTCAAGATCCTTTGCGATTCTTGCATGGCCCCTACAGAGCCCACAAAAACTCTCTAAAGCACTCAAAAACTGTCGAGGCAGGTGTTTTGCAACCTCGCTGCTCTGAACTGTCAGAGGATGGCTTGTGAGCTGCTTTGGGAGAGATCTGCTGGGGGCACAGGAGTGGGAGCTGGGTGCTGCCCTGCTGCCGGCTCTGCGCTCGCCTGGGCTGGGGGTGTTCCTGCAGAGCAGCCCACGTCAGCCCTGCAGACACGGCGCTTCCCCAGCGCCGCTGGGGTGGGCTGGGGGCCGGTCGGTGCTTCCAGCAGCAGTCTCAGGAAAGTTGGTTTCTAAGCCTTTGGGACCAGCGAGCATTTCACAGGGGAAAGCTTCACCCTCCGGCTCCCTCCTCTCCTCAAAGTGCGGTGTAAACCAGGCTTTTGAACGTTAAGTGCAAGGCGAATTTTTTCTTGTAGTTGATTGTGTCTCATAGTTGTGAATTCTAGCAAAATGCCAAATTTTGTGACATTCCAGGTAAAATTTGTAGTTGTGACTCTGTTGGCATACTCAGCGGACTTCCTGCTCTTTGCCGCTCTGCTGCCAGTTGGCTGAAACCCATTTAGTCTGCAGAAAGCAGGAAAGCCTATGGCACCGTGAATTTTTCCGGCATTTATTTTGAAAAATAAATTCTACTAATCTTTGACTGCTTTCTGCACTCTAATCTAAAAAAAAAAAAACCAAAACCAAACCATGTCCGTGTACGTATATGATGTTGATAGCAACGAATATCTGCTTTAGTTGGCGTGTCTGTATTTACCTGCTCCAGCAAGACATGGGCTGCAGCTGAAGACATTCACCTTTCTTTGTGAGGGTCATGTGGTTTTATTGCCTCAAGCCAAGCTTGACGTTTTAATATGCCACTTACAGTAATGGTATTTTGAGGGTCTTCCCACCTGCTGACTCCAGCAGGGATTGACAGAAGCAAAGTTGGCTTCAGATTTCTTTGTTGGTTCATATGACAAGCTTTTTCAGAGGAGAAGCTTTAAACAAATACTTTCTGAACTGGGACATTACCTCCTTTTTTTGCTGTAGCTGCTCGAAGGATTTGCCATGGCTAGGTGGGACAGAGGGAGCTGACATCCCCTTAGCATGCTCAGAGTAACACAGATTTCAGCTGGAGGGAGAAGTGTGAAACCTTTCCTCTTGTAAATAAATTTTTTCTCATTCCACCTTCTGACCCACCAACAGAAAGTTTTGGGTCTTGCCACTGGTACAAAATAATTGGGAAGCTTTCCTGTGCTCATTTAAAAAAATTTTTCTTGTTTTTTTCAACTTTGAATCCTGTACTTCCTTCCACATAAGAAGAAGAGATGAGGAGTCCTTGCTCCAAGGAGATCAGAGCTCCCCATCCTGAAGGAGGGTTTCCCCCCAGGTTAGAGGACGGGGTTGTGGGCCCTGTTCCCAGGACCCCCACAGCATCCCTGGCCAACCACAGCCAGGCTTCTCTGTGTCTTTTTCACTCCTCTTCCCTGCCATCAGCCAGATCTGCTGGTGCTTGGTTACCTCCTGCTGGAAGGAGACACGGGCATTTGCTGGTGCTTGGAGACCCCCGGGCAGATGACACAGATCAGCTGCCGGGCTCCGGTTATGAATAGGTTCAGCAATTGCTATTAATACACTTGGAGCAGCGGCAAGCTGTACTCCTGCAACGTGCGACAACACGCGGAGTTTAAACAGGTTAAATTAATTTCAGCATTAGAAGTAATTTAATTTCAATTATTCATTTAAAAAATGTGGGACCTGTTGAGCGGCTGCCCATCAGGCAGAGCTGTCAAGTCTCTAGTTCCTCCTCTTTCCCACAGTTGCTGCTGCCTTTCCACGGAGGCGCGAGTGCTTCGCTCCCCAAAGCCAACGCGCGGCAGCTTTGAGCGCTCAGAGACCAGAGCTTCTGCCTAATTAAAAGAGATTCCAATATGTATATTTGGTGTTTGGAGAGTAGTAAAACCACTGGCGTAGCCGTGCCAGCACTGGAAAAGATGAAACTCAAAGGAACAGTAGAGGAAAAATTAATATTTTAGTGTGTGTGTGCGTGCGGGAGGACCTTCCAGCGCCTGTGTACAGGGAATCAAGCTTTGAAGTGCCTTGATGGTGGATCTTTCCTTGTCACCGAGCTCTCGCAAATTTAGTGGGTTTGAAACTTTATTATATTTTCAGTTTGCCAGTGGAGGAGCTACAGTGAAGTGGTTTGAGCTGGGGAGGGGAGGGAGGCCTCCGCATAGAGGCTGTGAGCAGCTCGTGCAGGAGCGTGGATTAGAGTCGCCGACACGGTGGAGGTGTGCCGTGAAGTGGGAGCAGCAGTCCGTCAGGCTTTCCTGCGAGGTCATCGTTTGCCCGGTCGCTACTCTCTTGTCCTGTAGAAACAAGCGTTTAATTCCCTGCAGCCAGGGTGTATTGCAAAACCTATCTTTCCTATTCCTGGATCCAATTTACTTTGATAAAATGCATGAGACACCTGTCAAACTACTGCCTTCATTTTTCACGCTTACTTGTCACTTGCTAACAGTCATTTGTGTAAGTTTATTGATGAGACACATGGCTGGCATGGCAGCACCCAACCCCTTCCCTTGTTTCAGTTATCAAACAGTTAAAGGCTTTTCTTTACCCCCCCCGCCCACCCCCCAAAAAAAAAAAACCCACAAAAAACCCTTGCCCTGAGGTATTTTTTCCTTTTCATGGAGAGTCACTAAATACAGTTTGGTTTTCTTCTTGTATAGCTAATACTCTAGGGGAGTTTATGCAATAAAGAGAAAAACTGAACATTATTGTTAGCAGTGTTGAGAAATGGAAGGTGTGATGGTAACCTGCAGGGAACTGCATCTGAAACTGGGAAAAGCCTTGTTGTTTTATCCTTCTTGCTTTTACTCAGGGAGATTAATTGCATTACAAGGCATTATTTTACTGTGAGACTGTTCCTGCCCAGCCCATCTGGGGCTGCGTCCAGGCTGCTGTCTTGAAAACGTCTCGTTCTCGGGGCTCAATATTGCAAATCATTAAGCGTGTGTTGGTCATTCTGGAAGCCCTGTTGAAACGACTTGTCCAGCAGGTGCGAGGCATGCTTGGGTGTTCACGAGCTGAACCTGCAGTTTCAGTGTAAAACCACCTGAATTCTTCCTCGGCCTCCAACCTTTTGGGGTATTTTAGGGTTATTTGTAACCTGGATCAGGTCAGTGGTCAGTGTATCGTGGGGTAGTGACCAGCGGCAGAAGAAACCTCGGCAGCAGGGGTGCTGTCACAAGGCTCTCTACTTAGCTACCGAGGCAATTATCTGTTGCTTCTTGTTACTCTTAATTCTTTATCCAGTGTTAAGTGGTAAAGAGCCATCGGTTTTCACTGATCTCCAGATTAATTGTTGTGGTTTTATTTTTTCTTAATTAATCCAATCTGGGATAGGTGGGATGACAGAAAAAGTATGTGCAGAGATTGTATGTGAGAATTGAAAATGTTGTCTTGGAGAGGGCCCGCACTTTCAAGAGAGCTTATTCATATCCTCCAGAAGCTGCTACCGTGCTTCCAGAAGGGAGCAAAATGAATGAAATCCTCCTGCCTTGGAAGATCAGGAGGTTAGGGTAGATGGTGTCAGTGCACTTCTATTAACTAAAACCCAAAGTTTCCTTGGCTGCTGATCTCCTTGGATTTTAGACACAAGATTGGGTCAATATTTGGATGGGAAACCTCTATGGGAATCTCCAATACTGCATTAAGCATGTGGCTTCCTATATCCTTAAATGCAAAGGAGTGGACAGGATGGATCATTAAGCTTGCACTGTCATACTGAAAAGAAATAATTTTAAAAATATTAAATCTTTGGCTAAATAAATCATTAGAGCATGGGAGATACTACACACGTGCAGAGTGTTCGTAGGCTCCATAACGCAGCTCTCCTACTGAATGTGAGTGTCCGGACAACTGATTACAGCTCACTAGCAGCTGTTTGAAATGACCTAACAGTCTGCCAGTCTTCAGTGACCAGATTTCTTTTGGGTTGCTTGGAGCGACCTTCTTCACTGGTATGTGTGCGCTGTTAGACAAAACTTTTTACCTGCATTGTAAACAAATTATATTTGGCCTGTCCTTAAACTTGTATTTTGCAAAGAGCAGTGGCAATGTAAGAAGGTATCTTTGCAGGGAGCGTTTTGTTACGGGGCTGCCATGCCTCAGTTTTGAGGATGGCCGGTTTTATCGGCCATCACCAGCTCTGGCGATAGTGGATTTATTGCGCGTTGGCTGCTTTTGTTTGGACCACAAGGAGCCTTTGGTTCAGCCAGATGTCAGAGTGGCAACAGCAGTGAGTTTGGGGCACACCAACCTGTGAGGGTCCACCTGGAGCTGGAATAGGACACGAATCCTCAGCCCTGGCTCCAGACTACCTTTGCGCAGCCTATACTCCCTCAGAAAAGAAACATGGGCTTCTTCATGCTTTCCTGCTAGATTTCCTTTCTTCTGGTTTGTGGTTTTCCTTCTATTTTAGAGGTGGAGGGAGCTGAAAAGCCAATTTGAACGTCTCTTGTTAACTGAGATTCGACCTCTTCCGGTGAACAGCACTGTATAAATATTACTACCTGGCAAATGAACCAAAAAAGGGCTATGTTTTATGAGTACCTTCTGTAAATTTTTTTTTACAAAGTCCACAGACTGCCTGTTTCAAAATGACACGCGTGATCCTTGCGGGTCAGTGTGTTTCCATGGGGATGTGCACAGGGAGGATGCAAAATGCCGTAGCTCACTGCATCTCTGCAAAGCGATGCAGGCCCCGGGATGGACAGCAGAGCTAAAAACTCTTTGCCTGAGAGTAGCATCCTAGACTTGTTAGACAGCAGGCTGTGACCTCCGTGCTTCTCGGTCTCATTTTCCCCTCCTGTAGATGACGCTGACCTGTACGAAGTTCTCCTCAGGTGTCCGAGCGCCATAGAAGAAACAACAGGAACATTTTGTATCTTAGTTGCAGTTGTAGTAGTATTAACTGGATTTTTCTTTCTTCCTTTGAAAAGTGAGTCCTCAACTTCCTCAGGTCTGTTAGAGAAATCTAAAAAGGAGCTCTGATTTTGGAGCAAATTTTGGCCTTCTCATATCTCAGTAGTGCTCATTATTTTGACGGGGCTTTAGTCAGCAGAGACGAACTGAGCCATGACCCTGAACAATTTTCATACTAAAAGATGCCTAAGTATTCTTTGTAGACACTTTTGAACTATATCCATGAATTATGTCAGTGGAACTAACGAGTATTCTCAGTAAATCTCACTTCTGTCAGAGGTACTTGAATAAATGTTATAGCTGGATGCATTTAAAAATACTTAGTAACAGTTCAGCAGTTTTAGAAATAAAAATAAGGGTAACAGATTATCATTTCCTCTTGCTTCAAACATATATCGTACAAGAGACTGGAGTGACTGTGGCATTTGCAAATGAAACGTTTGTGCCAGAACTAAGGGTATGATGCAGTCTGTAAATTCATTTTCATGTGCAAGTTGCTTTAGGACTCCTGCTGTAGAAATTACGTAGGATGGTTGGCTGGCTATAGTTTTGATATTTTATGTTCATCATTCTCTCTGTACCCATTTGCCATCATTCATCTTTTGTTGCTTATTGTTCAAACCCTGTTTGACGGCAAGGTTGTTAATTTATTCATGAGCTTCTCCGGGGTGGAGCATCAGCAAGGGGTTAACCTTCAGCACAGTCCAGCGATCCAACATGACATTGCTGCGGCTGTCACTCTACTTTTGAAAGAACCGATGAGCAAAGAGCAATGTCAAATACAAATATTCATTTTCTGGGGAATTTTTGATGACCTGTTGCTTTAGAGAAGGGAGCAGAGCACGACTGCCGTGCACTTGAGCCGGAGCCTGCAGTCAAAGGCATTTTAGTCTGGGACCTCAGAAATTAAAAGACAGCCCTCTCAGAGGGCCAGAAGTGAAAAGTTTGGCTTCAGCAACTTTTAATTCCAAACTCAGGCCTTCAGGTGAAATCCGACTCCCAAGACCCTAACCTAGCTTTTTTTTCCCCTTCCTTTTGTCTCCTAAATAATACTGCTAGCTTCACCTCTAACAGGACTAATGCAACACTCGCAAGTTAATATTTTATTTAATTTTCCTTCAGCCACAGCTGGGCTCACCTAGATTAGGGTCAGACAGGAGGAAGCATAGATTTTTCATGCTGTAATGTTATTTTTGACCAACAGATGTGCTTTACTGGAAGCACAGTAGGAAGTTTGTCAACCTCTGACAAACCGCTTGCTCGCGGCCAGGGCTGGGGTAGATTCAAGTGTGAACGGGCGTTGTGGATTTGCTAGGCTGTGGGGCTGGGGCCGTTGGCCATCAGATTAGCTGAAGGTGCCTTCCACAGCGAACACAGGGTTTGACTGGACTGAGAAGCTGCAAAATGTTAGCAGAAATTGAGATAAGGGAAAAAAAAATGCCAGCCAATTCACCCTTTCCAGTGGTCAAACTCCAGTGAATGTCAAGCTTAATATTGTGCAAATATGCATCTTGATGGATAGTGGGATGTTTGATACGGATTTGAATTTAATTGGGATATTTTCTTGATCCAAGCAGGATGTTATCTGGAGCAACAAGTGTTGGACACAAAGGAAACTGTGTGAAATCTCACCTAAAATATTTAACAGTAGTGTTATTTTGTTCCTCCTAAATCAAACAAACCTGTTGAATTGTTTATCTTTAAGTCATGCAGAAGAAAAAGTGTATGCCAAATATGGTTTGAATCTTTTGCTTACACCAAGAATCTGTCCTGTGAAACGCTCGCTGAAGAAAATACAGGCTTTTTGCTGGGCTCCCCATTAGTGTAGTCCAATTGGTTTGTCTTAGCTTCAGGTTTGGGTTTGGTTTTGGCTTGGCTTGACTTTGGCTTTCACAGCAGGCCATTTGCTTCCCCCACCACGGCCGATGTTTATTCCTGATGATCTTGTTGGAATTCTCTTGTTTCCTCCTTGTTCCATTGTGTTTTTAAAATATTATTCACCTGGATACAGTTACTCAGGACTGATTTAAGCCCTCTACTGCAAACGTTGCCTATAAAGACGTGGAGAAACCATGCTCATGCTCCTGGGTTGCTGGTGATGATGGGGACAGCACGTCTTGCTGCCTGCAGGTGACTACCTCATGACGGGGCTTTGCTGCGAGCCCCAGCGCTGGTGCGTGCAGGTGGGTGACGGAGGCTCAGCTGGTCAAAGCCCTCTCTGACCCAGTGCCAAGATTTTCCTGCGGGCCTCTTGCAAAGGGGCCAGGTTTTGTCTTGTAACTTCCTGCCTTGACTCTTGTAGGAGAGAAACACTGAAGATGATGCCAGACTTCCAGACTAAATTCAATCCTTGGCTGTGTTATCCCCATTTGATCTTGTGCCAATATTGTCCTTGAAATAGCTCTTCTCCTCTCAGCTTGCAGTTTGCTAGGTCAAACAAACTGTCCTCTTTCAGTCTTCCCTTGTAATATGTGTTCTCCATTGCTTCAATGATCGGTACAGTTCTCTGCACCTTTGCTGGAAATCGTTTGTCTGAGATGGGGTTAAAAGGATTTCAGGCGAGGTCACATCAGGAACTTGTACGACAGCATTGGTATCTCCTGCTGTTGAATGTATCTTGCTGGATATGTTTTAATATTGAATTTTCTTTTTCTGCTTCCTGTGGGTTACCTTCATGCTTTGGTGCACTTGAGTCTGTCTTTCCAAAGCCTCTGTTTTTCTAACCAAAGAACTCCCAGCTAACCGCAGAATTATTTCCCCCCCCCCCTTCCTTTTCTTAGGAACTTGCTCATTCTGTGCACCATGAAGATCCGTCCTGGTTCTAGCACTCCAGTAGACAGAGTCGTTCCTGAGATTTCATTTTCCTTTATTGATGATACTTCCTTGTTTCATATCATCAGCAATTTTACTCAGAATCCTCTTGCTTTGCATAGCGAAAATACTACGTGAAATTGGTCTGGAGACGAATTCTGGAGCAGTTTTAGTGGTGACCCTGGTTTAACAGTCCTATTATTGGTGAAAACTGTGGGAGACTTCCTGATGACAGATTTTTTTGTCCTTTACAATTCTTCTGATGGCCATCTTTCCAGCTGGATGCATGATTACGTGGCATTATACCAAATATTGTGGTCCAGTTTCAAAAGACCCTGAAGTTGTGTGCCACAGAGTAACATGAGACTCGTCAGCAGCCTGTGCTTGGTTTACCTTGATGCTTTCCGCGAGGAAAATGTAAAATGAAGTCTTAGATATCGCAGTTGTTTGGATTCAGGATGCTTCTTGGACGTGTGTGCAGTCATCGATCCCTGGGTTTTATTTCAGCCTTTGAATCGATCAGCTCCAGTTTAATACATGTGTTCGTGTTCGTCATCCTGTCTTTGCCCCCCTTCCTCTTGAAGCAAGGTATTGTACAGTTAGGAGCATTCTTGGGTTGTCTTTAATCTTGGTGCCACCCAAAGAGACTTTTTTTCTCCTCTTGTTTTTGTGTTATTCACACAGAGAAAACATTTTAACTAGTTGCTTTAATTTCCTTTGCGGATTCTAATACAGTTTGACTTGTGCTGTTTTTCTCTTATACCATTTTTCTCAACTTTTAAGACACAGCTTGCTTTGAGATAATTTATTTTCATCTTTCTTTGTGTTGTCTCTGCTTACTCCTAGTATCCTTTGAGAGAGATGTACTTATCCGGTTAGTCTGGAGCTTTTCTTCATCATTTTTCACCACCCCTTCTTTGTTCAGGATGCGAATTCCTACTGTTTGCACTCAGTATGTAAAGAAATTCTAGTCGTCCTCTCTGTTCCCATCCCTAAGCTTATCTAAACTGATTTTGCTAAGTTCCCTTCATTTGTAAGAGTTTTTCTCCTTGAATCAAAGGCGTAGTTTACAGTTTGGATAATTACATCCTTGCAATTAACTTGATAAATTTAGCCAGGTTTCACTATTCACGTTCTCTTCCATTAGGCATCTGGGACTGGAAATGCCCACAGCAACTGGCCGTTGCTTCCTTGGCGGGATCTTCAGGCGGAGGGGACTGATGCAGCTGACACTGCACTGTTGTTCTTATTGCTGATCCAAAAGGTGCTTGTTTTGTTTGTGAGGGCTCTCGTGTGTAAGATGCTTACCTGCTTGCAGTAGCTCTGCTTGCTCCCTGTCCCCGTAGTCAAGGCAAGCAAAACTCACGTTGAGACCATCAAGAGTGGTTCGCAGGAGTGTGAGGCTCCATCAAGTTCAATATGTTGCTGAATATATTCACGTAGCAAAACACGTATGTGCATCAGAGTGCGTGTAGCTAATGCCGTGAATCATGCTCTGGTTCCTATGCGGAACTAAACCTTAATTAGTAGCTGCTAAGGGTCACCGGAGCAGCCCTGTTTCATAGGTGCATCGCACACCTCAGCTGTCAGCTAAGCAAGCCAGATTCACTTCTGCGTATGTGTTGGCCCTAATTTCTAATTTCCTGCTCTCGCTGGTGTGCACACCAGGCCCCTCTTGGCCGCTAACCCTCTTTCCATCACGTCGTTCAGGACGTTTTGCAGCCCGGAAGCGAGGGTTTCAGCGTGCCTGGGCAAGGCGATAGTAAGGATTACCCACTTGGTAAAGAAAAAAGGCCGAGGGGCGTGAAGAAAACAGTAAGGAAACCAAAATCTTCTGTAGTAACACAATAAATAGTCTGGACACAGGTTTTCGCTGGCAGATTGTGCAGCAGAGCAAAACCTGCCACAAACCCTGACGGAGCGGGTACCCTGGGTCGTTGTTTGGGAGCAGGACGAGCAGCAGATGACCTCTCCGGGACAGGGCAGACAGTTTATCCTCTGGGACCGAGTCAGGCCGCCATATGCCGTTTCCCCTGAGTGTGATGGTCTTGAGTTATTTAACTTTAACTTAATTGTTTCTGCAATGGATGTTTTCATTAATTTCTTCCCAGTGAGTGCTTCTACAGACAGCCTGGCTGTTTAGCTGGAAATAAAACAGTTATCCTCCTGATAAATATGGTAATAACAGGCTTTCTGAAAGCCTAAATGTGGATTCCTTGTATAAATGACGTGGTATTTTGTTATTGCCATGTTAGTCTAAAGGTATTAAAGGAGTTCCTAAGGACTGGCCATATCTTTCAGTGGACCAGCCAGTAAGACTGATAAAAATGGGTAAGGTTTTAGGAATGCTGGTCCATTTATTTCAGTTCCAGTCAGTTTAGTTGGTCTAATAAAAGGACACAAAGTCTTAGATTCCCGAATTCTCTTGTATGCTGGTCTGTTCTTGGTATTAATGTAAAATGCGTATTTTTTAATATGAATGGTCAACATTACCTGCCTATCTCTGGTAAGATCTACCAAGCCCGTGTTTACTCAACCTTTTAAAATACATTTTTTGAGCTACTACCTGCTACTACCGTTCAGCTGATTGCTGAACTCATTTTCTCTCGGGTTAATGAGAACAAATTCTTTTAGCTCGCTAGTTATTTCTGTCTGATTTGGTGTAGGGCTCACTCTAACTGCCTTTTTAGTGAAATTGGTTATATAAATTATCAAGGGTTAGACTATGAAAAAGTTTCATTAAGTTAATTAGAAATTCAGAACTTGGCCTATGGCCAAAATGTAATTTACTTTCCTTAAGCCCAATTTGAAATTAAACGTTACTGCAGGTATTAATCTAAAAACTCTCAAGTTTTCTTAGTTCTTATTTTCTACTGCTTATAGAACAACCCGAAGAATTAAATGTGTAGAAGGAGTTCAATAAGAAAATTAAGCATGAACAAGATCTAAAATCAGGGTGGGGACGGTTGCCCCTGACTGTACAGCGGAGGGCTGCCTCTGTCAGGTGTTCATCACCTGAGGTCAGTCAGCTTAGGGCAGACGCAAACCTCGCAATCCTTCGGTGGGTTATAGATGAGGATCCGGTGTCTGTGCTGGTACCAGCGCTGGGCTGTGGACCTGCCACCGGCGTCCGAACATCTGTGCTGTTTAATTGTCCCGAGCACGGTTTTGGTCCGGCCAAGATCTCTCCTGCAAACCAAGCCTGGGCTGGGTCCAGAGGGCAGCGTGAGCCAGCGATCATCCTTAGGATGTAATTTAGACCTGCAGCTCGGCCTGCCCGAATCTCCAAACTGTTTCTGGCTTTGGGGTTACTGGGGGACCCTGAAGTCTCCAAGCATCCTCGCTCGTGGCTGTGCCTGGATACATTCATGTATCCATGAGACTGGGATCTGACCGCTGTCAGTGTTTATCCTTCGGAGACACTGCAACCCTCAGCTGGGAGCACATGTCTGCTCTGTGCTGAAGTAAGAGTGTAAGGTGTGGAGAAATGCACTGTACTCCAGTTTTCCAAGAGTAAGGAAGCCCATCTTTGTTGCTGTGTCAGAAATATGTTCACCTCTGAAGCAGAGCAGAATTTGCATTTATACCCACAGAGCAGTTTTTGTAGTGGCTGGGTCTCTCTTTTTCTCCTAATGAAGTTTCTGCCCTAGGGTTTCGCTGCTTGGCAAACCGTTTCTCTGCAGTGGTGTGCTGGCACGAGCCAGGACGCTGAACGGTGCAGGGGGTACAGAAAGGCAAACGCTGCACGACTTACAGGTCTGTGCGCTGGCTCTCGCTCCAGTGCAGCAATGGAAGATAAACACTCTACTGCTAGGATTTAAAAAACCAAAAAAAACCTATTTAAAGGCCAATTTAGTTTTTAAAACTAAATTTGCCTTGGTGATGGCTCTTTGGGATAAACGGTAACTCCAGACCCAACTGAGACACTGGGGCCATAGACTATCCAGCCCAGGGCTTACAGCAGGGAGTTCCTAGTCAGAGCCTGTAGACCCTTCCTGCCAACTCGAAGTACGATTCTCCATGTCGCTTGCCCTCTCCATCCGTCCACTTGCATGTTTTTGAACAGAGGATTCTGTGATAAGGCAGCGAGGTGTCGTTAACATCTGCAGTGTGTTGTGATGTTTACAGGCGAAAGCGCTACCAAAGCGAATGATTTTGTTGGTACTTCTTTTTACTCATCACTGTGTCAAATCCAAGATGAGGGAGCCTATTCCTGATGATATAGAACGATAAGGTGGGGAGAGGGATGTAGAGCTCCAGATATGTACTGCAACGCCAGCTGCCTTCTGTCATGCTTAAAGCCCCTTTGGGACAGAAAAGCAATACGCTCACTATTCCACCTAAATGATTTTATAATCACCCCCAGCCTTTGTTTTATTCTTCTGCCCATTCACTATTTTAGTTATGACTTTTTTTCTCCCTGAGCAGTAAAACCTCTTGGATTTTGCCTTTCGGTTCAGTTATTTCAGGAACTCATTAAATGCCTAAGTCACGTGTTCATTATTAGAAAGTGAAAACAACTCTCTAGCTCTGTGCCATGGGAGAGACTTCATGGTGAATTACCGTAGTTAAGTAGTAGCTTAACAGCTTGAGACTCTTCTGACATTAGGCAGAGTTTTTTTAGACCTTTAATGCATGGCAGATTATGATGCTTCCTGTACTGAATGCTATGAGGTTATTGTCTGTGGTTGGTTTAATATGGATCCTTGTAAAGGGATAACGCACAATCCTGCACATGCTGTAGAGGAATTAGATAATGTTCTCTGTTTGGTGAGGACAAGGAATGATTTAAATAAAGGGATGGGAAAAAACCTCCCCAACAATACACATACCCATCCACTGCTTAGCTACTCTTACAGCTCTTGTCTAATAGGATTCAGGCCAGAACCGAAGTTGAATCATCATGTGATTCATCAAACTTCAAATTTCACTGTGGTGTCATACCTAGACAAATAATTTCTTCTGTAGAAGCTGGTTCCTCTCATCCCTCTACTCCAGACAGCTGAGATCATCAAAACCTCTGGTGCAACTGGGAGTGCTAAAGAGCCCCATAGCTTGCCCTGAGAAGCATTGCAGTCAGTGGTGAGACAGCGGAGACGAGGAATCAATACTGCAGGGCTCTGCAGGCAGCAGCCTCATGGAGACTGACACGGAGTTAATGCCTCTGTCCCTGAATGTCACTTTGGGTGATAGATGCTGAGGTGGAAGATATTGCTGTCTAGTGACTGAAACAAAAACACGAGAACAGGACTACTCGCTCGTGAGCTTTTATGGCTGTCCTTTCTGTGCTTTGGTATTCTTTATAGCACCATGGCAGATTGTATTTTTTTTTCCCCCATTTGCTTAGTTAATTGAGCAAAAATGTCTCCGATCTGAAAAGTACTAGGTCGTGAGCGCAGTAAAAAGTTCACCGGAAAAACTCTCCTGAATATCAACGAGTTTTCTAATCTGAAACTTGAATCTTTTGGGATCCACCCATCATTTGGTACGGGATCATAACTTCAAAACACAGACCTAGCTGCTATCTTCTGCATCTTCCCAAACCGCAGTACGTAATCCAAATGCAATGCATTATGTAGTGGCACCAGGAATCCTATTTGTTTTGCTGCATTAGGTCCCAGGAAGGCAGTGGCTGCAGAGGACTTGAAACCAAAGCCGTGCTTTGCCTTTGTGTCTTTGTTACTCACTAAAAAGCGCAAGGAGAAATAGAGAACAACCACCCCATACCTTCTGGTAATAATCCAGATATTTGCAGATGTTTGTTCTTTAATCAGTCACAGTTAATAGGTGCTCATCCTGGGTGTACAGGCAAGCTTAGAGATACGTATCCTAAAACCAGGACAGATGATGTAATGGGAATCCCAGGCAAACGTGTGAATGCTCTGCAGATACAGTTTGCTGTAGCAGAGCGCTACCATCCTCTGTAGCAATGGGAGGAGAGAAAAGCCAAATGCCTCTGCTGAAAATTGGGCGACTGATAATGAAACAGGCTCAGGTTTGCCCAGTGAGCCCTATTTTCCCTTCTTAGGGTGTGCCCCCTTCAACCCAAACTGTTAAGGTTCCTCTGCGCAGTGTCTCACCCACGGGTGCTTCACGCAGCTGCTTTCAGGGCTCCCGGCGATCCCCGGGGCACCCGTCAGGACTGGCTGTGGGGCAGGGGGTTAGTGCTGGGGAAAGAGATACAGAGGCTCCCACCCCCGTGCGAACTCTGTAAACCTCTGTACCGTCTCTTTTTGTTGTGTTTGAATTAGGTTTTGGGTTTTCGAGTAAGTTTCAAGAAAGAGTCCAATAGCACATGGCACTTTCCATGCTGGAGCCAAGCTGCTGGGTGATGCAGGAGGCGGCAGCTCCCTGAGACAAAAAGCCAGCCGCGAACAATAAGCAGGTGGTCCTCAGCATCTTGTCCTTCCCATCCTGCTCCCCACTCTGCTCTTGTGCAAAATCCCCCAGTTGCAGCGAGCAACGCAGGTGCTGAGAGGAGATGGATCAAAATCCAGCCGCTTGGTTACGGCACCGACACTCGGGGCTCTGACAGCACTCGCAGCCCTGTGGTCTGTTCCCCTGGTTACAACTCGTCCCTTCTCTCTCTGAGTGCTGTTATCTTCTGCATCTTCCTAAACCACGGTGTGTAATCCAAATGCAATGCGTTACGCAGTGGCACCAGGAATCCTGTTTGTTTTGCTGCATTAGGTCCCAGGAAGGCAGTGGCTGTAGAGGACTTGAAACCAAAGCCATGCTTTGACTTTGCATCTTTGTTCCTTATTAAAAAGCGCAAGAAGAAATAGAGAACAACCACCCCATACACTGCCGTTTTATCCCAAGAGCATTAGTGAAGCTAGCAATCGAAAGGAAACGCAGCTTTCTGCTTCTAGTTGAGCAAGCTTGATAGGTAGTTGAGAAAAAAAACAAAAAAACAAGGCAAAAAATATGGAGTCTCCCATGCCTCTGACGTTTTTCACAGGAGAATGCCCATGAAATGCCAGAACCATGAATTCCCATGTAAGGAGCTCAGACTCATCCTGCTGAGTGCTGTGCGCAGTATGCACATAGCGTTACGGATGCACGCTGTACAGTGCATGGGGGAAAGGGGCAGTCTCCCTGCAGCAAATACTCCCAGAGCTTTGGACAAGCTCGAACCTGGTCCCTGCACCTGTGTCCTTTCCCACCCCATCGTGTAAGTTTAAAGCAGGTAGTGTCAAATAGTTTTGAAGCAAGTTTTGAACTCTGTTAATCTTTCTGATATTTTCATGGGAGAAGAAGAGGGAGGAATGAGGCACACAGTGAATGTATTTGACCTCTAAAATACAGCCGGTAGCTGGGTGTGCTAGCAGCAAGTCCTGCCTTCAAAAACAAAAGTCGAAAACTAACAGCTTTGCCTCTTTCTTTTTTTTTGTTTGTTTTTTTTGGCCCATCCTACCACTCCTGCCCCTTCTTTTCACTGATTGCAACCAGCACAGCCCTGGCCCGCTCCCCTCCCTGGCCACGCAGCAGGACGGTTTTACAGTCACGCTAGTTCCCAGCAAGACTGGCTCCAGCATGGAGCCCAACTAATAAGCCCCACAGAACTTATTAGCTCAGGTTTTGTGGAGTGTGTCGCCTCTAATGAGGGTGCGCTTCACTGCGTAGGGAGCAGTGAACTTATGCACCCATCGGGGATGGGGTCTCCCAGGTTTCAGACCCTGCTCCGCCTGCTCAGCATGTGAAGACATGGATGATTTGTAATGCAGGTCTTTCCATTGCTATTCAGGGAGTTCTCCCTGCTGTTAGTGTTGATTTATAACAATTTTTGAACTGCTGGGAAAGTTTCAGAATATTGGAGGAAAGTTGAACTTGCATCACCGTTAAGAAAAACCAACCCAGGAGTGAACAAAGTGCTAAGATAATTGGTACAAAGCGCTTGCGTGGATGCTGTATGCACGCTGTTTTGTGTAAGAAAGGACGATGCCACTTCAACATGGCACGTAGGAAAAGGATTAAAAACTAGTTAGCTAATTGGATTCAGGACGATTTTATTGATTTCCATTTCTAGAGGTGAATCAGGTGGCTGTGGTCTTGCCACAACTTCTGTGCTGCCTCCTAGTATGTGCTTTACTGGAAGGATCGCCTAAAATTATGTGGGGTCGGAGGGAACCTTCAATGACCATAAGTGAAGAATACGCCTCAAAGCGGAATTGTTCAAAAGCTCTCTCCTCTTTTTATGTAGATAAGGGTAACTTGGTAAGGGTCTAAAAGAGCAAAAATGGAGAGCGAAACTGGTAGCAGGTCATCTCTTCTAATTGCTGCCCATTTCGGACCTCCTCATTGAAGCTTCACAGGGAATAAAAACGAGACTCTGGCTTTGCTCAGTGTAGCTCAGGAGTGGGAACTGAAGCCAGGTGAATGCAGGCTGGTGATGAGGTTCATGTTTAGCAGTGGAGATGTATAGCCACCACGGGCAATTTTTAAGCTGTTGTACATTTTCCCAAAACAAGTCTCTTGTTCAAACAAGATTTCATTCCGGGGCAGCGTGGTGTTTTCCTCGGGAGGTTGGACTATGTGCTCCTGCTTGCGTGAGGTTTTCAAGCACTGGCTTTGCTACCGGTCATTTAGGAGTTTAGATGTCAACTAGAAAGACTTCAGTAAACTCTGCCACTCTTCCTTAGCACAGCTGTTTCTGCACGTGACTTGCGGGTGTGGAAAGCGAGGCCCATGAAGACAAGTAACTTCTCCAGGTCAATATGGTCTACCATGTAGCATGGCAGCACGTGGAGTCCTGGGCTCGCATGAGGGTGGTGATGTTGGTAGGAGCACAGTGCCAACGTGGTGACACCACTTCTATGGCTCCATTAGTTCACCCAGGTGCTGACGTGGCACCTTGCAGACCTACCCTGGCACTTGGGTCATCTATCACGTGAAGTCCAGGCTAGCATAGGCAATGAAATGTCTTGTGTGGCTTCCTCTGAAAATCTAGAAGAGGAAGAATGGCATCAAGAACTGTGTCCTGTTGCTCTGGATTGAGACAGTGGGTTTTTTGCTTAAAAGCTTGATTATCTCTCTTTCTTCCCTCTTACTGCACTTGTTTTAATGCCTACAGTGACACACAGTGGTGATGAGTTTCTGCTGTGCCAAAGCACTGCCAAAGCCAAGGGGAGGACAGAGGACGTTGCAGATGGTGGAAATGGTGACTGCCAAGCTCCCCTTGCAGGAGCCCTGGGCTGGATCTACTTACTGATGTGACTCGGGCTGCAGGCCGCTCGTCAGATGGCCAGATAAGGAAGCTTTGGAGCTTTTTACTCTCCCATCCAATATATTGCCCATTTACTACTGAGTTTTTTCACAATCAGTAGAGAACTACTGGTTTCGTAAGCTGATTTGTACCATAAACGCCGCGCTCAAATCCTCTTTATTTTTTGTGACGATACAGGGGCTTTTTTTATCCTTGTGTAAGCAGCCACAAAACAAAAGTTAGCTTTTGGTTGTCACATTATTTCCCCTGGTTTTTACGCTCCTGTTGTGCTAGAGAGCCTGGCAGGAAAGCATGGCTCAGTTGCTCCTTAGGAGAACGTTTTTCAGTGTCGCTGGATGTGTTCACCTTTCATTTCTAGGTGGTGTGTTTGCAGGGGAGGGAGATGACAATCTTCGTTAGGATTATTCCACTCTGCTATTCCATTGCTCCATTTCCCAAGAGGATTTTTGGATTTTATTCCCCTGCTTTGAGAAGGAAAACGATCAGATGATAAGTCTTGAGCTGTCTTGCTACTTGAGCTGTTGCTCAACACTGGGTAGCTTCAGGCAAGCCCCTGTTTCCAAATCCCAGCTTCTCTAGGTATTAAGATGATAAAGAAACATGCTGATACATCTTGCTTGAAAGGTCTGGAAGTGGGGGGCAAGCTGTAAACAAACGCGCACCGACTTTGAAAACGGGTGAAAAAATGAAAGCATCTATTTGCCAGGCATTGTCCCTCCAAGCAACTACGGTGCCTGTAGCGTGACTAGAGCTGTGCCCGTGGAGCTGGTGCTGGGCTGGGTTGGCGTGGCTCCGAGCCGTGGCCGCTGCGGAGGGAGGCGGCTCCGCGGAGTGGAGCAGATGTGCTGGGTCTCCGTCATCCGGAAAATGCTTCTTGTTGGCAGCGCAACGCAACCGTGCGGGTCAAGGTCAAGTTGCTGGCAGCCTGCATCGCTCCGGAGCTGAGCCAAAGTGGCATAAGAAAACAAAAACAACCCAAAAACCAAACCCCCTTTTCCCTCCAGCTCTGAGGGCCAGTCCTGCGACCCCTGCCCCAGGCTGCGGTTTGCAAACAGTGGGGACCCGGTGGTCCCGCGGGGAGCGGGCGGCCGCGGGCAGGCACCGATGCTGGGCTGCTCCTGACATTTCCGCCTGCGAGTGCCCAGCCAATTGGCGAGGCTGGAGCAGCAACACATGAAATATGATGATTTTCTGCTGAAGAGGAGGAGGAGGAGTGGGGAGAGGGCGGGAGGACTGCTTGCTCCCGGTGGTTTGCATGCCGGGGGCTGCAGAGAGGACTGGCCGGAGACGAGTGCCGGGTGCGGAGCCGCAGCACCCCGGGGATGGCCCCTTGCTCCCCGCTCCCTGACCAGGAGGATGCGATTGCCACCCAGGTGGGCCGGGCGCCGATGGCACCAGGAGAGGCACGAGGCTGCTGGGAGACGCTGCCGTGGGGCGCCAGGCCTAGCGACCCACGGCTTTGGGGGGACCCAGCACCCCTGGTAGAGCTGGCTCTGCGTTGTCCTCCGGGGAGCTGGGCCACCCACGGGACCACCGGCGCTTTGCGATGCTTGGTAGTGGAGGGCTAAGCGTTTCTGGGGGCTTTGGTTCAGTTTGCTAAAAAAAACCCGAAATCCCACTCCTGGAAGAATGCTTTATTGCTGTGCCAGGGCTGCTCGGTTCAAACTTTGCAGCCTGATCCTTAGTTTGATGAGAAGCACTTGACAGAGCTCCTCTCTGCATGTCATTAACCCTCTCACACCCCCGGCTGGGATGGAAACTGTTAATACCTCAAATTCAGTTGCAACAAATTTAACCCTGATAAGGAGCGGCCGCACAACCCCCGGAATCACATCCAGCAGCTGTTCATTTTTATAATGACTGTGCATTTATCCAAGAGCTGAGTGGCAAGTTTTCTGTTTATTATTCTCCCAAAGGGGGGGGGGGGAATCTATTAAAAAAATAACCATGTAGTAATATTAACGAAGAAAGACTGCTAGCGCAAACCACACCTCCGCCTGCTCCGACTGCCGCCACTGCCGCTTTATTAATTTATTTGCACCGTGAGTGACAGTCCTCCAGAAGTGATAATTGGTGCACTGTATCTTTAAAAGGTTAAAACCCTTTTCAAAAAGGCCTAGACTCATAGTGGGAAAAGACAAGAGAGGCTTTGGCTGGCTTTGGATCCAGAAAACAGCTGCTGATTAGAGTCTGCGTCTTTGGGCTGAATTTATTACATATTTTTCAGCAGCAGGGATCCTAGGAGGAAGCTTCCGTTTGGGTTTCTTGATCGTGGTTTATTTTTATTCAGAGGAATAACAGAGGAAGGATTTGTTCCGGCTGGAGCATGCTCACAACCTGCAAGATCTCCCATTATTAAACTGCCTAGTTTGGGCTTTAATATACATGTGGTTGTGGTTTTTTTTTTTTTTTTTATTAGCGTTATTATTATTTGGCAGCGTGCATCTCTATTTTTTTTTTTAAATAATTTATTTTGAAAGGAAGCTGATCTCGTAATGAGCTTTCTCCTTCCTTACTTGAAACAGGTGCTAATGAAAGAATGCAAATAGCACCGGCTGAGCTGAACATTTGATAACGAAGGGAACAGCCACCGACCCAAAACAGTCCGGGATCTGCCTGCCGGCACCCAGCAAAGGTAGGCACCGGGGGTTTTGTGTCGTTTGTGGTTCGGGGTTGGTTTTTTTGTTGTTGTTCTCTGCGTGCATATTTGCAAACGGTATATTTTTCTCCTCCCTCCCTTGCTGCGGGTGCACAACCGGACGGCGAGATTCCATTTTGCCTCCCGAAAGGTGTCAGGTTGCCACCGAGACGCTCACCCGCTGCACACCGAGCGTGCATTTATATACATATATATAGACATACATACGTGTGCGTGCGCGTGTATTCCCTGGGTGGCCAGCGCTGGCTGGCGTGCATGGCGCGCTGGGCGAGCTCCCCAAGCCCGAGGTAACCTTAGCGGTGTCAGTCAGCCCGCAGCCAGCCTGTAACCCTGTCCCTGCCACGCTCGCAGCCACTTTGCTGCTTGCTCCTGTTTAATTAGCCCTGGCTGTCGCATGAATTTATCGTCGCTTGACAGCAACTTCATTTTCTCCCAACGTGCATAGATTTTTTTTTTTTTTCCCCTGTCTTCCCGGTGGGAGGCAGAGCTGGGGGCAGTGGGAGGCGAACGCCGCGTGCGTTAGCGATGTGCAAGATCGACACGGGCGTGCAGAGGGGCACACGCCGCCGACGGGCACTGTGGCTGCTGCGTCGTCGGAAAAATGGACACGTTGGTCCCTGGGGAGCCTCATCCTCCCGGGGCGACGCCGGGTGCCTGCTCTTGAGGCCCTGCACCGCTTCCCATCCTGCGTGTATATTCCCAGCGGAGTAGAAACAGCTGTTACCTGATGCTACAGCATGTATAAACACATTAAAAAAAATTAAAATTATTCCAACCCCCGTTTTAGCAGCTAGATCTCTGCTTATGGCTCAACCCCCTTTTGCCTGCACAAAGCCCGGGCACTGGCTTTTCTTTTTTCACCCTGCCTAATTTTATTTGCACGCGCTTGGGGCTGGTTGGGGTATTGCCCTCGGAGGTTTGTCCTTTGCTGGGGCGCTCGAGTTTTCCCCCCGCGCCGGCGGGCGGCTGTGGCAGAGGCAGGTGGAGGCACCCGCAGCTGCCAACGGCAGCCCCATGCGGTACCTGGCCGCCGCGCTCGCTCGGGCTCCAGCGTTTCTGCCGTGTTCCACGGCTGCGAGCCTGGGCTTGCAGCAGGGACTGCAGTGGCCTCTCTGAGGGCCTCATCCATCCCTCGCTGGGCTCATCCAGCTCCTTTGGCCGTATGAGCCTCTCTGGGCAGAAATTAGCCCTTCGTCTGGAAGTTTGCGTTTATATCTTGATGTATTTAAGTGCGTTTGAACAATATATTTCTTTTCTCTGTGTGCCTGTGAGATTATCTGCAGGTTTTGTGCCTGGCTGTTGAGGAAAGAATCTGCAAAAAGTTTACCCCAATTAGTTGTGCAAGCTGAGAGCGGGCAGCACATGAAATAAAATACTTATTTTATATAAACAGCCCCTTGAGGCTTCCTAGAAAGAGAACTTGTGAATATCTAACCTGACGGATAAAAAGTAACCAAAACTGGATATGACGTCTGGTCTGTCCCCCCTCCCTTCTGAAAGCAAACAATTTTTAATTAGGAGTTTGACATGGGGCGCGTGCAGGAGAATGTTTTTAAAATACGCATTTGAGCCAGCGGTAGGGGAACACTCCTCTACGCCTGGTTTTGGCCGGGTGCGGGGCTGCGAGCGCCTTGCGTCCCCTGCCCTCCTGCCCTGGCAGAAATGGCAAACCCAAACGCTGTGATGGGTGGTGGCGACCCCCAGCCTCGTGCTTTGGGATGCAGAGGAAAACGGGTGTTTCCCCTCATGCCGAGCCAGCGATGCTCAGCTCGTGCCGGGGCTGCGTGCTCCTGTGGGGACAGGACTTTCTGGTTTTCACGCCGTACCAACGAAGCAGCGTGCCCAAGGCTGCTTTTCTTTTTTTTTTTTTTTTTTCCCCTTGGTTTTGGAGATTGCAAATCCTCCCGGCTGCCCCAATACACCGGAGGGGTCGGTCTTTATTTGTTCCTCCTGTTGGCCAGCCTGCTTGCTCGGTGGGATTATTGCAAAGCAGTGCCGTGTGGGAGCTCGCTGCTCGTCTCCAGTCCCGTGCTTTTGCTCTGCGCAGGCTGCTGGGAAACGGTTTGGGTGGCAAACGTCCTGAGAAAGCCCAAACGGGTGGTAATGAGGGAGGAGGAAGGGAAAGTGGTGTTTTTCCGATCAAACCATCTCCAGTGCAAGGCACGGGCTTCTACTCTGCTGCCTCTGGGGCTGTGAAACCCTTCGGGCATTGCCCAGCCCAAACCCTGCTCCCGCAGCTGGCGCAGGACACAGTGGATTTTGTCAGGAGCCAGCGTGCAGAGATGGTGGCGTCCGAGTCCTGCCGAGATTTGCTCTTTTATGAAGTCTCTGTAATACCTTGGGACTGGTGGGAGTTGGTGGCCCTGCATTCCTCTGACCCGTATCCTTTCATCACCTCCAGAGGAAGGGAAATGAAACCCTTGTCCTCGGAGGCACCGGAGCCCGGGTCACCCAAGGGTGTCGTGCTTGCAAAGGATGCTGTTCGTTATTTTGCTTGAAACAGTTGGAAAAACTCTTAAAAACGTACGCGATGTGCAAGGTTACGGCTTTCAAATGGCTGCCCAGGATCTTGGCTGGTTGCTGGAAAGGTTGTGGCTGGCCTGTTCGGTTGGGGTACGTAAATGGGGACGTTCGCTGGGAAAGGGAGGGGGCTGTGGATGGGCCAAGAGGTTTTACGGACCCCTGGAGGAGCCCGGCTTCAGAGTGCTTTAAGGGCCTCTTTGGGTGCATTTTAATTCTGAATTTCTACCTGGCCCTGGGCTGGTCCAGCAATTACCAGGAATCTCAGCTATCTCTGCTCACGATGTGGAGCTGGTGAGGAAGGGATCGGTGCCAGGAGAGCAGGAACTCAACATTGACCTTAACCCATCACTTCTAATTGGACCAGCTGGGAGTGAATCTTTCTGCCTTGTGCTGGTAGGAGCACCAACCACTCTAGACTTGTTTGGGGCTAAAAAATATCTCCTTTCTTCATGTAAAGCTAAATACCTGCAGCTGGCTCAATTAAGGCAGATGTGTAACGTGGGTTAGCGTGGATGCACCAAGGAATAGTACGACCCAGCACGCTGCTTTATTTGACTGTTTAAAGGTGCAAGTCGTTGTCTGAAGAGGATCTTCAAAAAATTACAAGAGGGCTGGTTGCTGCTTGCCCATGTTTAACCATATTACTGACCTTACTGCAAAAGGGATGTCAGAATTCACAGCCCAGATCTCTTCATGTAGTTCTTTAAAAAGCTCAGAAACTTTTATGCCAAGAATGGAAACGTAGCGGCTACGTAAGGGATGGATTTGCTCAACCCTGATCTCTGTGGTTAACTGAGGTGGGGGGAAGAAAGCAGCGTGGCCTTTTTTGTTCCCGTTTAACCTTTCCGCGTCTTACTTTTTCTTCTGTGTGGGAAACGGGGAGGAGGGAGGGGGAGCCATTTGCCCAAGATCTCAGTGTGAGTCCCTGGCAGATTGAAAATACAAGTAATAAGTTTTGACTCTAAGCTCCGAGTGCAGACAGCAGTGCTCGCGGGTTTTTTTTGGGTTTTTTTTTTTTTTTGATGACTATTTGCTGGGCGGACACGAGTGCTGTAGGAAAACGCATAGGGGAACACATTTTACTGTATAGAGAATCGCTGTTGCCAGATGTGTTTTGTTGCACCCATGATGCTTGCTGTGAGAAGCAGGAGCAACTCCAGCTCCCGGTGGCGCAGGTGCTGTGGTGGAGTCCGGGCCACGTGGAGGTGAGCACTGCAACCGGGTGCTGTTACTGATGACTTGAATAATTTAACGAGGCACGTTACAGGCAGCGTGGCCAGCTTGGGCCCTCGGAGGCGTGTGAAAACCCTCGTGGCTCAGGGACACGAGATGCTGCTGGCATCCCCCGGGAGCAGAGGGAGGGGGAGCCCCAGAAATAGCTGCTGGGATGGTCCCCAGGAGGAGTCCAGCTGCTAATCCCAGCCTAGGGTTGGTCTGGATGGGTTGTTGTGACCCAGGATGCCCTAATGACCCTGACCCTAATGGTCCTGGCTGATCTGCCTCTCCCTGCAGCTGGGAGAGGAGGATCCCACAGCCCTGCTGCTCCAGGGCTCCTTACAAGTTCCCTGCGTGGGAATCCCGTGCGACTTGAGACCTTCAGATGGGTTATCTGCCCCTCGAATAGCCCAGATTTTTCAGTGGAGTGGAGAGATTTTCATTTGCCTGCTTCCCCTCCCATGTGCCATCTTGTCGCTCTGGCAGCGCTTGATGTGGGATGTATGGGCATCTTTGAAAGGAGCTTGGTCAGTAAAATCCAGTGGAGGAGACAACGGCGGGTGGCTGTACCATCTTCTGTGTCTCTGGAGGATGGGCCTAGGGCTGCTGCTGACTCACGACCGTGGTTTTGGGGCTGCCAGCAAAAAGAAATGAGTACACCCTGATGTAACAAGTGAACTGCCCAAAATAAGTCACCGCAGAATTTATCATTCTGTTAAAGTGCAAGTGAGAAAGGCGAGCGCCACTCATGATGATGCCAGGGATGACCTCAGAGTCCTTCAAAATAAACCTCAGCTGGAAACAAAACTTCTAACCTGCTTTTTTAGTCGCCCTTAGATTTTAAGCAGATTTTATATAGCCCAGTGGGTGTTACTGCTAAATGATGGATTTGAAATCAAAAGGTCTAGTTCGTTTGAAATAACATTTGCAATTGGAGCTCATATGGTCTTTTGAGTAATTGCTAATGTGCAAAAGAGCGAACTCCTGGGAAGGGCTCAGCTGCGCAAGCATCATCCCGTCCTGCCCCAGCCCCTCTAACCCGCATCCGTCCCACGTCATCTCTGTTTCAAAGGTATTTCCAATCCTCACCACCTAGTTCCTCTGTGCCCGCTGTGTTTTAGCCCATGAAAACAAATTTATCATCCCTCATCTCCCTCCTTACGGCCTTTACCTGATTCTGCGTGGTTGTCACAGTCATCGCAATCCTGTACGCTGTGTTCCCATTCACCCCGGTTTTGGTTGCTTATAGCTCATGTTTTCAAAATGTGTTGGTCCTGGCATTACAGTGAATGTTATGGGAGAGTGAAAATTGCTGAGCTAAGCAGGTTGTTTTGTTTTTAATGGCTGTTCAAAAGCAGTTTGGCCAGGTTTCTTCCGAAAACTATTTGCTGCGCTGAATCTCTTGCTAGAAAAGAGCTCTGCAGACAACTTGCGCAGCAGGGATGTCTCCAGCAAGTGCAGGCAACTTCTACATTACTGATAATGACATCTGATTATAAATTTGATTAATTCATCAGACAGTAATTTTATTCAGCGGATAAAAATTCTGATAGCTGGCAAGAGAAGGACCTATACTGCGCACCCGTGGCAGACTGAAGGAAAATATTTAGAGTGGCTTCATGTCTACAAACAAGATGTGGTGCCACGCTAAGGGAAGGGAACTGTGTGGGTCAGACCACCCGCTACAGGGGATGAACACTGAACTTGGGCCAGCTTCAACAGTGATGAGAAGGTACGCTGGTGTGTGTGCGGCTCACGGGCTGCAAGGTGCATGGGGGCGCAGTCGGCTAGCATGAACCGCAGCCTTAAAATAAATAACTAAGGTTACGAATAGAAGATATTGCTGCCATAGCCAAGTGAGTTGCTTTTTGGAATGCTGAATATATGCTTGGCTTGGTTTATAGTGAGGGTGAAAGACATGCTTCTCAGTTGGGGCAGAAAATACATTCGTTTACTCCTCAGTTACGCTGTGGATTAAACATCAGTGGAATTTAGTTCTCCCTTGTGAAGCCATAGCGACTTGGAAGCAAAACTCATGTTGAAAGTTGTGCTCCTAAGTCACGTAGCATCTGAAATTATTAATTTCCATTGGTTGTTTGCACTCTCGCATGTCCGCGAAGCAAGGCACGTGTACATCCTCTCTCAATGCTGGGGGAAGGCTGATGGTTGGGTTGCTGCTACCCAAGGTCTCCCGTGTTTCCCTGCACTACAGGCGGTTTAAGACAAGAAAGACTCCTTGTTTCTGTTTTTACAGAAATGTATAACCTCTGTCACCCTGTAAGGCAAAAAGTTTGTTCCTTGCCTTGAGATCCTGGTTGGCACCTCGGCAAAAGCCAGTGCTGTGGGCATTTGTGTGACATGGGCGTAACCGGCGAGCTGTTGAGCAGAAAGGTGCTCTTGCTCTTTGTGTAGGTTCCAGCTTCATGGGACCCTGGTCCTGGCAGAGATTTCAGGGTGCTCCGTCATACAGAGCAGATTATAAAATCAGAAAGGAGACGCCCTTCAGTGAATTGTGCAAAGGCAGTGAACTTGGGCAGTCCAGAGCGGAAAGCGTGCTTGGTTGCCCATGGGCCAAGAAGGCAGCTGGGCTGTGTTCATGGGGATGCTGCAGGGAAGAGCTCCATCCTTGTTTCACCTCTTATTTTATACAACGCGGATTTCCATGCTCCAATTTCAACACTCCTTTGTCAACTGGCAAGGATCAATAGTGTAAATAACAAGGCATTACAACAATATAAACAACAGCAGAACTCAAAAGTGTTCTGGAAAACCTGCATGGGGAATACCAGGAAGGTAGGTCAAGATATACAAAAGCTCTGCGATTTGTATGCCCGCAGCCGGCAGGACCTGTATTCCTTTTGCTGTTGGAATTCTGGGTGCAATGGGGGCATGTTCCCTCTCGGGTAAACCATCTAATCTGTTCTGGTGCTGCCTTGCACTTCCCAGCACTGTCTCCTGGCGTGATGTTATCGCTTATGAAGATTTTGCAAACCATATGATAATCCTCAGATAGGGAGGACTCTAAGGAAGCCATAATTAGTCTGTATCCATAGTTATTCTGCACTTTGTTTTGGGATGCTGTGTACACTTTTGAGGCATGGGCTCATCCCTGAGCAGTCTGTTGTTCCTTACAGAGGAAAAGATTGGGTAAATTGAAAAATCAAGAGGCCAATTTTCTCAGTTAACTGTACATAACAGGTTTCTGTTGCTTCTGTTGCTATTTCTGTCAGCGTTTATATCTTTTTTTTTTTTCTCAGTCATTTGGATTTTGCTCAGTGTTTGCCATTGCGAAAGCTGCTTGGGGACTGATGCTGTCTGAAGAAGCATAGTCCCAAGTCAAAAATGCATATTGGGATAAAAATCTTGATTATGAAAAAAAAGGACTTGGTTCTCCAAGGCTGAATAACCATAAAATGAATTTGGTACTTGAGCAAACTGCAAAGGTGAGGAAAGAGAGAGGACGCCTACATCAATATCACATCAAGGTTGCAAAGCTAAGCAAGCAAACGATGGAATAAGCAAGCCTTAGGGTGAATATGTATTCGTAACTTCCCTTTTTCTGTGATGTTTATCAGATAGAACGCAATCTTGTGTTATTTACAACTTTCAATAAATAGATATTTAAGATAAGCTCGATCATGTAATTAAAGACTTTTGACACATGGCCAGATGCTCTGCCTTTATGTTTGTGTAAATGAGAGCAGGGGGTGGCTGTGTACCACGGTGCCCGTGCTCAAGTGGCTAAAAAAAAAGGCTCTTTGTGCCAATGTAACTGCATTTTCTGCATCTAGATGGCATGGAGGGATGGCATCATCCCCTTCGTGAGGCAGAAAGGAAAACTGAAAATTGCAGTCACCTAGCTTGCTAAAGGAGACCTAGATGTGCTTTTGCAACCGTTTATAAAAGGTGTGCCCTTTTATAGGCCCAGGAGAGTTGCCTGGATTTTCCAGTGTTTTGGGAAGGAAATTCAACCTCCCCAAGGGACGAGTGGTGACTTCATCCTTGTGGTTGGGCGCTGTGCTTCGGGAGTCGGGTCTGAGCTTTGCTCTGGGCTCCACATCTCACAGGCTGGGTGCGACCAAAGCTTTGGTCTGGGGCTGAACGCAAGGTCTGGAGCAGAACACAAGGTCTGGAGCAGACTAGGCCCCAGGAGCCCTCACACGCCCTGTGACAGGGTGACACTGCACAGCTGGGCCTGGTAAAAGGTCTTGCCCAAGTAGCAATTGCAGAGCTCAGGGTGCAGGGCTGGAGCAAGACCCAGGGTCCTTATGTCGTGGAGAAGTGAGCTTTGAGGATTTTGGGGATGTTTTGAGCCCAGCTGGCCCTGCCGGGGAGGGCCTAAGAAAACAAACGTGCTCCTTGCAGCTAAGAGCTCTGCACCTCAGTGAGACGGGTTGTTAACTTGAAGCGCGGAGCTTGAGTGTGCTCCTTGCAAAAAAATTTAATTGAATGGGGATAATTTTGTGCTGCAAAGATACCGATAAGAGTGGAACCCACCCTGGCCTGCTGGAAGAGCCTTCATGACCATTGCGTGTTTCCAGCACCCCCTGTGAAGCAGGTATTTCTGGAGGCGAGTACCTGTATGACTATTGGGGTTTTTGTTATTGAGCTTTTCCAGCACAAGTTGGGCACCTTGGATTTCATATCCCCAGAGACACCTGTGGGCTTGCAAATGAGCGTAATCGTAAGAAGAGCATGACAAGATATACTACATCTTGGTGATACAAAGCTGGAAATAAGAGCAGTAGAAGGAAGGAGAGGAAAGCTGAATTTGCAGAGTTTATGTGCTGGCGTGTTGTCTACTTTTTCTTAACAGGCTAGAATTGTTGCATTAAGTTTTTGTGTAATTTCCTATGGTACCTTTTTTCTTTTTTTTTTTTTTTGAAGTGAGTTGTTGGTGCTTCAACTAGTGTGTGCCACTCCTCTCAAGCTTATGCCAATAGAAGTCATCCGTAAACTCAGTATTTGTAGGCTTGGTACTGACTGATTTGTAGTGTTGCAAACAAAACATTTCATTTCTGTGTATATATTTTTGCATTTGCGCTGTACTAAAATCCATTAAATGATAAGACCAGCTCCCAACAACCAACCCCACTTGCTTTTTGGGGGATGTTTTTTAGCAGTTTAAACCTTCTTAAAACCTTAAAGCTGCATAAGCAGCTTAAACCCATCTAAAGCCTTAGATCATTTTAAACAGCTTGTGCCAATATAAGGACTTAGATTATCTTAAATACCTTAAACAGATATAAAGCTTTAGTGAAAGAATTTGGCCAGTCTCCAATTTGGTTGATTATTTGATTGATTTCACGGGTCCCCTGGTCACCACTGGGTGACTCTGCCCAACCACTCCTTACCTGGAAGATGCCCTGACTTTCTCTATCTTGTGCTTTTTACATGCTCAATATTCGATGCTTTGACACATGAACATGGCACCAAAATCTGAATCTGTAACCTTAACTCTGCCCTCATGCTTAGATTACGATCACCTGTAACTTCTGTACAAGGCCCCAGATTATTTTGACTAAATATGCATTTAATTTGCAGGAGAAAATGAGTTCTGTTACATCAGCTGAGGATTTTCAAAGAACCATGAGCACCTGAACTGCCCTTTGCAGTGTGCATTCTTATAAATTGCTTATATAGCTTTGAAAATCCCATCTTAAGATGTGGGAGCTTAATTAAACCTCTTTAAAAATGTACATAAACAGAGGAACGAGTCCAGACTGTGACTTGGGTTAATTTGGACATTCTCCACTTATTGCCTGCTCCTTCCTCACTACCGCATCCTTGTGGTGTTAGTGTAAAGCTGGATTCTTCCTTCATTCTGCAAGGGAAAATAATAAGTAATTCAGGCTCCAGGAGTTAGGGGCTTTTGGTTTTTTCCTCATTTCAGTTAGATGGAGTTTCACTTCCACACCAGCCAGCCCCGAGAGGCCGAGTTACTTGCTTTCCCTTAGAGCACAGCTTTTCTGAAAGCTGAAGGAGCAGCAGCCCCAGGAGTATTTTCTTTCGGAGCTACACTGATGATAACACTACAGTACTAAGAAGACACCATCAGTGAAATTTTCCGCCCAAACTCCTTAGCTGAGAAAAGGAGCCAACACGCTTCCCCCCCCCGCTGAACTCTCGGATGCGATTTGTGCACCCAGGTAGTTTCTGCTCCCCCTCGACCTGCGCTGCGGTCCCTGGGGCAGCGAAGCAGCCTTTCGGCGGGCTGGGCTATGACGTTGCTCCAGTCCCACTCGCGCCCTTGCGACTTTGGCCACGCAGCGTGAAATTTATCTTTATCCCGAGCACCGCGGCAAAGGGAGTTCCTATTAAAGCAGGTGGGGTTTTGCGGCGGTGCATGCAAAGTAGCGTTAACCTGAATCCCTCTTCTCAGTTACTGTGTGCGATGTAGTGCTGGAACAGACCCAAATAAATGGGAGATGAAAATGTGACAGTTCGTAGGAAAGGTTAACTTGGAGCAACCCTGGTGTCTCCATTCGTCGTCCTCATGGGCTCTGCCATGTGTGATATCTGCTTTTCAGTCTGCCCTACATATCGGTAAAACAGATGCACGCGGATCTCTGACGCTATGAGGAGACGGTATTTTAGGACTTTCACGCACGAGAACTGTCTTAACTCGCAAGAAACTTTAGGAAACTATGAAAAAGTTTCAGTTTCGGTTTTAGAGACGCGGCTGTTTTTCCAGGCTCGAGTGTTAGATTGCTAACACAGGTTATTCACAGTGCAGCTGCTAATAAGTTCTAGTCTCCTGCATTTTATTCACTTAATAAATTAATGTATTTATTATTCATAGAAATAGTAGGTGAGTGCTCGCTTGAAGGTGAATTGCTTCCTTCAGCCTGCCAAGCTCTGAATTATCTTGTAGATAGTATCATTCACACTTAGAGCAAGAAAGGCTGAATGCTGCTTTAGTATCTCTGGGAATATCTGGTGGAAAAATCTGGGATTTTACAAAAGTAAATCAACAAGAACCAACATAAAATACATCCAGAAATTCCTGGGGGTTATGCAGCGCTGGAGAGTTCAGTCCACTGGCTCCTCGAACAGCTCAATGTGGGTGCAGTTCTAGTACTTAATTAATACAGTGCCTTTCCTTTCTTAGAATATCTGGCCCAAGGAGTTCAGGATTAAGTTTGCTAGAAATGTAAACACATTGCAGCTGGGTAAACCGCAGCTGAATCAGGGCAGAGAGCAGAGCAGCTTTAGACATCTGATTTTCCCTTTCTGATTGACTTCCCCTAGCTATAACCTGGTAACCAGGACTGGGTTTGCTTCTGTAGGTGTCCTGCAAGGCCGTGGATTTTTGCAGCTACGATCTCGGTGTCCTTGTCTGCTCGGATGAGATGTGGTGTGCTGGTCGCTGTTAGGCTGTCTCCTCTTGCTGCAGTTGTGTGCTGGATTTGGAGCTGGACTGGTGCGCTTGTTCCCTCCTGGGGAAGCCCACGAAGCACCGGCTGCCTCGCTAGTGACAACTTGGCGCAATGGCTTGGTTTACTCAGCTTAGCCTTTTTTACCGTTTTTTTTTTGTTTTTTTTTTTTTTACCCTCGGTTTTCTGCAAGCTCCAGCATGCTCTCAGCTCCTCATGCCTCTGTCCGGAGGCTCAAAGCAAAAATAAAGAAGCTGGTGCAGGTGACCCCTATACCAGCCTCTTGTTCTCAAAGCTACCTGTCCTGTATTGTGTGCCATGGACGGAAAGATGAGAGAAAACGTTTCCTAAAGCCAGTATTAATAGGAAAACAAGGGAAAGAGATTGGTTTTTTTTTTTCCTTCCCCCTGACATATTTCCAGGCCCCTCGCAGTTACTGGGTCTGGCACGCACGCATGTGTGCCACTACCCCAGTTGCAGAGAGCCCCCCTGTGCAATGGGTAAGAGAAACCTGGGAGCGCAGAGGGGTCTGCAGGACACCCTGGGCTTAGACCTTTCCCGTCGCTGCATCCTGGAGAGAAAACACAAATAAGCTCTTTGTTCCACTGCTGTTCACAGCTGGAGACGGGAATAGACACCAAACAGCGCTAAGGCAAGAATTAAACGGTTTTAATACAGACAGCGCGGTGCTCGGTGTGTGTCACTCCAGAGCTTCTGGCAACCCCTGCGTGCCCCTGTGCTTTGCTGGGGGCCGTCATGCTGCCAGGCAGGACCCTGAACCAGGGAACGAATGCAGATGGACTGGAGACGTGGCAAGCGTCGTTCGATTCAGAGTATATAGCAGCCCTAGGAAAGAGCCCAGCTGCCTGACGTAGGTGGTCGAGGCAAGAGGTTTCCACTTTGCTCCCCGGTTTGTTCGCACGTGCAAACTGCAGCGGTACAAACAAGTCGGTGTTCATCCACCCAGCAACTGCATCTTCCTGGGAAGGGGCCCTGATTTGCAAAAGCATCGACATCCAGGACAGCATTTAAGCATGTGCTTGCCTGTAAGCGTGTGTTTAATTGCTGTCCTGGATAATGATGCTGTACTTAATCATGTTCCTAAATGTTTTTCTGATGCAAGGCCAATGCTGGCATCCTGTGGGTTGCACTGCCGTGTGAAGAGCCGCCGGTGGTGGATGCGGCATCCCAGCACCACGCAGCGTGGACGGGCGTTGGGCGAGTTATTGCCGTTGAGGAAATGAGCGATGTGTAGGGAAGGAGGCTTGAAGCTGTCCGGTAAAGAAAAGGTCTGGCTTATTTAATGGGGTGAATTGGTGAATACAGTGAGCTGCGGCGGGCGATAAAACATACGTTGTTTGTAGTAGAAAAGGATTTGTAACATCGGTAGATTTGGGCGAGGATTAATGAGCCTTTTCAGCTCTCAGCAACTTGCTGAAACTCCTCAGCCTCGCTCCTTTGGGGACTTAGTCAGCAGCTCGGGGCTTCTTCCAGATTTCTTAGAAAGCTCAGAAGTGTTGTCTGTGCACACCCAGGCACGGGCATGTGGAGAAGTGTGTGTGTGTGTTCGAAGGAAACGTGTGACTTGTGGAGCTGAGGGCTTGCATCTGCCTGGGCACTGACCACAAAAATCTGTGCAGAGCAGTGAAATGTGAGAGCAGATTTCCAGTATCGGCTTAAACTCCTTTTTCTCCGTGTTAAAGCCGGGGAATTTGCGTAATCTATAGCAGGAGCAACAGCAGGGTGTCCAAGAGAGGCGGTGGGGGGCCTGGGCTGAAAACACGTGTGTGTCTGTATGCCAGGCACCCTGGCAGGATGCGTCCCTCCTCTCCTTCCTGCTCTCACCAGCAGCTTTGCTTTGCGCAAGGACTGCTCACGCTGCGACGGAGTCGTGCATCAGGGTCTCAGGAAAGTTCCTCTCGGTATGGGATGGTGCCGTTGAGAAAGCATGGCAGCTACCATACCCGTTAATCTTGGGGCCAAATATTTCCCCGTGATGTATCCCCAGGTCCTAATACAAGTTGCAGCACCCCACTGTTTCTCTGTTGTTGACCCCACTATATTTATTTATTTATTTGTTTATTTAGTTTATCTCAAAAAACTGATTAGTGCTGCAACAGGGCTGGGAAGTTCTGAAGATGCCGGGCCAGGTGGCAACCCTGGCACTCTCTCCAGAACATGCGAGCGCTGAAAAAGCTGTGCCACCACCACGCGCAAAGATTGCGTGTGTCAGAGTGCGTTGCCTTGTCCTCCTCTCTATATGGAAGAGAACTGTGCGTTTTATGGCTGGCGAGGTTTTGTGAGGCCAAATATGTTTGGTCAATGTACCAGAAGGGTTGTCAAAAACAGTGTCAAAAGCGAGGACCAGCCTTGCTGGTGTTCGGATGCAGGGAGTTAGCAGAGCTAACGATTTCCCAATGTTACTGGGCCAGAGATGAGCATGAGAACGAGTGGGCAGAAATTAATGGAAGGTTTGGGCATGTCAGGAATTTAGGAGGAGTTTTTTTAATGCAGGGAGGTCGGTGTGTGAACCAAATTGCAGTGGGAACAATTACTATAAATTATTTTTAAAAGCGCTTGGACGTAAGGACAAACTTGAAGATTACAACTGATAACTTCAAAGAGGAAAATCGCTCCATTTGTATTTGATGCCGGGAAAAAGCATTGCCTACTCTGAAAGGGAATAGGTTTGGCGGTATGTGAGTATTTGAAATCTTAAGAGAAACTGGCTGCGTCTCCTCTTTATGCTGCGTCACAAAACCGGCGCAAAGAGGTCACTTTGTCACTAATGGGCAGCGCATTTAGAGTCGGTGAAAGGAAATAGCTCCGTGCACAGGATGCAGTGCGGGAGGAGAAAAGATGAGGTGGGAGATGCACTGCCAGCGGTGGGGGGTGCTCCTACTGGTACCAGGTCACATCTGATCCCAGGCCAACTCTGGCCCAAGACACTTCCCCACGGCGCAGTTTGGATTGCAAAATGGAGCCGCGCCTGTTGATCGGTGAGGTTACATGACTTGCTGTGAACATGAGGAAGGAATTTCCCCCTCCTGGAGGGTGTGTAGGAGCGAAGGGCGGTTGCGTATGGCTCTGTTTCACCTTCCTCGGGGACTTGTCACTGCCTCCAGGAGAAGCCGAGCTGACGAGTCCGTGCCTTTTCACCTCCGTTAGCCTGATCCTCCATTTCTGCTTTCCCAGCGATGACAGGGGGCGTTAGTTGGTGGCACGTGAGTGTGGCTTGGTTACCTTCTTCCCATTTATGCTGCGCTCTGGGTTCTTCTCTGGGTCGAAAGCCCTCACATGAGCCTCAGCTCCATCAAGGCGGGGTTAGGTTATGCGCAAACTCAAACCAAGCCCCTTTGTGTTAAAACCCGTGCTTTCACGCTAGGCGGTGTGGAGCCTCAGCGGAGATGGGGGTTGTAGGGTGGGTGCCTCGCAGGGCTGGGGCCATCCCGTACATGATGTCCTTTGCCTGCAGGATGCTCCCGCTGTTCTCCAGCTGGGCTGGACTATGGCACCTCACAAAGGGCTCCATGCCCAGCCGGCTCCTCTCGTTAAGCTTTGTTTGCTGTCAGCACAGTCCATCCCTTGCCACCCTTGCAGCGAGTCACAGAGCCATTTGGGAGCCTAACATGCCGGACCTGACTTTGATCTGCAGGCTCTGAGCCAGGGAGGATTTAGGTGAACTGTGAGTTTTGGCCAAGGAGGAATACACGGCCCGTGCGTACCGCGAAAGCCAGCCCAGCAACCCCCTGAGTGATGCGGTTAGCAGCACGGGGGCTGAAAAAGGTCCTGGAAACTGGTTAGGGCAGACAGGGACAGGGGCAAGTGGCAGCAGACTGCTTTAGCGTCAGGAAGAGGGTTAGGCAGGCGGGGAGGGCAGCTACCCACCCGTGAGCCCGTTGCATGAAGCTGCAATGATGAACTCCTCTAATGGAGAGATTTAGGGGGCTTGAGCTGCTCTTGCACCTTGCGTAGCTTTTATCATCTATGTAGCTCTGGTCTTTGCTTTCTTCAGCCCGTCTCTCGAGTGGCACCGCCAAAGCTCGCTGTCCTGTTTGCTGGCGGTGGGATTTGAAGATGCAGTGGTAAGCGGACGCCCGCCGGCACGGAGTGTGGACGAGGTCTCTCGCAAGCAGCCGGCTGTTGCGGTTTACGTCTGAGTGGCGGTGCAAGGCAAAATTTGTCATGACATTGAAAAGCGCTGCTGGCGCTACGGAGGCGTGTTGGTGCTGTCAACGCGACGGGGGAAGTCCTGAGGGGGTTAGAAAAAGTTAGAAAAAACTTCCGTGCTTTAGAGAGTCCAAAATTAAAAAAACCTCAAAAAGAATGAAAAAACAGGGGGCAAAGTGAATAGATGTATTATTTGCTGGAAAAATAACATGTCAGATTTTTGTGCTATCTGTTTAACAAGGTGGGGTGCCTCGCAGAGTCACATTTTGCTTCTCCCAGCCCCGGAGGAGATGTGGCACAGGGGTCACTGGAGAACGGAGATGAGTTTTTTGTGACCTCTTCTCTGCTTATACGTGAAACCCCTCAGAAACACCCATGTTCTCACAGGAATAGGGTGAGAGGGGTTATGTCCATCCTACAGCTGGAGAACTGGGGTGCCAAGAGGTGAAACGCTGGTGTCGCAGGGGGGCTGCGGGGCGGGGGCTGCACTTGCACCCCAGATTTGCAACCGTGTTTTCTAACCCAAATCTCCCCTTAGCCTTTCCATGGAGGTCCCTTTATTTTTGCTGTTAGTCTCTGTAATGGGAATTTAATACTCTCTAGGCTTTCTGCTCTTCCGCAACAGCAAACTGTGCTGTCGGAATAACTCCCTGTACGTGAAACAAAATGATATTCTGTCTTTGGTGGTACAGTGGCAATGGCTTGTCTTACCCCAGCTTCCGTCTTTGCCTGCTTTCCTTAGGGAGGTACCTACAATCTTTTAATTATTGACCGTGTAACGCAGGGCACAGTGACATTATTTGTCAGTAACACAATACCGGAGGAGCTGCCCTCCTCTCTCTCCCCCTCCTTTTCCAATAAGCAAATTGAACCCCGTGCAGTGCTGTGTTCAACCAGCCCTTTCCTTTACAGCTTCCCATACCCGTACGTGCATCCCTCCCATCGTGCGAGCAATTAAGCGAGGTTTAGCAAATGAAGCTCTCACCTCTGCCGGGTGACTTTGCTACGAGACAGCCTCCCTCGTAAGGGGAATTTACGTTGACGAAGCTCGGCTGTCTCGTCGCCACTGCAAGGCTGCATGGATGTTGTCTGTGTCCCTGTGCTTGGTGAAAATAAATCGGAGGAGTCCCTGAGCGTGCAGCTGAGTCGCCTATGCGTTTGTGTGTGAACTGAGCCTGGGAGGTGATGGGTCTGCTTGTCCCGTCAGTTAGGGGAAGGCATCTTGCAGTTAGCCCCAGGCAGGAGGCCGGAGCACGTGTGGGTGCTGCATGGGTAGAGCTGAGGTGCGAGAGGACACCTAGCTCCCAGTGCTGGTGGTGAGGAGCATCAGAGGACGGTCTGTAGCTGGCGAGTCGGGTGTGTTCAGTGGGGTTTAGTGTCTCTGCATGCTGGCCACGACGCCCTGGCAGCAGAAGGAGACTTTCAGGTATGTTTCCTAAAGCGTTTCGTGCCGGTGGCTTTGCCCGTCTTTGCGGCACACACGTAAGAAGAGTCAGAGTGAAAGCATAATATTTATTTTCAAGTTTTCAGAGTTAGAAGAGAGGCATGCTATTCTGAATTATGCACAGACATTGTTTTCTTAGGGTTTACAGGGCAGTGCTGCCTGGAGGCCAGATCAGCCCCATGGCTTTGCGGCCCATCCAGGCGTGTGGTCATGGGTGACTCCTCACTCCCGTGAAACCAGACTTAAACCATGAGCCATAATGAGTAGAAAAGAAAACCAGGAAAGGGTTGCAAGCTAAGAAACAGAAAGACACTTAGGGAAAAGCTGACTGCGCAGAAGGATGGAGCAGCTGGAGGAGTACTGTCCTCTGCAGAAAGAAAAAGTGAAAGCACCAGTAAGACCCATGGGTTATCTCAGACAATTTTCTAGAGAACAGAAAAATAGTAACAAATAGTTCAATTTCCTGAAAACAGTATCTTCTCAGTAAAAGATTTTGCCCTTTTTGCACTTTGTGTTACCGTGCCCGTAACTATTCTTTAAACTTGGATTTTTATTAAAATACCAGTGTTCCATAGAAAACCACTCTATTTTCTGGGTAACTTTCTTCAGAGTCCACGAGCCAGGCAATGCTTGCTTTTTCATCCTTTGTGGCACGTCCTCCTATATAACATAAATCGACATACTTTTGCTTGTTCTTGCAAACGTTATAGTGTTCCTGGTATCTTACCAAGCTCTTGGCTTCTACTCTTGTGACGCTGATTGCCAGTGCGGTAATTGCAAATTTTTTTAAAAAAAGCCTTTTCTTTTAAATACTTAACGCTGTCTTTGAGTGTTATTTTCCATCATCACGCTTTTTCTTATTTACCTTTCCAAAACGAGGTAATAACCTGCCAGAACAGAATGGCATATATTTTTATACAAAGTGTATAAAAAATACAAAGTTTATACAAAGTCTGAAAGCTAGGTTTTTTCACAAAGTATAAGCCTGGAACAAAGGAGAGCAAAAATCTTTAAGTTCTTTCTGTAACATCCAGAAAGTTCACTGTACGTTTGTGCTGGAGGTACCAGTTGTTCAGAGGAAATAACGGCAATGGGACCGTTGCAAGGGCAAGTCGAATTCACGTGGCGCACCGAAAAAGTCGTCGTGGCTTAAAGACGCTGCATTCAGAGCGAGCACGGATACATATTATTTTTTTTTTAAATACAATTACTTGCTCTGTCCTCCAAATTAACCCAAGTGTGCGCTCCCGCGCGAGGCCTCACCAAAAGCTCGTTGCTGAAGGGCGCTTCTGGAAGGAGCGCACCCTTCCTGCAAGGTACGGCATGTACGGCAGCAATTACAAGTTTTACACGCATGCAAATGGGGAGCAGCGGTTAAGCCTGCAGACTGCGACTGCTACCTTCTCCTGCCGGTGGGCATGAATCTCCTTCCTGGCAAAGTAGGTCTTGAGCATCTGCAGGAGTAATAAGCTAGAAAACAGGCCCCGGGGAAAACCCCTGTCCCTCCCTCTTTTTCTCCCCCCACCCCCCCCTTTTAATTTTCCAGTGCACTGCGCAGAGATTTGCAAGACAAAAGCGTTTGCTTTGCATTGTGCATTTTGTTTTGTGCGTCTGGGTTACATGGAAACACACCTGCCATTTTACTGCTTCCTGCGGCAGATGCAAATAGAGCATCCTCTCAGGAAAATGTTACGTCCCTTAAAATAAACTCTGCTGCTCAGTGGCGCGTATTGTCTCTGGTTTTGTGCTGGAATGTGTCTGCAAAAACAGAAAGCCACAGGATAAAAATACAGTTGCCCACTAGTAATAAAGAGGGGTTTCTATGAAAGGTGCATGCAGACTGCTGCCGTTTATTAAGTTTCAGCGCAGGGGTGTTGGGGTGGGCTGTGTTTTTTGGTTTTTTTCTCTCTCCTTCCTTGTTTTCCTTGCTCTTTTCCTTCGCGGAGCCCCTTGCCTGGCTCCGTGCCTGCAAACCGCACTGCTGGCTGCGACGGGCAGCAGCGCTGCCTTTGGCTTTCTCTTGGCCCTGGGTCTCTTGTGCAGCAGCAGCAGCGGGTGCTGGCTGCTCGCTGCCTCTGCGGGGCTGCCCACGATGGGGCTGCCTTGCTGCCGGTGTCTCCTTCTTTTCTTCCTTCCCTCTCTTTTGCTATTAAGACTGAAAGCCCTAATAGGAGACTTAAGGATAGCTTGAAGGGGTGAGAAATTTTCTTGCTTTTGGTTTCCTCACCCCAGAGGCAGACCACGTCTGGTACATGGAGACCTTGAAACCTGCCTGATACTGGAGTTTCAGTCTCAGTTCATCAGGTGACTGCAAAAATGAATACCGTTTCTCTGAAGGGTAGAAAAACCAAGAGGAGGAGAAGCGACTCCTTGCCGCCGCTGCACCGATGCAGCCGTGGTGTGCACAGCGGGGCGCTGGGCGGAAGTGGAGCTCGAAGAGTGCAGTTCTGCACATCTTCTCTGCAAAGGCAGAGAGCATCAGCTGCCGACTCAGCCATGCATTAGCACAGCAGGGCTTGCCTTTTTTTTTTTTTTTTTTTTTTTTTTT
>VZSC01009689.1:84891-114961 GCA_013398225.1 Steatornis caripensis
GGGGGGGGGGGGGCTTGTCCCTGAGTGATTGCATGTGTCTTTCATTTCAGCAATGAGCATTTATCCCTCCACGTGTGGGACCGGCTTCTTTCTGCTGGCAGCATCTGCCGAGACCGCACCTGTCTGGATATCCTGACCGCCCAGCTCTTGGCATATCTGGGGCTGCGAGGCGCAGGGCAAGCCCACCCGTGCTCTTCCTTGGGGCTGCAGCTGTGAGGCAGGACCTTTAGAGGTGCCAGCTTTTCCTTTTGACGCCTGCTGGCCACCAGGAAATTTGTCTGGTTAGAGTAAAGAGCATCCCTGACGCAAGGGTCTGGCCCCGAGGCTGCCCTCTGAGGATACTGCTGCGTGGTGGCTTTCAAGGTCCCTCCTGCTTCCCTTTGAGGAAACTCATGTTCTTGAAGTTCAGTTTGTATCTTGTTTCCTGAAAGATCTCGGGAAAGGGAAGTAGCTCTATTCTAAATATCCTCTATCCATTTGCTTTATATTTTCCTGGCCAGGGAGCTATGAACCTGGTCCCGTAGGTGCTGGAGCACCTCACAAGTGGCTTTCACCTTGATTCCTGCTTGCTCTTTATCCCAACAGTGATTAATTCTGATCCTTTCGGTTTCTTGGTAGAGACTTGCAGACACCAAGAAAAGCCAACCTTCACCCTCCCTTCAACACCTGCATTTCAGGATTGCGCCAGGAGGATGGGCAGTGCGTAGTCCTGGTGCATGGCGTGCTGTGCGGGGTGGCAGCCCGAGCCACGGCCGGCACTACAACTGCAATGGTTCGCACTAAGAGTATCGCTGTCCCCCTTCCTCATGAAGCTGTCCGCATCTGTAACAGCTGTATGTTTCCAAATCGTGTTAGCATCTCTTAATCTCTCACATCTATGCAGAGTCCTAGCAGACCAGCTTGCTGAAGTGGTCGCGAGCAGCTCTGCGTGCTGCTAGGGACTCGATGCTGTGCTGAATAATTTGCGAGAGCAGGCGATGCCAAACTTTCTGCTCAGAGAAGATCAGAGACTTTTTCTTCTTTTAATTATGTGCTTCCTTGCCTTATGAAAACATCTCTGTACTGCCCTTGCTAATAGCAGGAATCCTAAGAAAACACCAAGAGGGATCTGCAGTAAAGATCAAGCTACCCTCAGCTTGCCCAGACAGCTCTGTTACCCTAGCAGAACAAACCTCTCCAGTGGGACTCCAGTAACCTCACCAGAGCTAATCGTGGGCAGATGCATCACCTGGGTATGATGTCATTGCACTGTGCTAATGTTGTTTTGTTCGATGCAAGTGAAGGAGGTTAATGAAATGGCTAGGAGCATTAGCACGCAGCACCAGGGCCTCGACCAGGGTGATATATGCAGCCAGCTGGAAGAGATCCCCTGTTTGGGCAGCATGACACTCCCTGTCCTTTCTCAACGTGCTGATTCCTGTTATTGTGAACTACCTGCTTGAGGCTCTAAGGAGGTGCTTGGCGTGGCCTGGCCTGGAGTTTGTTGCCACATTTTTCCCCTCCTCAGTTGCTGGACTCATCAAGAGCTTCCCCCACATGTTACACGAGCCTGGGAGCCGCCTCCTGCCTGGAGCCCTCATATAGTACTAGGCGCAGCTGAAGGCATGCAGGACCACAGCAGATCTTATCCGCCATTTTCAAGCTGAGGCTTGAGCATCGATACCCTCTGAGATCTGACCAGTGTGCTCTCAATGTGTGTAATATCAGCTGGAAGCAGGGGAGGAATTCAGGCTCTGGTCCAGCTCCTATGGTGTTCCACGAGGCAGGGTTGCTAGACATCCGTGTAACGTGAGATTTCCTGTATTTCAGACTGTGAGTTGTATTGAAAACATACGGGATGGTATCCTTCCTCTATTTCCTGCGCAGTTTTAATATGGGACAGGAGAAATCCCGCTATCACCTGCCCCTTCCCCAGACGTATTTCTTAGAATCTTCTTCACTGTCCGTATTTTCCCCGAAAGTTTGGATTTGGCCATCACGCTGTAAGGACGAAGTGACCACTGGAACGCATCTGAGGTTTTCACTTTCATCGTGTTATCTATCCACTGGCTTTCTTAAGACCTTCAGCAGAGTCAACCGAACTGCATCACACTTGACTGCTGAGGTGGAAGTCTAAGTGACGTCTATCAGGTTATTATCTTATTTTATGACAGGTTATCCCAACTGCTCAGTGAGAGAGCTGACTTTACAGACAAGGGAAGCACCTTGGGTCTCAACTCTCCAGACTTCTGGAAGTGTTTGACGTGGTGTCGCATGGAGAATTACACACCAAAGAGAATGGAGGTTAGCTCATGGAGAATTAGCAAGGTAGGAGAGGCTGTGAAAGGAGTCTGCTGAAGATCAGTTGTGGGCTGAGCTTCTCAGTTACATTGATATCGGAGCGAGTATGAGGAATACCCTGAAGAGGTGCGTGGACGGCTCATTGGGCGCCTTCGTGGGTGGAAGAGGGGATCGTGACGGGCGAGGAAGCACTGGAGGATCTCGGCTGCTTTTGTACAAAGTTCTGGTTCCCCATGGCCAGGAAGATGAATTGAAATTAGGATAAATACGATGACCAGCTATTACGGTGATGAGAACAGAGCAGTTTCCTTACCAAGAGGAGATTAAGAGCATATCTACATCATCATAACGAGAGACAGTCTTGTTTTAGAGTTCATAGTCCAGCTTAAAGCACGGCAGTGAATTTATAATGATGGAATTGAATTTGCGACTTGCCAAATTCATCATATAAATGACCAAATATGCATTAAATAGAAACAGTTATGGATGACTTTGGAGCTAGTCAGAATGCAGACCAGTGACTATAGTGAAAGTATCTTGGGGCACGCAGTCCCCACAACTGCAATTATATTACCTGGAAAATGAGGGTGCTTTTTCATGGAGACATACTTGATCAAGATCCGATGATTTTGGAGTTTGTCTTGCTAAAGTTCGGTCTCAGACAGGCTTTTTGTCTATCACACCTTGCTCCTAAACAGGCAGCTCTGCGTCACCACGCTCTCTCAACTGGGAGGAGAGGAGAGGAAGCAAACACATTTATCTCTCAACTTCAGAAGAGAGCTGTGTGAGTTTTGCTTCCTTATCCCTGGCTGCAAGAACCAAGTTGTGCCTGACAGTTCTGGTCGTAACTCATGAAATACTGACCATGAACAGCTAAATGACGATACGTGGTCTTTTTTTTTTATTGTAAGCTATGGGCGCCCCTAATTTGAGACAGTCTTTGGCGGGTGGGTGGCAGCTGGGACTGCTGTTTTGAGGAGCTGTGCTCGGTTCTTTGCTTACCCCCAAAACTTTGCAAAGCTCATGAGCGGTGTAAGCCTTCTCTGTCTCAGCCGTGCGAGGCCCTGGGTCAGCGGAAGAGGCAAGCTTTACACGGTCAATGGTTTAGACTCGTAATTTGGTGCCTATTTACCTTCGCCCCCCTGCCCCGCTTAGGAATAACACTGAATTCCCTTGCAGCTCCTACTCTGTGAAGGCTGCTCCTGACACCCAGGGGCATCTGCCTGTTGCACAGGCCAAACCCATGTTGCTCCTCCAGCCAGCTGTGGTGATGCTCATGTCCCAGATGGTGCTGGGGTCTTTGCAGGGATATGCCCCCTCTATGTCGTCATCGTTGCTCGTGCTGCAAGAGGTGTTGAAGTCAAAAGCTGAGCTCAGCTTCTTGGCATTTGAACAAGTGGCGTTTTTAAAAATAATTACATTGAGTGAGAACTGCCTTTTCAGAAAAATGAGAAAAGATGTGGCACTTGTAGAGTTCAGGAGAGCTGCGTGCTAGAGCCAAGAGTCTGGATGCTGGAGCCTCTCCCTTCTGGACTCCCCAGCCCGTAAAAGTCATGTTATGTTCTCTGTTCGATAAAGAGGGATGCAGGAATGCCAAATACACGAGCTGCTGGCTTTCTGTGCCGTGCTGCAGAATAACATGCTGCCACTGTGCTTTAGGCTAGCCTCAATTACTTGCTTGTTATCAAGTTGGAGATCAAAGTACATAATTTAAAGAACAAATGCAGTAAATACCTTGAATTTATGTATTGACTTTTTTGGAAAAGTGGATTGTCACAACAAGCTCAAGCTAATCTTTTGGATTTTGCATAAAGAACTGGGAAGAGAGAGACGTAAGTGTTACCTGAGGTGTCTCAATTTGCATGATGCAGCGTGATTTTATGAGATTACGGCTGCCTGCTGTGTAATTCCTGATTCCACGCCTTGGCGTTGCTCTGGGATCTCTGTGCAGTCTGAATGTCCTCAGGTCTGTGGGTACTACGCGAGTTGAGTCAGTGCTCTTTTCATCTTCCAAGCGCTGACTTAGATGTTAGTGATTTATTTTTCTGCTCCAGGTTTATTTTTAGTATCTCCTGAAAAGTTGCATACCTTGAAAAGGAAAAGCAGAGGCACTGTTGGGGAGTCTGCCGATGAGCTGATTACTCTACTCAGGTTCATCTGGCCCTTCCGTTTAAACGCGCTTCTTGATGCGCATTGCTCCATGAGTACGTGTGGTATATTTGGAGGAAAAAGCGTCCATGAAGTGTCACTCGGGCGAAATCCTTTGCCATTTTAGCGCAGTCTGGAACTGGGGAGGAGGCAGGGCTCAGAGGAAGAGAAGATCCCTGAGAAGTTGCTCCCATCCCATCCAACGGCGAGGCTTTTATCTTCCCTGATGTTAGGGCTGCCATCATTAGTTCGCATTAAGCAGGAGGTAGGAGTATGTAAGAGGTACGCGCAACCAGGGTGCGTTTAGAGGCGCAGCAGTCGTGAATATAGCGGAAGCTATTTGCTGCTGCAGTCTCTTGAAATTCTAGCAGGATACCCTGTATGTAAATTACAGGTTGTGTAATTTAAATGTGTTAATGAAATAGTGCATACTGAAGCCTACCCCGACGAGAGGAATGACTACATACAATTGGGTTTTGTGGATCTTTCGAGCAGTTTGAGAGACACTTTTTTCTTTAAAATATTTAGATGTGCTGCAACCCTGATGTTTTAATTATATCGACACTGCTGGATTGCATATGGTGGGGATTGTTATTAAGGTGTCTCCACAATGAGTTTTCTTATCTCCTTCAGTGGAGTTTTCTGAATATAAAAGTGATATAAAAGTGATAGCCTTTCCATGTGTGCTTCGTCCTACAGTACGCTTGCTTAAACAGAAACCTCTTTATAAGAGTTTAAATGATCTCGTTTGGGGTCTTCTGTGCAAGCTGGTGGGAGAACTTTTTTGTGTCTCGATGGACAGTAAGAACAATTCCTTGCCAAATGAGAATTCAAGGCTTTTCACTTTCCCTAGTTTTCTTACTTAAGACAAAAAAAAGAAAATCTAACAGTCAGACCTGCCATGGTATTGTCCCGTCTTCAGTCTCGCGTTTCCATGGTGAGTTTCCATACTGCGGCACAGGAGGTGACCGCGGCCATCAGCAGGAGCCCTTTACCAGCACTGCAGAGCATCCCACCTCGCCTTGAGACCAACGTGCAGAGAGGCCACAGGAGGAGATGGCTCCGATGATGCTACAGCCCTTGACAACTTTTACACTCTCAGCCGTCGGCGGCTGCCAGGCTGTGGCCGCTCTGTTCCAGCGGGATTGAGAGGCTATCCGTGAATAATCGCTACTTTGAGCTCTCCTTCTTTCCCCCTTCCTTTTGTAGCAGATGGGGAAAAGGCAAGAAGCCGTGAACTCGTCTGTCGCTGGTCTTCTGAGCGCAGTCATTTGTACGCTGTTTATCCCAAGTTCTCTGCTATGAAGAAGTCACAAAGTCTGCAGAAACCCCGGCTCGAGGAACAGCTGGCTCCAGGTCCAACAGGTGGGGCTTGAAATGGAGCTGGGCGGAGAGCAAACAGTTTTGAAGGACTCGCCCTTTACTGAATCCATGCACCTTCTGTTAGCAAAAATACCGGGAATCCCCAGCAGGCCCCCTGACATTCTGCTGAGCAGCAGTTCTCAGGGGGGGGGGTGAACAGGAAAAAAGGCCTATCCAAACTCTGGATCCATTCGAATTGGGTGGCTCCTTCCATATAGATTGAAGACGACAGAAGACTTGCATTTTTCACCCCAAATCTGGATTATTTAAATTTTCCCTGCCTGAAAGCAAGAGCAGGACAAGGCAAAAAGCTCCAGCTGATGTAAAGGAGAGTTTACAGGTCTCCTGCAGGTCAGCCTGCGAAGGGAATATCACACCGTCGCCCTGTTTCTGTCCTCAGCTCCACTGCCAAATCACAGTCTTGGTACGGGTCCTTGAAGGCCAGCTATGTTGGAAATTGAATCTCTGCCTGTGGCCTTTCTAAGCAGCAGAAGCACAGAAGAGCAGCATAAATCTGCGAGGCTGGAGACGGGGCCACCGGAACACCTTGCAGGCAGAATTGGCTCTGCCCAGAGAGCCGATGCTTGAGACAAGACGGAAAAATCTTCTGCCTAGCGAAATAATTCTTCGCTCTGATCGAGATGTGTATCAACAGAGGAAGAAATAACAGCTCCATAAAGTAAGGTCCTTTTCTGAAAAACGCCCGTGAACGACGGCTGTGGGCCCCGCAGCTGCCCCAGGTAAATGGGAAGATTTCTGTATTGGGGAATACCCGCTTGTGTGTATCCAACATCGTTTGAAGAAGAACTGAACCCACGGAGGTAGTGTGTGGATCGTTTGGGAGTCTAGCGCATTAGCACATACAGGAAGCTGCGTGTTGGTATCATGTCTTTTTTAATCTAGAAGTGGAAATAGTGCACTTTTTAAAAAAACCCCACACTAGCTTTCTTAGCTGACGAGGGAAGCTTTGATGCAGTTTCACTAATATTTGAGAGATTCCTGTCATTTTATACAGAGCAGAAATTAGTCTGGAGAAAATAAAAACTGCAAGCCTCTCACGGCTGCAAAATATCCCTTTCACTAAACGACTGAAAATAAAGTCCAAGGGTGCAGAAAACATTTATCAGATTTTCCCATTTTTGTAAAGCTTTTTTCCCAAGACATTTTACTCTTTCTGGGCCTTCCCTTAATCTGCTTCTGACCTTTTTTTCTTTTCCTTTTTTTTAAGGAAACTTTGCTGGCTGAAGCTTCATTCCTTTAGAAGTTTTTATGTAAAGTCTTGGTGCCAGATGCTGCTCACCAGCTCAGTGGCTCTGTACTTGCAGCCTGCCCTGGAGTTGCTCTCTCGCAGTTTGACTTGTTTATTCCATATTCTGCCAGGTTACTTAGTTAAACTCTGCCCGACACTTGCAAAAATAGAAAAAGGAGTTACAATAGGCTGCCTGTGGATGTCTAAACACAATCAGGGTGCGGAGGATGGATGCATTTTGGCATTAACAAACTGAGCTGTTGCACTTTGGCTAGGATATACTCTTCATTTCTTTATCACGGAGCACTTAATAGGGAATAAGTAACCCATGTAATTGATGCTGCGGCTCTGTTTTTTCCCCTCTGTCTCGTTGGATGCGGAGAAGCACTCACGTGCGCGGGGAGGTGTCTGACTCAGAAGCTGGATCGTCTGGAGGCAGCTCTCCAAGGCCAGCTCCTGTTCCACAACGTCGCTCCCGTGCAGCGCGGTGGGAGAAGACCCCGTGGTACGCTGCAGCTCGAAACCTGCCCTGGTGCAGGCTGCGAGGAACTCGGCTGCAGACGTGCGTGTCGTGGTCCTTGTCACGCAGCCTGGCCCCGAGCCAGGGCAGAGCCCGGGGGTGCGACTGCGGTGGCACCTCCGTCTTCCCTCATCCCAACATCCAGCGTGGGGAGGCCAAAGGATAGGAAGCAGGGAGGTGTTGTTTGTGTGCCCGGTGTGCCTGATATTTAGCTCCAATTTTGTCAGCTTGAGCTGCCGCTGTAAGTGTATAAATGCGTCCTGGTTTACTTGGGCAGCAGATTTCTTTTTCTTTATTGGCTTAGAAATAAATTGGGCAGCCTATACTATTTAAGCCACCAGCCAGGCTGCTTGCTCAGCCGCTGGAGAGCCCCTCTTCAGTTCCGTATTGTTAATGCAAACTGTTCTTCAGCTGGTATGCTTTGCCTTACAGATCTTTATTTCCTCCCACCCTAATGTATGTATTGCTATGGTTTTTGGTTGTTATTTCCTCTGCCATACAGGCGTTCTCTGTGCTTGCTTAAATTGCCGTGGGTATTCCTGCCAAGGGTAATGCATTAATTCCTGTTTCGTGCTGATGTGTACGCAAGTGATAAGTGTTCTTCTTGAATGAGCATAAAAGTTAATAATTGCGCAGCACATGATATATATATCTGGTGAGTTCACTCACAGCGATGGGTGCAGTGAGTTTTCCTATCTTCTGCAGACCAACTTACATTGAGAAGTTTCTCGTGGAGAAAGAACAAAATACCCTCTGTCTCCACTGCCAGAAATCACACATCCTCAGTTGTTCTGGAAATATTATTTTCTCTTTAATCCTGCATATTCTTCTAGTTTGTTTGCTTTGAATGTTACTTTCTGTTCCACCATGGAGCTGGGGGACCTCAGCTGCAGAAATGCTGCTTGGCCCAAAGGATCAAGGAGGTGACCACTTGGCTTAGGCCGTCACGTTTCTCACCTGGGTGTCTTTCTGGAGGAATATCCTAGTGACATTTAAGCCCATAATTTTTTAGCTGCGTGATGAGCTGCTGCTTGGGGAGGCAGCTTGGATCTCAGCATTGGGAAGCAAAGGGTTTAATTTTCGGTCAGGGAGTCAGCGCTGGGTATGGACCCTAGGAGTATGGATCCTGGCAGAATACTTCTCATGCACCTTCGTTCGTTAGTATTTCACATCAAGGGAGCGTTGTGCAGGCTCGTGAGGAGGAAACTCAGGCCCTGCGTCTCCGCTGGGTGGGTTTGTTTTGTTTGGATGCTCGTGGTGTGGGTGACGGCTCTGAGAAGCGTTGAATGCTCGCACAGGAGCTTTCAAACCGCATCCGCTGCTGGCTTTGGCTGGATCCAAAGTGGCAAATGAAATACGGGAGAGAGAGAAACTTTCACACCTCCCAGCCAGCGAGTCTCAGCTGAGCAGTTAGCTCCACTGTTGCCTTTTCTGCACCTAAATACATCACAGGACTGGGCTAAAGGAATAACTTTCCACCACTTCAATCTCCGTAGGAGTTCAGGAAAAAAAATAACTGAAGCTCTCTATGCAGTTTCCCCACTTGCAAAATTGCATTAATGATGTTTGCACGCGTTCATAAAGTGTTTTGTGCTCCGAGAATAGAATTGTTATGCCAGTGCTGTGCATTGTCATTATTTATTATCTCGGAGCTAAAGGGATGCAATACAAAGAGCGCGGCATGATTTCGGAAGCTGAAGGCATGCCGCGTTTCCTGATGACAATGTGAATGATTGCGGCTTTCTGAGACAGTGTGAGACGTGGAATTTGTCCTTTGCAGCGTGCTGATGAGGAATCCTTCATTGTTCCTCCAAGCGAGACTCACCAGGCGGTAGGTGTTTTGTGGTAGTCTGGAAGGACACTGGAGAAATTTGAGAAAATAGCTGGTGTAAATTTGTGGCTTCAGCAATATTAAGAAACTGTTGACACGTTGTTGAGAATAGCATTTCAGGGTGTAAATGTATGAAAAAGCCAGCAGGGCAATACTTGAATTACAGAAGCATTTCAGCCTTAAAAGTCCTGCGTGACCTGTCGTCTACTGGAATAGCGTTTTGAATCCAGAAGAAAATCGTGAACGACAGAATTTTCATTTCTTCCCTCCTCTTCCTTCTCCTCCAGCTCCTTCTCAAAGCTAGTCATCACACCTGTAGCAGAGCTGTACCTCGGGCTGTGCACATGGGCTGCACCTTGGCTCTCATCTTGTTGCGTCTCAGACCGAGCAGTGCCGGGTTTGGGCTGGTCCTTGAGCAGGAGACATCCAGGCATCGCCGAAGCACTGAGGGTTGGGGGAAACAGCCTCGTGTTGCCAGCAAAGGTGCCAAGTTTAGGTTGACCTGGCCAGCAAAAGAGTCAAGAAGATCTGGGTTTTTTGTAGTCACTGAAGTCAAATGTTATGCAAAATCCTGGTTGTGAGCCCAAGGCTCTGACCGCTGTCTCACCCGGGTGCACTCCACTTCCCCTAATTCCAGATTGCCACGGTGTTTTGCATTTTTAACCAAAAAATATTTCAGGTGAGCACAAATGGATGCATTGTGTGCTTTGAGGTGGACATTTTGACTTAGATTTTGAGACCTAAGTTTGAAGCTAATACTTTTGTAAAGTTTTTTCACAAATACTTGCATCCCTCCGCTCCAGGGTCTTCACTGGCACCAGGCTGGTCCCGACTCCTCTTACGTTGTAAACTGGCTTTAGATATTTTAAAAAAGAAAGCATCCAACTATGTGTTACAAAAAAGCAAGCCCAGACCCTGTAATTTCAGATAATTAAATACATCCTTGCATATTTGCAGTCTGCATAATCAGTTGTTCAAACATGACAGTTGTATTAAGTACGGATGGTAAGTAGCCTCTCGAGTTTAAACCATTGCGGAGTTATTTAAAAACAAGGAAAAAAGAACCTGTGGCCACCAGAAATGTTGTGTCATACATCCNTTGCATATTTGTAGTCTGCATAATCAGTTGTTCAAACATGACAGTTGTATTAAGTACGGATGGTAAGTAGCCTCTCGAGTTTAAACCATTGCGGAGTTATTTAAAAACAAGGAAAAAAGAACCTGTGGCCACCAGAAATGTTGTGTCATACATCCTGGCTGACCGGCTGTTGTCTATCAAGTTATGTTTGAGCTTTCAGATATTGGAACTTTTCAAAGGAAAACACATGGATCCCACCTCTTTCGTATTAATATTTCCTGAGTGCTTTTCCTTTCAAGTGTTTCTGTTTTCAGTGGTGCCTTTTTCAGATTAAAAAGGCTTCCCAAGCCTTTAAACACAGCGTGTGTCCAAAGTGTGGAAAATTCTCTTTGAAGAGTCACAGCGTTTAAAAAAAAAAAAAAAACAAAAAAAACCAAACGAAAGCGAGGTAAAAAAGGAGGAGAGCAAATGCTGGCTGGTGTGGTGTGAAGGGCAGCTCGGTGCTTTCAAACCGAGCATTTCTGATTAGACATGGGCTTTGCTGTGCTGGTGTTACACATTAGCCAGATAAAGATGAATATGCATGCAGGCATCCTTTGGAATATTTGTGTGATCTATATTAATCTAGTTGGTGTTAACGGGGGTATTTGGACAGTCATGCTGTTTGCATCTGAGATGGAGTGTAAAATAGCTGAGGTTGTTTTCTCTGGAAGGTTTCATGGGAGCGTGGGGCCACCTGACAGTACTGACATCGTGGGGAAGGGAGGGAAGGAGGAGAAAATAAGCTCTGCCCTATACAGGTTTCTCTTTGATGTAATTGCGCTGGATATCCCTTGGACGTTGGTCTGTGTGTTGTTGGTTTCAAGGAAATGCAAAGTGTTTTAGTGATAGAATGCGATCGTCGGACGCGCACACTGACTGCTCTCTGCCCAGGCTCTCCGATCCCGCCGGCCGCTTGCAGGAGTGAAAGAGCAGGGTCGGGGCCAGTCTTGTGATTGCCAAGAACTTTATTTTGAGACTTGTACAGGATTACTGCAAAGGAACAAGGGATTAGGAAATACTTCATGTTACAACTTGCTAAAACTATCTGTCAGCCTGCAACTACTCTCTGCGAACCGTGCTGAAGCGCTCTGTGTGCGCTCGCAAGCTGTCGTTGCGGCTGCCCTGAGCACCCCAGGTTGGTGGTGGAGGAGCAGGTCTCAGCGGTGCTGAGGATGCGGAAGGTCCCTGGTGTGCTGTGATCTCCCCCCGAGCCAGATGAGATGGGGGCTTGCAGGCAGAGCTCTGCCCCCTTCCCCGAGTTCATGGGAAGCTTCAGGCTGCAGCGGCGAGGGAAGGGACCGCTGCACCAGCTCACAAAACCTTGCTGGCCTCTTTAATTGACGAGGAGCTGTTCTGTCCTTTTTAATCTTGTGCAGAACTTTTCAAGAAATCAGCTTAGATAGTTATTTGTAGTCTATCGTTATCTGATTATCACAATGCTGATTGATGGGCAGGGAAACGTGGTGAACGTCTGACCCTGACACCGCTGCAGAGCGCGGTGCGCGATAACCTGTGAAAAAGGCAGCTTTGTGTCTTTAGGCTGTGTTAGCCAGCAATCGAGTATCTCCACATTACCGAAACAGCTTTCAGGGTAAAACTGGATTACTTGTAGACTGTTTCCCTTGTTTATTTCTCCGTACTTGCTATCGCTCTTTTTTTTCCCATACCCTGTGTTGCTCGTGCTAAAAGTAGAGTAAAACCTCTCTGGAGCTGTTTGCGGTCAGCAGGCATGCAGGTACGCTGCTGCTCGGCTCGGGTAGCAAAGTTCAGGGCAGGAGCTGTGAAAATACTGGGAGAATAGGAGCAAGTCAAAAGTCTGAGGGATATTTCTTGTAGCAGACACCTAATTAGTAGGAAAGGAGAAAAAAAAAACCACTTTGGCTTAGCGTGACCTTGTCTTTTATGAAGATCTCAGTGCGTTTTAAGACATGCGGTCATGGGCCACTGGCATTGTAAGTACCTAGAGAGGAAAGAGGAGACTGAGGAAGGATGTCTCGTCCACTGGTTCGCAACCGGGAAGAGGATTCAAGGTTTGATTCCCCATCCCCTCCCTTTTCTGTGGGCTGACGTTTCTTTATTCTCCATCTGCTTAGCACCGGAATGCAATCATCACCCACAAACTGCCCTTAAACCTTGCCAGACGCTTGTTCAAAGGCGGACAGGTAGTACACAGGTTAAAGGCCAAAACGAGACCTGCAGAAAGCAGATGCAAAGCTGACGTGTCAGACGTGACATCATGTTGGGTAACAAGCTCTGTCGCTGCGATGCACAGCTGGTAGCAGGAAGTACAGGGAGGAAAATGGATTCCTTCGCTGCTTGCCCATTGGGACTTAGGATACCGAGACAGTACAGTCTGCTCTAGCTTGATTTTTTTTTTTTATGTTTGGGGTTTTTTTCATATGTTTCTTTTGTTCAGATCCGAAAGTTAAATCGTAGGAGTGGGGATGTGTTTGCTCAAACATACCCAGCAGGTTTAGTTGGCTTCTGGGAATCCCTCTGAACGTGAACTTGAACCCTGAGGGATGGAGCTGCTGGCCTTGGAGGAGGCGAATGAAAGGCTCTACTTGCTGTATCTTAGCTGGTCTTTGCATTTTTTTTGTCCTCTGAGGCTGTGCTTCTTTGTCTTCCCAGGCTGTTTCCTGGTGCTTAGAGGAAAAAAGGCCACAACTGTGCTTAGAGAAGAGATTTGTGCTATAATGAGAATCCTTTGCTTTTATTAGCACTATTTGCATAGAGCCAGAGCATGTGGAAGATAAGAGGCTTAAGCTGTTAAGTGCAGAGAAATGTAAGGTAATAATGAGGTTATGGAGGAAACCCTCGGCCGTTGTGCCGAGCCGGAGCAGAGCTCTGAATCCCTTTGCTCAGCCGCCCACGGCAACGCCAAACGTGGGGCGCTAAGCCGTGCGGACCCTGGGAATATCCCCCGTTCTCCGAGATGAGCAGCCCTGGATTGCGCCTCAAATTCTGCCTGTTATTCCGCCTCTGCTTGCGCCTTACTCCTACTGTATTTATAGCCTTTGCTCCTAATGTCTTCCTGTCTAGCATGGGGTTTATCGCCCGTCTGGCGTTGTAAGGCGGTGGGAGGATGCCCAAGTACCTTCAGAGAGCAGGAGCAGGTGGCGGGGTTTTATGCTGCCTCCAGTCTCTCTCTGCCTGATGCTTCAGCACGCTACGGGAGCCTGCGAAGGTTGGACGTTGCCGGTATGAGATGGACAGATTTTCTTACAATGCCATTTATTTAAAGACTTGTTTAGATGCCCGACTGAGAGCCCTTCACGGGGACGGACTCCTCCTTGGAATACGCCGTTTTGCAAAGCCAATACGTGCCGTGTATCTTCTCTCTCTCTAGATGTATGATATGTCTCTATATATTTATATGTGCGATTGCCCCCCCGACAGAGCGCGCTGCAGATTAGTAGGAAATGTAGTTATTGGCTCTTATATATAAGCAGCCACTTTTCATCCCAGCTGTTTTTTAATTAAACATAGAAGTGAAGTGCAGCTGTTCATTCAAAGGACACTTTTCGCTTCTTTGTAAAATGCAGCATTTTCCACTGTTGAGTCCTGTAATGCAGCGCAAGGGGAAAATTCTTTATAAGAATTTATAAATTTTTAATTTATAGCCCTATTTTCATTCCCGTTTAATTTTCTAACAAATATTTCTTATTACAGCTGAAGTTGAACTTTTAGCAAAGGTGAGATGTGGTCTTCAGGAATGGGGAGACGATTTACTTTATTTGCTTCAGAAATATTTTTAGATCTTGGTGCTTTTGTGCTTTTCAAAAAAAAAAAAAAGTGTAATTTTATGTGTACAGCTGTGACTCAATTCGAGGCTTTCCAAAAGCTTGAAGCCCCAGCAGTTGTACAAAAGTTGTTTTGAGGATCTGCGAGTGAATCAGAAATTGCTGTGACAAAGTTGTACACTGCTGAAAATAGTGGGTCTGGCTGTTCAGGAGGGACAAAATTCTGTGGTTGAAACCCAAGTATTATCCCGGTACAACTCTAAATAGCATAAGCTGCCTGAGTGGATGCTCTTATGGTAGTCTTCAGTGATGGAAGACGACCAGTAGTGGTTTTGGAGAGGATTTTTATAGGCCGCCAGTGATATTACAAGCAGCTGTTGATTTTGGTTGTTAACTAGCGTGCCAAAACAGTAGCTGTTCACTGCTTCGATTTAAAACAGCAGTGCTGTTTCTGATAAATCGATTGCATTTCTATTACTGGGGTTTTTTTTTCTTGCTACTCCTTTTCACTCCCTGCATACTCTATGGCGATGCTAGCAACACCCATGCAGGGGCAGAAGTTAAAACAAGCTCTGGAATTGCTGAAGAAGTGTGAACGGTCCCTGGTTGTCTCAGCTGTTTGCTTTTTGGTTAAACACTTCATGGTTTCTGGGAGCTGAGCAAACTAACGTAGGGTTCTCAGTCGATGTACTCAAAATATCAAAATGTTTCAGAGAAATCTATTACAAAATTTAACGTCTTTGCATTAAGCCCACCTGGATGGAGAATGTTTCTTTTAAGGTCCCCATGGTCCGTGTGGAGGCCCCTGGGCTGCACGGAAGCGATAAGCACAAGAAAATAGGAACTTTCACCTTCTTACTGGATCATCAAGCCCGAAACACTGAGTTGCAATGTTCTTTTTTACTGGGGCGCCTGGCAGCCCTGAGCAAGCTCTGTAACTGGTGTGACTTCGGATGTGTGCTGCGTCCTTTAAAAGAAATCCTACGCAACGCAGATGTGTTTTAGCCATGTTTGCCTCCATCCGTGCTGTGCCTGGATGGTGTGTTACGGCTTTTGGGCAGAATCCTGCGGCAAAAAGAGGGAGTACCATTTCGGAGTAATCACGAGGGCGTTTGCAAGTGATTCCCGTATTCCTGGTGGGAAATTTGTGAGCAGATGAGTGTGGTGTCTTAGCATGGATCCAGAAAAATGAGCCAGAGTTAAGGTGCAATGGTCTTGCCGTGTCTGCCTCTTGATGCAAGTCCCACCGGTGAATGAAACTTCGACGCCAGGCTTTGCTTTTGACTCAGGATTTTCCATATTTATTTCCTAGATGGTTCCAGGTCCCCCTAATGCTATCTCTCAGTGGAGAGTACAAGGTTGTTTATAGCCTTGCAGGAGCTTATTAGATTTTCCAGCAATCCGAGCGAAGAGTTTCGGGTCAGAGAGGCTTTCCTCTCCTCTATGGAGCAAGTGTGTGCTTAAGTGTAACGGCTTGTGCAACCTGGCACGTCCCACGGGTGTGCGTGAAGCCGTTCTGCAGACAGTGCGTTACCCAGGGTGTGGTGTTCCACTTCTGTTGCCTGTTACCACCGGGCCTGTGCCGGCTTTGCCTGATCTCACTGCGGCTTCATTCGTTAGCACCGCTTCCCCCTGGAGCCTGGGCTGCGGAAGAAAAAGCCAACAGCTCATCCTCCCTCTTGGACTACTGTGGAATTGAACATGTTCCTTTTTATTACATGTAGGTACTGCACGACAATTTGCAGGTGAACATCTCCCTGCGCGTGATGTGCCTCGGGTCTGTCCCTAGACAAATGCAGTCCAAGCAGCCCTTTCACAAGCATCGCTAGCATTAGTGCCCCACGGTAGCCTGCCCGGCCGCCTCCAGGGACAAAAGGGGTGTCACCACCGGCGTTGAGAATACCAGGCACACCATGCATGGCATGGACACTGATGCCTCCGTTGCCCGGGACTATTGTTTCTTACATTTCTGTGCAAAAGGAGGCCCAAAGTTTCCTCTGTGATTTAGTAGCACATAATCCCCAGTTAACACCAGAGACACGGCATCAAGGCAGATGAAATCATGCCTTCAGATGCTTCCAGCTGGGACCCCAAGACTGGATAACAGAAGCACCAGAGCTTCAGGCATTGAACAACCAGTGGCTTAAAGGTGAAAATCCTGAGGTCTTACTCCTAATGCATCAGAACGGCCTCTGTTCCTTGCGGTTGGAAGCACTGACGGCTGGTCCTGTGTGTGTTGGACAACAACACGCTCAACACTGACTTCTTTTTCTCTCTTTTGTGTACATCTTGTACGATAGGGGAAGCTGCAGTCTCAACCTGCAAAACTGTTCTTGGAAGGAGGCTCAGTTCATTAAACCTGCAACTCAGCTGGTTTTTTTTTTTTTCTTTTTGAGGGGAGAGGGGGACAGAGTGGTTTGCTACAGTTTATTTGACCTAGTTAAGGAAAATATCAAGTCGCCTCAGGTAAGTAATTAATTTGTACATACTTCCTCCTGCTCGCGGTGTGTTGTACGCAGCCAGTATTTTCTGCAGGTGAAGATGGTCGGCTTCACGGCTCGCAGGAGCTCTGCCCAGATTTGCAGCTGCTGTGCGGTATGTTAGGTAGGTCCTACATCTGAAAGGAAAGGCAGCAGGTCTGCAAGAGAGCTCCAGATGGTATTTATTCGAGACCTCAGCAGTTGACTTGGGATGATGTAAAGCTTCCCCTGTTGCTTTCTCTTTGGCAGAAGTGCTGCCTTTTGGTGTCATTTCCAGACTGACTGTCAGGGCTGGATTCAAGGGTATTTTTGTTTTTAGCTTGAGAGCCGTGTCTGCACAGGAGATGCCAAGCAAACATGTTGCCTTGTGAGCTGCTTTCGTGTTGCTCAGGCCCAGCTCACGGGGACCAGCAAACTGGCACGGAGATCACNCCCCTGTTGCTTTCTCTTTGGCAGAAGTGCTGCCTTTTGGTGTCATTTCCAGACTGACTGTCAGGGCTGGATTCAAGGGTATTTTTGTTTTTAGCTTGAGAGCCGTGTCTGCACAGGAGATGCCGAGCAAACGTGTTGCCTTGTGAGCTGCTTTCGTGTTGCTCAGCCCCAGCTCACGGGGACCAGCAAACTGGCACGGAGATCACGCTGCTGCTCTCTATTCCTGTCCCCGCTGCTGGGACAGGTTATCGTTCGCTCCAAGGTGACACCAACCCCACCAGCTGGTCATTAGATACGAATCCGTCCTCTTCCAAAGCCCAGTGCTGGGTCATTTCCTCTCGTAATGCCCGTCTTGCTCCAAACTGAACGTTTTTGCAGCATAGCACTGCACCTTGGCTTGGTTTTTAGAAAAAGCGTCGAACATTGCGGGCACGGGGCCAAACCACACTGGCAAGGAGGTGACAGTCTTGCATGCAGCAAAGCTAAACTCTCGGAATTAAAATAACTTGTTTTCAGGCTCGGAGTCAACGCCCTTGTGAAACCCAGTTGGGGGGAAACGACAGTTTCTTGTTATTTGAGCCTCGACGACAGGAATCTCCTAGTTACCTAAGCCGGTGGTGTGCTACATGGCAATTCTACAGGTGTGTAAACCATCAGTTATCCAAGTATACTCAGCCACACTCTTCCCCTCCATGCCATTTGCATGGCAAGGGATGTCTGGCAAAAAAAAAAAAAAAAAAAAAAGTCCCTGAAAGTTGTTTTAACCTGGAAATCATGAACTGGCAAAGATAAATCTTAAACTCTTGTCTGGTTTGTAAGGTAACATTTAAAAGAAATAGAAATGGTATTTTGTTGGTAGCTGTGGCAATCTGTTGGAGAGAACATCTAATTTAATTAGTTGGCACTGTGGTCATTTGGAGAACATTGCTTTTTCCAGAAAAATTTAAGTATCTTAGGTAAAATTTCTAGCAGCAGTTGGCTCTTTAGCAGGAAGGTAGGTGCATGCCGGCATCGGGGGAAAAGTGGAAATAGGCCCAGATTTGGCAAAACACATGCAGAGAGTTTGCTGAAGGGCTATGCTGTACAGGAGTGGTTGTCTGAAACCTTCCAGACCGGCAGAGCTTTGTGCAGCCGCATCCGAGTACGTTCTTGGGGGGCACACACACATTCAGAAAGTATTGACTGGTTGACTAAAAATGTTAAAAAAAGAAAAAAAACCTGCTGAAAATCAAAATGTGAAATCACTTCTGAGTTGTGACTGTAAGTGTTGCTCTCAGGTTTGTATACGTGCATGTGCTGTGCTTGCCCGGAGGGCGAGACTGCTGCAGTATGGCACCAAGGCCGACCGAGCATCGCTGCGGGTCCCCGTCAACTGCCCCAGCCCCACGCAGGCTCTGGGAAGGGCTGCTCCTTTTTCAGAGGGAGAAATCATGTGAAATGGAATCGTTTGTGACCTGACATAACATGGAAAGTTGTTCTGTTTTGGGTCTTTTTTTTTAAGTGTTTTATCAGGTTTCCTGTGTTGAGGTACTGATGGTGGTTGAAGGGCTTTAAAAAACACGCAAACCGNTCAACTGCCCCAGCCCCACGCAGGCTCTGGGAAGGGCTGCTCCTTTTTCAGAGGGAGAAATCATGTGAAATGGAATCGTTTGTGACCTGACATAACATGGAAAGTTGTTCTGTTTTGGGTCTTTTTTTTTAAGTGTTTTATCAGGTTTCCTGTGTTGAGGTACTGATGGTGGTTGAAGGGCTTTAAAAAACACGCAAACCGTGGGAATGGGCATAACGTTGGTAAAGCGCTGGGAAACGAATGCAGCAGACTCAAGAAAAAGAATAATTTGGTCACCACAGTCGCTTCTGGGAGCTGCATTCCTTGTGCCCAAGTCCAAGTGCTTTGTCCCATTTCAAATTACCCAATTGGCAGACTTTCTACCATAAACTCCTTGGTGACTAGTCATGCAGGACCCCTTACTATTTAACTTGGTGGCGATGGGGAAGATACATAGACATGTATCTCCCATATATGTATATATGAGATATCTGCCTTTTTTTGTTTCTGTTTTATTTTCCTTTCATAAAGCTGGAGCTGGAGGGGACTATGAGTGTCTTCTTGTGGGTGCTTGGGGACTAAGTATCCCGGGTGATAGACACTCTTGGTCTAATATTTGTTGGGAATAGTCATGCTTGTTTATCCTGTGTTCCTACCTGGAACATTTCATCTTTCTTTAGACCGGTGTGAATGTTTTTTTCTGTCTTCAGTATAAGGGCATGATACTGGAGTTTCAGCTCTCTTCGAGTCCTCTAAGATAATGGGAGTGGGGATTATTCTTTATTCCCCCCAGTAACTTGCCTTCCCCCGCCCCCCCCAGTCAAACAATCTGGTTCATCTTACAGCTGAATCATCCTTTTTTTTTTTTTTTTTAATGGAGAATAAACTGGATTAAACACAGTTCTTTGATGTATGTGTTAAAAAGAACCCAATGGACAAGGGAGGACAAGTAATACTTGTTTTAATGCATCTTCTCATCATTTCAATTGTCAGTGCTAGGAAGCATGTAGGCATTTTGTGGATTTCTGTAATACATTGTGTTCTGGGTGAAAGCATCACTGCTGATGTGAATTGTTGAAAAAGAGAATGCGTTTGAACATAGCGGGAGGCATCAGTGAAGACAGGAGCAGGCAGATGTCCTGGGGATGGGAAGAGATGGGAGAAGGGGTTACATTACTGGAAAACAGTGAGGAGAGGAGCGATGCGCCAACAGGAGCCAGGGTGCTGAGCAAGAAAGCCCAGAGCGCAGAGCCTCAAGAAACTGCAGCTGCGTCCAGGTTTGGATGCATATTGGCTAAATAGTTTTTCAAGTGAAGTGACCCCCAGACCGGGGCTTTGCTCGGGGAGGTTCCTGTGCTCTGAACGCAGCCCCGCCGGCAGAAGGGAAATTCCCAGCCGCCTCGCTCCCCAGAAATGGAAATCGGAGCCTGCCGAGGCAAGTGTTGCTGTTGGAGGTCGTTCGGGCTCTTTCGGGAGATGATTATTTGCATTTAGTTCTATTAATTTCCTCTCCTAAAATACACCCCGTGGGCCCCAGCGTTGTTGTGGCTGTTGAGCCCTGCGTTTCGTTGAAGCCTTTTCAGCATTGGGAGGATGCTGGAGAATACATTTCGCTAGTCGAGACTTTCTCATATTCCTGTCGCTCTGCTCAGATTTATGAACCAGTGCTGCTTGCTTCAGCTTGCATTACCGGGGTTCTCTCTCCTCCCAACGCCCCCTTCCCAACGTCTTTAGATTGTTTCCAAACAACTGGCTGGCTAGCGGCGTCACCGGTTGCTAGCACAGGATGAGAAGAAAAAGAAACAAAAAAAACCCAGAGCTACATAACTCATGAAAATGGTTTGAAAGCCGTGAATGAAAACATAATACAGTTTGAGATTTAGGGATGGTTATTTACTTGTTGAAGTTTTATCGTATGAGTTCTAAGGAGTTGGGTTTCTTCGTTCTTCGTAAGTTTTCTTCGGGCCGTTGCTGTTAAAGAAAACTGAAACCCTCACTGAGCTCCAGGAACTGGGCCTGTAAGGGAAATAATGTCAGGATATTCTGGGTAAAACGCTGAGTTCGCAACATTCGGATAAGTCTCAAGCGAAGCAGTTCAGACATCTGAACAACGGCGTCGTCATCTGATCTCTGCCGGTGGGATCACTTTCCCGCGCGGCCCGCTTGGTGAGATCCTGCAGGGATTTACCCCTGGCTGAAGGGAATCTGCCTGGCAGGGAGGAATTATCACATTCAGCATCTTGCTCTGAACACCCGGCAGTGTGTTCGCTCCGTGATGGAGAGGAAACACTCAAACACGTGGGTATCTATTTATGTGTACACATACATGTCTGCATACGTATTTATCCAGGTCTTTGCAGGGATGGGGTACGGTGTAGTCAGACGCACTGGCATAACGCACTGCCTCCCCATGGATCCCAGTATGATGCTGTCTTTGGGTGGGTGTAAGTGGGGACAGACAGCGCAGGGCAGCCCAGAGCGCTGCGCTCGGGGCTGAGATTCAGCACGTGCAATGAGAAAACCCGATTTTGTGGTCCTCCGTCAGAGAGGATGCTTCTCTGGGAGGACGGAGCGTTCAGCTCCGTGTTGTAAAGGGTTTGTAGAGGCTCGGCTCGGCTCGGCTTGCAGCATGCGCTGGTCCCAGGGGGATACGAGTCCAGATCTGCTGCCTTGCTTCTCGGGGGGGTGGTGCCTGTAGGGCTGCGCCGAACCCGCTCGTGACTGGTGCTGGAAGTGTGCGCAGAGCACCGTGGTTTTATTTGGGTTGGTTTCAGTGACAGGTAAAGCCGTTGGGCCGCGTTAAGATGAACTCGCAGTGAACTGCGTGCGTAGGCTCGGCTGAATTGCCCGTTTCATTCAAATTCTTACGGCTGAAAAGAAGCCCGCTGTGTTCAAGTGTCAAGAGGGGCCAGCGCTGAGCAATTCATGTCATAGCTCTGCCTTGGTGAGGGCAGGACTGTGCGTGAGGCTGAGATGTTAGAAAGCGGGGGTGAACTTCCCTGGTAAACGAACAAAATGAACTTTTTCTTAGTTTTACTTGCAGCAGAAAGCAGGGATGCGATAGTTTTAAAAAATAAATTTTTTTGAAGGTGAAAAGCACTTAAAAACTTGGGGATTAAATGAAAGAACGTGTCTGCTCCTGTGGGAATTATCGTGACCCTGTACAGATGGCACAGCTGAAAAGCAGCCCAGCCACACGCCTCGGGTTTGATTGACTCCGTCGGTGCTGACGGCGGGTGACTAAGTGCCGAGGACAGGCGCTGCGGCAGTCGGCGAGACCTGAAAGGTTATCGGAGTCCGTGTTTGCAGGGCGAGCATCGCGGTGAGTTCAGCCCTGCCTGCTGATCGGCGTGTGCCTGGGGAAGCATGTGCCGGCCTGACGCATCCTTCCTCCGCACTCCGCTCTCGGATGCCGTGCACGGGGAGGGGGCGGGTTGGAAAGAAAAAGCGTAGCTCCGAGGCAGATTTGGTAAAATTTGCATCTCATCTCTGTCGGTACATGTCTCCAGGCCAGGAAATGTGCTTTCCTTGAAAGCCCGTCTTGAATGACACGACCTGGTAGCAAAGAGCTGGGCGCCCGGGGTGCAGGCTCCGCTCCCGCCACGGAGCACAACTGATGGCAATAATGCGAGTTTGCTTCGTGCTGCTTAAGCGTTTCATTGCAACCCATCTTTGAAGTACAGGAAGAAAATCTTAATCGGCCTCATTAGTGCAGGAAAATAAGGTATATAATAAGTAGGACTAATAGCAGAAAAACGGCTTTTAGTTTTGAGTACTGCAATTCTTGTTCTTTCCTGAAATCACACGCGCGAATGCCTGATTTTTCAGCTGTCAAAAACTTGTGCTGCAATAAAGACCGAAACCATCCAAAATCAGAATTCATTTGTGAAAATACAAGCCTTAATCTCTGTGCTTAATCCCCTTGTGTAACGCAGATACCATTGCTCACCCACCCACCAGACTGCGAACGAACGTCTTTTAATCCGGGGCGTTTTGAGAGCTGATTTGTGGCAACTACCCCACTTCAAACCCTTGAAAAGCAGAAACGCACGCGGCCTCCCTGCGAACCACTTCATCTCTAAGCCTCGCTTCTCGCTTTTGTGCTGGTGATAACCCAGAGCAGCGTCGGGGAAGCCTGAGGATTAACATTAATGCTCGTGTAGCGATTTGAAAACAAGAGCTCTGCTTTACGGAGGAGCAGTTGTCTCCTCTCGTAAAAGAAAAAAGGATTAACTCCTCTCCTGAAAGCACATTAATTTAGCCAAAACAACATCAGTTCGCCTAAAACATGTCACGGGTGGCGTAATGAAGCGTGCAAGTGACTGTACGACCTGCTGCTCCTTTTGTCAGTCAAGTGTTTCGGAGCTTCTGGAAGCAAAGGTCGTGGTGACAGCCCTTGCGAAGGTCAGGGTTCAGGCAGCATTTGGAATTAGAAACCACTAGAATATAGTTTTACATTTAAAAGAAAAAAAAAGTTAATTCTACTAGGCTTTCTAAGGACCGCTAGTTGAATCCGGAGATGGCAATCGAGAAAAAAATATTTATATACCTTGCAAACCACCTGCACTGCTTGTTGGAAAATCTATAGTAATTCTCTCTCCTTGACCTTGGGAAGACCTGGGATTTTGGAGAGGAGTTGGCTGACGTTTGTTAAGGCCTAAGAAATGTAGGAGCTCTCCACAAAAGATCGAGTTTGCTGTTCTATGGCATATTTAGGAAATTTACGTCTAACGTTTGCTTCCAGCGTCCTTCCCTGACCTCCCCACCCGCACCACGTCATGCCAACGATATTTGTGCAGCATACTGTTGATATGAATAAACTCTTATCTCCTTGAAGTCCTTTTTTTCTTTTTTTTTTTTTCCCTTAGCCCCGCTTACGCCAGTGCCTGGGCAGGACAAAGCTTTGCCTTGGAGTCTTCAGTCCACGGGGTTTATGCTTTTCTAGGTCTCTGCTGGCTTTGCCGGTTGGTGCAGAGCACAGCGGTGTGCAAACACAAAACTCTTTCTGTAATAAGGTCATTGAACATCCAAGGGAGGAGAACAGCTTTTAATCCTTGCTAGATCTGGCTGGGCCGGATTCAGACTGGCATTAACAAAGCCTTGAGGCATCCAGTTTCATCTGCAGTGCTAATTTAAAGGGGGAAAGGGAGATACGTCACGGCCGTGAAGAGTGCTGAAGAGCTGTACGGTTGAGAAGGCCAATTCAGGAATTGCAAAATTAACTTCTAGTTTGCGGTTCATGCAATAGCTCACACATAACATACACGTACATGGATATTATATATTTATTTATGTGTAACGTGTATTATAATATTTGTTATAGCATATTGCTGTATATAACATTATATATTATTATACCTATAATGCATTATACATGTATGAAGTTATATGTATAAAATAGTCCGTATATGTAACATAGATGGTCTCCTGAGGTGAGCCCCTGACTGAGGAGAAACCAGGACTGGTGGTGAGATCCGTGATCCCAGGCAGCACCCGCAGTACACGTTTATTTTGAAGACCTCTTGTCACGTTGCATATCTAAATCCTTTTTACGGCGGTGTTTTTGCACGGCCTCGCAGCTCCTTATTTTTAGATGGGGTGCATTACGGTAAGGGCAAGGATTCGTGGTTGCGGCCAAGAAGCAGCGTGCCGAATGGCACCCAAGTCATAGCAGAAGGGATGAAATCGAACGCCGCCTTGGCTTTAAAACAAACAAAAAGCGGCGTTGCAAAAAGATGTTTGCCTGACCCAGCTCCTGTCCAGATGGTGCACCGCGGGGTCAGTCCCTCCCCGTGAGGAGCCGTGATTTAAATCCGCGCGTAGCGGGCAGTAACTGTAGCAATAAAGTGATTTTAATTTCTGGAATCATCACCATTATGTCATATCAACTCTGTATAGAACAATCATCATCTGAATCTGATGGGACATTTTGCAGTTGCTATTGGTAACGTTCACTGCTCCTTCTAAAAACACTGAGTCTGGGGGAAGGATGTTAACGCTGAAAGCTGAGTGGTTCGCACAAAATTTGTGTTTATTTTCCAGGATGTATTTTCTTTTAAGGGTCGTTTAAGGATATTAACAGGCAGTGATTGATCAGGGGCAAAATGGCTCCATCTGGCTCAGGAATCTGACTGTTTTGCTGTGCCTTCCCAGGCAGTTTTCCTGGTTACTGTTAAGCAGCTCGGTTCTATCCTTAAAATAGAATGTTATATTTGTGAAAATGGCTTAAAATCCCCAGCGGTCTCAGCAGAGGTACGCGTTAGTAATACAGTAGCACTGTTAATTGCAAACCTCTCCTCTTAACAGCCTTTTATGCATGCGCTATGTTTTTTGCGAATCCTTAGAAGATGACTTCCCTAACGTCTTATGGCATAAGTGACTCATCTCACCTGACATGAATAGTGAGAGAATCGGAGCCTGCTTTCCTCCTGCCTCCTTTTCTTCTGATTTCAGAATGCATCGTTTCTCTGCTGTGGTTAAAGCCAAAGCCTCAGCATCCTTTCAATTACTTCACAAGAATAAGAAAAAAACCCCCAGTGTCGAGTGGGGAAGAGTAGAGTGAGGAAGGAGAACACGGCGGCATCCTTTTAGTTTTTTAGAGGCTTCTTGAGGGTTTTTAAGCTCAGGTTTTGGGGCACGCTGTGTTTTGCATTAATGCATTCTTTCTCCCGCAAAACTCTGAGTGTAAGGTTGCTTGCTTGGCCTGCACTTCTCAATCCGCTCCGGTGTTTTTCCTCCTCTTGCAACCCAAGATGCTGTCAGGATAAAATGTGTCGTGGTTTTTTTTTCCCTTTTCCTCCTTTACCTTACGTCTTTTTATTTGCATTTCAGTAGCCTGTCAAAACAGGATGGCGCTGAAATAAAAATATAAAATCTCTAGATTAATCACTATAGATCAGGCTTGCCGCATGAGCCTTTTGCATTAGCGCGATGATCTCACCTCCGCCGCGTGTGACAGCAGCACCTTGCCCGTGGGTGACGCTGCTGGCGTTAAACCATCAGATGCCCAAATAATGCTGGGGACTCAGCAAGTTTCAAGTTTCTTTGCCTTCCTCTCGTAAGTGCCTCAAAATTATTCCCAGCCTTTCTAAACGCTGCCCTTTGCTGACAGCGGCTAATTTAGAGAGAAATGTTATTTGGAATACTCATAGCAAGTCTGTCGCTAATTAGTGCTTTACGGAAGTGTTGTTGGGGTACATGCGTGCTATTCTCTGGGCGAGGTGCGTGCTGTGAGATCGGGAGGGGATGCAGCTCTTCTGGCAGGGCACCGCTGGGCTTTGTCCTCTGTGCAGCAAAAGTGCAGGTTTAACTGGGAGAAGCAGGGAAGTTCTAAGAGTTGCCTTGCTCCGCTTTCCTCCCAGGCTGCTGCCATTCCAGGGGTGCAATGACTTTGAAGCAGCCTTTTATTGCAATATGCAATGCGTTTCTGGAGCACAGCGCAGTCATCGTCTTGGCTTTTGCGCTCTTCCACAAGCACAGGGCTTGGCATCTGCGGGTCCGAGGAGGAAAATGTCCTGTGAAGGTACCAATGCTGATGTGCCCCCAGAAAGTTTTAATTTTTATGGATGCTGACGCGTGTAATCATAGAATGGTTTGCGTTGGAAGGGACCTTTAAAGATCATCCAGTTCAATGGCTCTACCATGGACAAGGGACATCTTTCACTGGATCAGGTCACTTAAAGACTCATAATCCTGTCTGTAAGCAAGTCTAGCAAACGTCTTTGATGCCTGTGATGAGTCTGACGGTCCTTTGTGGTGGGAAATACTGGGAGCAGGAGACACCAGGATGCTGGACTCGCAATCCATCCACAGGCAGGAGAGGGATAGGCACTTAGCAAGAAGGGACTCGGCATAGGAAGGATTATTATTTTGACTATTTTCAAATCTGTTGGTGACTAAGAATGTTACTATTGGCAAGTTATTTATAAACGTTTAAAGTATCGGGACTGTTTGCATTAAGGCACGCTTTCTTTTATTCCCACTGCTCTTGGAAACACCAAACTTGAATTAACCCTGGCAGTGGTGTCAATACCTTTTCTCTAACAATACTACTCTATCTACTGATACGTTTTTTGCCATGGAAACATGCCAAACGCCGTGCTGTTCCAACCTCCACATCTGACCCTTTGTTTTGCACCTATTTGTGAAGTGCATGCTTTATTAGTAGTCTGAGAAGTACCGACATCTCAAATAGCAGTGACACTGGGTTCAAAACAAGGGTTTTGAGGCTTTATCGGCTGTTCTCTAGACGGAAACAGAGCTGTAAGGAGGATGGTGGCATCTGTAGGGTTGAATGAGCATTGAGGCTTTTGGAAAATGAATTTGCAGTCGCTGAGCTTGGAGTCTAAGTGTCAGCCATGGCCTGTGCTGTGCGAATACGCACGTTTGCACTCAGTGCTTGTAGGGAAGGACTCTCACTCTCTTGTGTTTCTCGTTTCGGTCTTACGAGCGAACGCATACAATACTGATCTTAATAGTAGGCTTCCATCTCTTCATCTCAGAGAAGGACTGATGTGCTTCAGTTGCCGTGGCATCAGCTTTGCTTTGGTGACATGCAGTAATTTTGCCTTCAGGTGCTTAATTGGGAACCGCTTTTCCTCCTGATGTTGAGCCACATGCAGCTTTTCAACTCCAGCATTTAAGATACGAAAATACCAGTTTATTTCAGGTAAGATGAAGGCACCCGCAGAAGTATTTCCCTCTTCTCATTTAGTCAGGTGTTCCCAGGTCAAATGCGTAGCAATTCGTTGGCTTGTGCGATGACTTTTGCCAACTTGGTTGCAAATACTGCGATCAATTAGATGATCTTGCAGTCGTAAATAACGGAGAGGGAAAACAAGCAAGATATTTGCTGCCCCCTGGAATTGATACAGTCTCACTTCCAATAGACTTGTGTCTTGAGGTCTACTGGCTTTGTAACTAAATTAAAAAAGGCTTCAGAGTGAGCTACTTATTAGGCATCAGAGACTCTACGTTGGACAGAGCTATTACGAATGCTCCAACATTGCAGGACAAGCTTTGACTAGCTTCCCACACCTATTATACATCAGAAAATCTACATGGGAGGGGACGCTTCACTGAGAGTGCGTTTTCTAGTGTCTAATAGTTGCAAATAAAGCTTTTTGGCATGTTAAGGCATGCAGAATATTGTTCTCTTGAATTAGCAGCCTAATAATGCTGCCATTTAGTGGGGATGCAGGTAGGGTCACTCTTTTCTGCCTCTTGTTCTGTTTCCATGAAGTTTGTAGGAAAGTAATAATGTAGGCTGCTGTCTCCTGGTCCAACGTGGTAGTAATGAACTCGGTGGTTCAAAAGTTAAGGGGGATATGTGGGTCGGAAGATGTATATGTGCCCAGCAATCATACAGTCCTGTAAGCCCTATATGTAAGCTTTAGGAGACCAGGTGAAAAATCAGAAATCTGAGCATCACTGAGTAGCGGAAGGACCCTTTCAGCTGAGTCTTTAAATCAAGCCATGAAAGCACTGAAGCACAAGAAGGCTGTTTGAGGCTGGGAGAGACATGGAGTGGAAAATCCATGCTGTGGGCTTTTTTTTTTTTTGCCACGAGGAATACAGGAGGGAGCAGAGCATTGCACAGAGCTGGGAGGTGGTCAGGAACATCCCTCGGCTCATGGAGTGGTGGAGAATGTGACAGGGAGGTGAGCAGAGCGGTGCAGGGCACAGGCATACGAGACTGGCCTTCATAGCCTCCGCTCTTCATAGAATCACTTCTTGCAAGCCGGGAGTAAAATAATTTATGCAAAATTTGAGAGCTTTTGACGGGGATGCATAGCACTTCTTTCCACAGTTTTACAAAATATTTTATTGTTAGAAGCTATGGAAGAGCTTAGATTAAAATAATTGAAGTTACCTGTAGGTGATAAATCGTGACAGAGTAAGGAATGTAGACGTGTCCATTAGACATTTACAGAAAAGCCAGGAGCAATAACTGTTAAATATGCAAATATTGAAATGTCCTTTATCCTCTTACGTCGGGGGCTGTCTGTTCTGGGGTGAGGGGTGAACATGTGTGGAGGAGGGATGAGCAGAGGGATGATTGCTCTGCATGCATCTGCTCTTACTTTTTAACAAGGACAGTAACGAGGGAAGATGATAGCGGAGTATTTATCTGCCTTAGTTTTTCTAATTAACTCCTGGCTAATGAGAGGAATAGAACATTTTTTGTTTCTTGCTTTCTGGGTGGATGTTAGCATAAGCAGGAGGTCCTGGCTGCTAGAAGGGAGGAATCAAGAGCCTGGTGGTTGTGATCCCATTGGGATTGCAGTGCTAGCCTGGAGGATTAGGCTGGCTTTTGGGAGAACTGGAGCAAACCCAAGGAAAACTGCACGTTGCCCTAAAAGCAGCAGCACGCTCAGAAAAGCCTCGCAGAGTTTGTGTCTCTCGAAGGCACGTGGTGTCACTCGACTTGTGGGCAACTTGAGAGGTGGAGTCAAGAGCATTGTTTCAGAGCTGGTAAAATGTTATACAGCCTACCTTTGACACTCAGTAAAACTCCCTCAATGTTTAATGGGGGGAAAAAGTATTGTTTTGCAAAAATCAGGGTTGTTTTACCCATATTTGACTTCACTGAAATGATCAACTGCTGTGAAACTTAAGTTCCAAGTATCATCATGGGTTTTCCATACTGTAAATCAAAGGACCCTAATAAACTTTTGCTACCTACTCAAAGTACTGTATACAGCTTGGCCCGGAGAAAAGCTGATTGATGGGTGTCCCGAAGGGTGGGTGAAGAGCGGTAGAGGACTGCTGCTTCTGGTGCGAGTAGGAAGTTTCCTCTTTGCCCGTTGGATGCTGGAGGAGGCACCCATGGAAGGTCCTTCTTGTTTGCGACCGAGGCTCTCTACCACCCTCCTGCTGAGTGGGGGCTCAGGAGAGGGGAGTCTGGGTTTTGGGTTAGTTCTGTGTGCTTTTGCCAACCAGAGGCTGGTGGTCCAAGAGAGTCCATGTGTGTTACGTAAGCACAGAGGCTCAAAACCTGCACTGATTCTTTGATTCATTTTCTTTTTATATTTTATCACAGAACTACCTGAACGAGACCACAGGAAAAAGCTGGAATTGCTACAAAGAGAAGTGTTTTCTTTTATAACTTTGGTTTATAACTTTCCTTTGTTAAGAACTTTGATTAATGTGTCCATTTGCAGTTGTAAATTAACCATTTATTAATTCACTCAGAAGAATTTGAGCATCTGATACAATTAGCTGTGCCAAGGTGCTGCTGTCTTTCAGAAGAGTTGCCAGTCTAGGACATAAGGTCAGTGAGCCTGCGAGAGTGCCAGGCTTTATCAGGCAAAATTAGCAACTTGTTCTCACAGCCTGGACAGCATAAACCTTCTTC